>VDFB02270651.1:18531669-19024949 GCA_007258455.2 Sequoia sempervirens | reverse complement strand
ATATATATATATATTTAAATATATTATACATAATAATATAATATATTATATATTAAATACATAATTCGGTAAGAGATTAAATCATAAATTGTATATTATATATTACATTATAAACTATATTATATATTTTATATTAAATTATAAACTTTATTGCATTTTTTAAATCATATATTATAAATTGTATAACATTTTTTAAACTCAATCTAAAACATATCGGATATTCGATTCAAATCGAATATCCAATTTGAATCGGATATGTGATATGTCTGACACAAAATTTAATGCCTAGGAATTAGCCTTGGGCTTGCTTTGGAATTTGGTTCGGACCTGTCAATCCTAAGAAGTCAACACAAAAAACGTGTTTAACAACTTACCTTGCTTTTCCAGACTTCGCCCATGTGGTTGCATGCATTTTTAACCCAAAATTGATGAAACGTAAGGGTTTGTAAAAGGAGCTCTTAGATTTTAACCAATATAAATTATACTTTAAAAGTTTGAATCTAATAAATAATTATTAATTATTTTCTATTTGAACTATGACTAAAGTCCTGTTGACAAGCTGATTGAAAAATATCTATATATTTCAAACGGTATCACATTTTTTGAATCTGAAACATGTGTCACATTGTATGCTTCACATACCATAGGGATTAAAATAAATCAAATTTCATGAAGTTTTGAATCAAGTTAAGGTGGTCGACATTAATGAAGCTTTTTATATTTTTAAAAGTTGTAATAAAAATTCATAATTAATTATTTACTTGTCAAATTACAAAAAAATATGCATCACATCTGGACATGAGTCCTCTACTTATATCTAAAATCTTATAAAAAAATATTATCATTTAATTATGGTTAGGGTGGTCAGATAGACACCTACTTCTTATTTTTTCCCTGAAATTTAAGTACTACTGCATTGAAATTTTAATTTTTCACCAAATAGATTTTTATTAGAAAAATAAACCTTGTAGTTTAGAAACTACATTCAATTTTCCACAGATTCTATTCTTACATATTTTTGAAATAATATAGATAACTTATTCAAATTTTTACATCAAGTTGCCTAACTCTGATTTTTCTGAATTTTTATACCCACTCAAGGGCCTGGTTTTTCCATGATGATCCTGCACATACCCAATATTGTTTTTATGATGTTGGTCCAAAGTGACCTAATGAGTTATTGTGATATGTTTTCAAAGGCTTTAAAGGGTGTTTGAAAAGGTGAGTGGCTTGAGATTTGGAAATAAATTTTGCAAGTTAAGGACAAGAAATTAGGTCTGTAGACCTATAAAGCAAAAAGTGAAGCTGTGAAGAGAATCACTCTAGTTAGGGTTTTGGTGATTAAATATTGGGTTGAAACAAGTTGAAATGTGATTGAAATCAATTTGCCTCCCTGCTTTGCATCACACACACACAGACACACACAAATATAATTGCATGGCATAATATCTTCTAAATGAAACAGTTAACCCATTTTCATATTTGGGAATAACAAAAAAATATCAAAGGCAAATTGCAGAGTTAAAGTTTGTGCATTGTCGAACACGCGGATACAAGTGCATGGTAGAAACTTTGTAATTGTGAACTAGTCAAACACTTTCCATGTTTGGTAGTAACATGAAATAAAAATAAGCATGGTAGAATATCTTCGAAATGACAACCAGTGCTACCATTTTCATATTTCGGAATGACATGAGATTATTATAAGCAAATTGCAGAGTTAAAGTTTGTGCAATGAGGAACACGTGAATGCAAGTGCATGGTAGAAACCCTTGAAATGATAAACTTTATAACCCTATGAATACTAATACTAGTGTAACCATTTTTGTATTTTGGAATAACAAAGAAATGTAAAAAAGAAATTGCAGAGTTAAAGTTTGTGGAATGATGAACACACGAATACAAGTGCATGGAATAAAACTGGTCAAACCCTTTCCATATTTTGTTGAATAATTGTAATAGTAATGAAAAACCATTTAAATCAGTCAAACCCATTTCATATTTCGTATAAGGAAGAATATATGAAAAGCACAATGCAGAGTAAACATTGTGCAATGAAGAACAGAAGATTAGGAGTGCATGGACGAGTATAGAGGGAAAAAAACTAGTGAAACCCTCTCCACATTTCATTTTATGAATCTTTTTGAAAGACAAATTTTTGCAACAAAATTATTTGAGAAAAATAAGTGCATGGCAGAATATCGTCGTATTCATAGACATTGGTACAGGCTGGGTGAGGTTAGAAACCTCACCTAGAAGAGAAAGGGAGCTCTTGAGAGTGCAGAGCCGAATGAAGAAGTGTGAAGAGTCGAACAATGAAGTGTGGAGAGTCGAACCAGTATCGGTGCGAAACCAAATGAACATTCGAGATTTTTGCAAACAAAAGGAATGAGTGTGAGTGGGATATGTGAGATTTTGGAGCATTGAATGAACCTTGATCTCTGATTTACGCACTTGACAATCCGAGTAAATGCGAAGGGATGCGTAAGGCAAGTTGGTCAGTGGATGTAATGAAGGAGGCAGTTAGCGTTTAGTGGTGAGGTTGTTGGAGCCATGCGTTCGTTTGATCCAATGTATGTAGATTTGTTTGCTGATTAAGGAGGCGATGGGCTCCACTTTCGAGCGGAGGGAAAAATAGGCCCGTTTTCGATAGGTTAGCATAAACGGTGCGTGACAGGTGGCAGGGTGGTTGAATTTTTTTTTTAAAAATAGTTTGTCCAATGCACAAGTGGTAGGGTGATGTGGCGGGCAATTTTTTATTTTGTTTGGTCCACGTGGACTACCACGTGGACCTCCAAAGTTGACCTGCCTACTTTGGGCCCTCTCCCATATCATTTAATACAAAAATTAAGATGGAATAATTGTCAACAGATATTTTGTTGGTAAAGTTGATTGGTTCTAAATGAGCCTACCTGAGATCAAGTCTTGTTGTGTGCATGACCCCAACATCATAAGGGATGAGGTTAGGATCGATATATGAAAATTCACGCTAGCAATTCACCGATAGAAAATTCATTGCGGGAAAATTAATTGCATGAATTTTTGGAGGTTAATTTTCCATGGCGGAATTGGTGGTGGTGGTTAATTGTTGACGGTGAATTTTCCATTGGTGAATTGGGTGAATTTTCCCAAAACCGTTAGGATCGTCCCTATACATCAAATAATAAAACAACTTTGTGAATGATTTAAACTCCTTTGTAAATAAAATAAAAATTATTAATTACATCATCTTGATAGATTCCCTAAAATTGACAAAATTACGCTATTCTAACGATATGGTAGGCCAGGTGCTAAGTGTTTGTGGCCAAGGCGTGGTGCAAGGCGACATTAGAGAGTACAAATTAGGGTTGGCCTTTATAGGCAGTGTGTGATTAATGTATTTGGTGGATAAGGAAGAGGTGAAGGCCAGCTGTATATTTTATCAAATTGTTTTATTTTGTTGAATCGACGTGAGGAAAACAAAATGGTTGGAGTGTCTTGGTTTTGTCGCGCATAGGATACATCGTACACAACCTTTGTTTGTCTGTTATATAGTTTTCAATACAAAATTTAGGAAATCTTGGATTATAAGAATAATTTCATATATTACGATTGCATTAGCTTAGATCTGATTTCATGCCCTCGCGTACTTCCAACACAAAGGATATGCTCAAAAAGTTGGAAGATCTAGTCAAATAACGCAGGGTCAATGTTGCGTGTCTGAATTCATGGTGACATTTGTGTCAGAATTGTTGCTCCACGAGCTCTTTGAGATCCTATTTTAAAAATCGTTGAAGATATTGCATGCAAAACGTTGGATTGTGTCATGAAGTGGATAGATTTGGAGGGAGGTGAGCAAAAAATATGATAAAGTTGCCCATCTGCTGCTCCCCACAATTTCAAAGAACTCTGGTGTGTAATGGCAGGGGTGGTTTGTCCTCAGTCCCAACTGCCCCCGGGCTTCAGATTTCACCCCACAGATGAGGAGCTGCTTGTGCATTACTTGAGAAACAAAATCTCCTCCTCTGCTCTTCCTGTCTCCATTATAACAGATGTGGATGTGTATAAATTCAACCCATGGGAATTGCCAGGTGAAGATCTTGCAGCTTTGATATTGGGTTTTGATGTTTAAAATGTAGAGTTTGTGATCTGGGAATTGATTACAATAGTAGAAAAAAATGTTATTTTTGAATTAGATTATATTGTAGTTTTTACATCAATGTTGTGGAACACATTCTTTAATCCATCAAGATCATAAAATGTGATTCGAAATGTTGATATAAAAACTTCAACACAATCGAAATAATGATGCAAATACTGAACAGATTTTATGTGTTGTTTGTGAATGGAATGGCTAATGAGTGTATAGTGGAATTGTCTCAGGAAAGGCGAGCTTTGGGGAGAGGGAGTGGTATTTCTTCAGCCCGAGGGACCGGAAGTACCCCAACGGGTCGAGGCCCAATAGGGCAGCGGCCTGCGGTTATTGGAAAGCCACTGGCACCGACAAGCCCATCCTCAACTCAGGCGGCACTCAAAAAGTAGGCGTCAAGAAAGCTCTGGTGTTCTACAAAGGCAGACCTCCCAAGGGCCTCAAAACCAACTGGATAATGCACGAGTACCGCCTTACAGACTCCACTGCGGGCCCTAAGCCCCCTAGAAAAAAGTGGTCTCTACGGGTGAGAATTTATATATAGATATAGATATATTGTGTTAGAATATATTAATTGTAGATTTGTTGGATCATTGTTGAATAATTATAACTGTTGATTAATTGTAGATTTGTCGGTACAGATCATTGTCAATTAATTGTAGATTTGTCTCACAGACCATCATCAATACAGCTGTTTACTATTGCTTACTTCACCATCTATCATAAATATCTCAATTTATTATGTTACGTAGACTGTAAGTGAATCATGTATTTCGTCTATAAAATGAATACAGTGAGCAAGGAATCAATGAATTAGTAGCCATGCAATCTGTCAACTAATTGTAGATTTGTTGGAACAAACCATCATCAATACAACTGTCTACTATTGCCTACCTCACCATCCATCATAAATATCTTAATTGACTACTATGTATGTAGACTGCAAATGAATCATGTATATTGGCTATAAAATGAATACAGTGAGCAAGGAATCAATGAATTTGTAGCCATGTGATCTGTTAACTAATTGTAGATTTGTTGGAACAAACCATCATCAATACAGCTGTCTACTATTGCCCATCTCACCATCTATCATAAATATCTCAATTGACTACAATGTTACGTAGATTGCAAATGCATCGTGTATAAATATCATTAATACAGCTGTTTACTATAGCTCACCTCACCATCTATATGAATACAGTGAGCAAGGAATCAATGAATTAGTAGTCATGTGATTTGTTTGTTTTTCTGTATGTTGCTTTTTTTATATTGAACATTTTAGCTGAATTTTTAAATCATTCACAAAGTCATTTTGCTATTTGATATGGGAGCATAAGCTTATGTTGATATGTCAACTGAGAGTACCCATTTGATCAAAATTGCAAGACATGATCCCAACCTCATCCCTTAACTAACTTTTTAACGTGCAATTGCAATGTTTGATTGTTTAAGTTGGAGTGGGCCCTCAGATTAACTATCACACACGATTTGCAATAGAACACTGGCTCAAGCTTAACTTATACTAATATTGGGCATTCTTGTGTATGTCTGTGTTTCAGTTGGACGATTGGGTGTTGTGTCGAATATACCAGAAATCAGGGTATTCTCCCAGTCCCAGCAGTGAAGGAAGCCAAGAGCAGGATCTCATGCCATTGCAATTTCGGCCCCACCACGAGTTTCAGGTGCCGCCCACATTGGATTCCCCTGTTCAGAGCGAAGATCCCAACTTTCTTGACGGCTTTCTTGACAGTACAAGTGCATGGGATTCCAGCGGTGGTGTCACCACTAAGCTGAATTCGTTCAAGAGAAGCCTCTCTCTTGTTTTCGATGATGACGATGCACCATCTCCCAAGAGAAATATGATGATGAACAACCTCAGCAGTTCCAATTGTCCACCAACCTTGTATGTCCCTCCTTCCTTCAACCCTTACAAAATTACCCAGTCCGATTTCCATCAAATGTTGCCATTGCCCTGCACTGAGAGCAGACCTTGGGACTCCCAAACTGGACAGGACTGGTTATCTTAAGACATCACTCTGTTTAATGTCCTGTCTTACAAGTCATATTCTTTTAAATTTTTCACAGAATTTGTAGATTGGTGAGCTTAAACAACAGGTAAGTTGTGCCTGTTCACAGAAAAGACAATTTCAACCTGTCCCCTGTTTACTTTCAGTAGACCCATCACAGGGTCATATAGATAGGAGTTTGTCAAACAGCTGTGTATGACAAGGATTTGATTTATTGTAATTCCCATTTGTATCTGCGTATGACCTGCTCATTCCTGATTTACATGCCCATTTATGGGGTACGTGCAAACAAAAGAATCTTCATTTCTTTTGTCCGATGATCGACCATGTGGGGTCTCAAGATTGCATTTTGTCAAACGGGTGGTGCAGAAAAAAATCGATTTTTCATTTGTTTTTATACCTACTTTCCATTGGACATTATCTTTTCACATTTGAATATATTGGATACGCTGATACCAGTAACATCTGTACGCATCGAAGAAATCCAGAGGAGATAATAAACTACCAACCAGATTCGTTTTGTTTTATATGTGAGATCATAAAAACGCATTTCATAAGATCTCATAAAACAATAAAAGAAATTTCAGCGAATACGTTTGAAAAGTCGCGGACGTTTTCATTTAACTTTCTTCCTTCATCGTTCTGAACACCTGCTCGCCACGGTTTATGTTTGCAGTCGCCGTCACCGCTGGCGCACAACTAACAACACCCAAACTGCATTCGCTTAATGATAAGAAAAGGGTCCTTTTTATAGTCCACGATATCATACTATCTGTTTTTAGGTCTATCGACGGTTTAAAGTATATGGGACCGTCTCATACTTCTAGTATGCAAAAGCACCTATCTCGTACTTCACATTACAAGGTGTACATACCCTACCACCTGCAAGATTTGAACTTGAGACCTCTCTTTCAAGAGTACAAGTTCTCCATCACTAGGTCAACCCTAGTGATAAAGCCTCACACTTAAAGGTTAGTAGCTGAAGAAAT
Organism: Sequoia sempervirens; assembly: GCA_007258455.2. Classification (NCBI taxonomy): domain Eukaryota; kingdom Viridiplantae; phylum Streptophyta; class Pinopsida; order Cupressales; family Cupressaceae; genus Sequoia; species Sequoia sempervirens. The sequence continues at coordinate 19,017,801 of VDFB02270651.1, read as the reverse complement.
GAGACTTTACTGCCATGTAGTACACTTGACATAAGGCTTAACGGCTACCATCTACAAACACAAATAATTTAACTTTTAACTAATCTAAAAGATAATAATACATTTTTAAAAAAATGAGTGATAAAAAGACACATTCTTAAAGTTTAGATGGGATCAAGTTCAAATGAGAAATAGTAAGTCAAAGGGTCAAACACGAAGATAACCAAGAAAAACTAAACAACTAAAGCAATTCTAGTAGGAGTAACATCTTTATCATTAGATTCCCCCCACACAAGATCAAGAGTAGGATTATCATCAATTAGTTCCCAACCAATGAATGTACTCTCTTCCTCAAGGGTATCCTCCAAAGGTTGTTGAGCACACACATGAGAAATGGACAACTCCAACTAAGGAACCTTGTCCGAGTCAGGCCAATGAAGAGTGCCACACCCATGAGAGAGGGTAGAAGGTGGTCGTAAGGGGTAGGACCAACCACAAACAATATTATCTCTAGTTCCTCGAGCTAAGATCCATGAGACTAGGAACCACAATATATTTTGGAAGATTAGCCATGACCTCATTAGCATCCTTGAGGAAGAGAAGAGGGAGGAGGTAAAACTTTGACAACATTGCAAGGAGCATTGCACCAGTTGCTCAAAAACTCCTACAAATGGGCCACCTCAACTGCAACTTTGCTAGCTTGTAACTAAATCTACATTAGAGAAAATCATAGCTTTAGTGTAAAGAGAGAAGTGAATATTAACATAGCATCTTTAAAAATAATATAATTTCTTTCCAAATATTGAAAAGAATCTCCACCCTCAAAACATGTTGAATTTGGGTATACTTGAAAGAGAGACAAGGTCAGACCCGTAACAAAACCACATGCCATGAAGAAGGGGCATGTAAAGAAATAACTTGCACAATAGAAGAAGATGATATGAAATATGTTGCAAATACTTGATAATAATTGAGAATAACAAGCCACTTCAAGGGGGAAAACCTCCAAATATCTCCAATGAGAACACAATTCATAATATGATGATGAAATAAGACTCACTGTTGATGGTCAATGTAACACAACAACGTTAAAATATAATATTTCTACTCTATTTCTCTTGAAAAAAGATAAACAACCTAAAGCTACCTATCTTCCAAGGTCTCTGTAGTTGGTTCTCAACTATCCTGATGTTGTTCAGTGGCCTATGCAAGTGTAATATTCAAGGGGCCTACTGGTAAAGGGATACAAACTACATAGTAAAAATTAATCTAATGTTTTGGGGGTGTAAATAAATATCAAAAGATAGAACAGAGCTCAAGACAACAAAACATAAATGTAGATTTCCTTCAATTTAGACATACAAGCTTCATAATGAGCATTCCTTTCAAACAACTAAACCATAAAATGATACAATCCACATACCAATCTATACCATTACATTTATTCATAGTGCAAATTCAAGACATACAATCATTCACCATTCATAAACTTCAAAATCAAACAATAACACATTACTAGCTCATCATTAAAATTCATAGATCAATAAACACAAAGAAACCTCATTCACAAATAATTCAATGGAAATAGTCTTAGATTCAGAATCTTCTATTGACTTTCATCAAATAAGAGACATTTATGCACAACAAATTCATTGGAATATGAATGACCATTGTTCATTGACATCATCATTAAAACTAATTCTGGAAAATGACATAAATTGTATTAAAAACTGTGAAAATGTTTAAGTGTTTGCATAAAACTGTAAAAAAAATTGAAATTGTAAAAATTATCCTAATTTTCTCCTTAGGTAGCTAATCTTTCTTCAATTAGCCAACCTTTATAACGTGGAGAGGAAAACTACATATAGACAAGCCTTAACACTAATTCCTCCAATCAAAAGTTGAGATCCACAAATCCAAGGGAAACTAGAGTTGCATGAGGTAACTGTCCATTTTGATCTTCAATTCAATTGCTGATGACTTTGTATCAAAATCTGGATGCAAAAGGAGAAGGTCGAATTGTTGGGGAATCCTTAATTGAACTGGTGCCATGTTTCTGAAAAGTAAGAGAGAGCTACCCAACTAGCTGTATCATCTGATGCTTCATTCAAAAAGGATATTCCATAGACACCTCACTCCTCTATCTTCTGTTCAAGTAGTATTCATCATAATTGTCTAGTACTTGTCTAAGTATATCCACATTAGGCCCATCCACCCAATTATCTTCAAATTTTATTCTTTTCAACTCAACAAAGGTGAACTTCTGCATATCATCCAACCTAGCCAGCTCCTTCTGAGCAATCTTCACTACCTCTTTTATATCCATGAACCTGTCAATTAACAAATCATCACCATCATCTACCTTCTATACTGTCTCTTGGAATCTATTATCCTGTTTGTTCCTTAGCTCATCAAGAGGAAAACCATCCTTGATAGGGACATCTTCATTCACCATCATAGCTATGATTGCTTATAACTCCACAATTTGATCTGTCAAATCTTTTCTAGCCTGTTGCACCTCATTCCTATGGGAAAAAATAAATGAAGTCTTGAATTTGATAGTTAATAGTTTTATTAATGAAATCCTTATTACCTTTTTCAAGGATAGATTGTTCTAGGAGTGTTTGTTGAGGCAACTTACTAATTTATTTCAATTTCTTAACATGCTCTTTGTATACTTCCTCTTGCTTCCAAAGGGTCTCAACATATGTAGTCATGTTATTGACTAATTCCAATTCTTCTTTATGAACCTTGTGGCTTTCAACAAGTAATTCCTCCACCTCTTGGTTCAACTTATCAGTCCATCTATCTAGCATACCTACTTTGCTTCTCATCTCATCAAGATCATCAACTTCTTTCTTGCTAAAAAGAAATGGTGTCTTGGGTGAACCAAATTGCAAAGAAATGGGAGAGGATAGGTCCTTCAAGAACTTATGCAACTGATCCAATTGATCCTTGAGCTTATCCTTTATCATTCTTGACTTAGTGGAGGATGCTACAATATCAATCAGGTCCATTTGTTGGTTCCTTGTAGGTTTCCATAAGTTCACAGTTCCCAGTTGATAATCACTCAACTACATCTCTTGTGTGTCCTTGTCCACCATTGGAATGGCACATTTAGCTACAATCTCTCCAACATTTGTTAGCTTGGTGGAATGAAAGACTCAAACCTTTTTCTTGGGCCTCTCCTTCTCAATTTCTTTCATCATATCATCCCAGTTTAGAGGTTGGGGTTGGACTATTTGTTTCTTCTCCAGGTTAAGCTTTAACCATGTTGGAGCAGTAGGAGTAACCACTTGTGTTGAAGATGAAGTGGTAGAGGAGAGAGACTATAGAAGTGTTACCTTTGGTTGAGAATCAACCTCTTGTGGCTGCTCCTTTTCTGCCATCTCTTTGGCAAGCCTATTAGCTTCAGCTTTCTCTCTTCTTCCTCCAATCTCCTATGTTCTAACATGTCATCTCTTTGTTTTTCTAATTGCTTAACCCTCTCCCACATTTTGGTTGATTCTTTCTCATGTTTGGATTGTTCCTCTACCTCCAACTTCTTTAAAAAGAGCTCTTGTTCATCTTTCTTTCTTTGGGCCTCCTCTGTAGCCTTGGCCTTGGCCTCAAGGTCTTCCTTCTCTCTCCTTTTTCAGGCCTTTTCTTCTTCAAGGTCATGAATCTTTTGTAGGAGGGCCAACTTCTCCCTCTTTGCATTAGCTTTCCATTCACTTCCTTTTTGTTGCCACAGGAGATCTTCCTTTTCCTTATGCTGCCTTGCAAGCTCTTCAGTCTTTGTTATAGCTTTAGCCTCTTGTTGCTTTGCAAGTGCATCAACTTGTGCTTTGGCATCATCCTACTTCTTTGCATCCTCAAATAGTTTCCATTGATCCTCTAGAGTTAGGATATGTTCAATCCCAAAATCTTGAATTTCCTCAGTAGATACAGTTACAAGAGGCTCATGCTCTAATTATGTAGTTTTTGAATTAGTGTCAATATCATGAATCTCAACCTTTTTGTGTTTATCTTTTTCAGCTTGCTCATGGAGGCTGCTTGCAAGTACTTCCCTAGTGGATTCCTCTAGGAGAGAAGGTTGAGATGAAGCTCCTTCTCCAGTTGTTGTAGCTTCTACACCTTGTGATTCATAGGTTTATGAAGTAGGTACCCCTAGATCAGCATCTCCTCTAGAGCTAGGAGGATAGTACTCCAATTGTTCCTTAGGAGTTGTCCTCCTCTTTGTTTTGCTATATCCTTGGGTACCTACTACTTTCCTCTTCTTTGAGGATTGAGCTTATGGCTCCTTTATCCTCATGACCACCCATTGAATGCTTATGTCCATCACTATCTTGGTGAGTTGTTTGATGTCAATGAATTCCTCCTCAACCCAATTTATTGGGTCCAAGCTTTTGGTACCTATATTTTCAGCTTCATACTCGAGGTCCAAAACTACACTATCATCTAATAGTGTATCAGGAATATCTTCCATTACCCCCTATTCAATCATCTATGGGATGGTAAGTCTTTTGGAATATCTTTTCCTAACAGCATAGTCATCTTGCAAATCAAACCAAAACTCCTCTAACAAGTTAAATTACTTATCAAAAATGGTAGGAGCTAAGCCATTCATCTTATGCTTCGAGTCAAAGTGTTTTCTAGTTGTCTACAACCCCAATTTTAAGTAACTCCTCACATACTACCTTTGCAACCAAATTGTGAACACATCAGTATTCTCCCAACTTCATGGAGAATTTGTGGCATCTAGGCTTGTGTTTGTTGGAAAAAATTGTATTAACTTTCATAGCTTGATATATGAACTCCATAAGAACAATCCTATCACTGCAACACCTTGGCAGTAGATGAGAATGTCCATCAAAGCCTGCCAACCTAAAATAAGAGAACTTGGGGTATTGGATATACCAATGTCCCCATTCACATATGAAAGCCATGGCCTCCCTACTCATCCTGTATCCAATATCTCCTGTTAACCGGTTGATGATGACATAGAGGAATGCATCATTGACCCTTCTATAGTGTAGCTCTGAGGTCTGCAGGGTCAATTGATCATAGTGCTCCCATGCCTTCTTTTGTCCAGGAGCCTCTCCTAATGTGCCCACTACATTCAGTCTAGGGAATATGCCCATTCTTACAGCTACATATATGACATAAGAAGTCATGAAGAAGCATTTGGTTTGTCCCACCTTAAGCATCTAGATGTGCAAGTTATCTGATAATATCATGCCCCAATCAAATTGTTTCCTACCATCCAAAATGGTTTCAATGAATGGAAACATCCATTCCTTAAATTATGTAGAGTCCTTTCCAAACACGTTGGAAAGCATCATGATTAGGTCATCTATTTCCTTCCTGAAGTCTCCCCTCTTGGGCTGTTCAGGAACCTTGGTCAAGGACTTCTTTTCAGTTCTTAACCACTTCTTATTCATATGGGACCTATTAGCTTCCTTGTCCCTATTGAATAATTGCAATGCCTCTGCTTCAGTCAATTGCTTAGGGTTTTTGGGGGTAGGTGCACTGAACAAGAACCTCATCATTTGAGGGGATAGATCAATGATCACATTCCGTTGGAGGTCCACACACTGTCTTGATAAAGGATTGTAAGCCCCTGCTACTATGAGTATAAGTTCTGGGCATTGGACTAATAGAGGGAAAAGTGTAACATGTGCCAGCCCAGATTGGACTATTCTTTCAGTCCTTCCAATCACATCTTGGGAGAAAGTATCCACAACTAGCTCTTCCTAGTTGAATGGGCCTAGATTAGTGTCTATTATGTCTGCCCATTCTAAATCTAATTTGTTGGCTGTAAGAGTGGCATCTCGGTGTTTGTATCTCAAGGTGTAAGGTAATTTCTCCACATTTATCTTCTTAGGTTTTACCCCCTTTGAGCTTTCTGCAACCTACCCTTCCTTTTGTGAAAATTCTTTGGATGCTTCTGACATTGTTTACTCCTACAAGAAAATCTTGGATTGGACCAACAAAGGGTATGAAAATCATCATTACAAGTGTTATCTTTTCACATTTCTCTGTTCTTCCCTAGGTAACCCTCCATACTTAGTGAAATTTCAAACCTGGCGGGAGTGGGACTAGGAGAAAATCAAGAACCAAAGAGGTGAAACAAAACAACACAATTAGAATCGAGACTAAGATTAGATAAGAAACTAAAACTTTGAAAGTTCCAAATCCACGTAATGTTTGATGATCCAACCCCACCAAGTTGGTGGGAACAAAATCATAATTGAAACCGATTAGAGGCGGACTCATTTTTGGAACTGAATTCCCATGTGAAAGTTCAATGGTTGAGTTCAGTTCCCGCTTTGGTTCGGCCATGTATTATAAAGTTAAGCGAATTCTCCCTGCACGTTGACACCAGTTTGGACCCAAGTTAAAAGGATGCGGGGAGGCAGAAATCAAGCTCAACTCCGCCTACACCAATGGGACTGGATCGAGCAAGCTAGGGAAATTATGTAAAAAGGGCGCGAAACACAAAACCCTAATTCGTATGACCCGTTGACTTATATCAAAACTAGGGCATCAAAAACCCTACAGTAAAAATCATAAGATTGATAAAAGATAGGATCAAAGGAGTTGGAGGAAAGATTCAAAATAGTTTCAAACACTAGGACCCCTTGAAACAAAACCCTAATCAAAACTAGGGCACGGAAAAATGGAACCACCACCAAAAATGACATCAGACAAGTGAGGAAAACAAACGGGAAAGTAGGAAACAAACGAAAAACGGAAGAATTTTTTTAAAGAAAACCAAGAAAGACAAATGAAACACCAAAAAAAAAGAAAAGGAAAGAAAAAAGCAAAGATCCACAAGAGAATTCTTGTGAATGCACAAAGAACAAAATGAATAGTCAAAAGGGAAAACACAAAACGAAATGAGAGAAAAGAACTTACCTCAAAATGCGACTAGAAAAGGTTGAAAATCGATAGGGATCTACTCACGCACGCTCACCTGTAGCCAAATCATGCTCTTCCTTGAGTTCTTTAGGCTCTTTCTCATTTAAAACTCTTTAGATACATTTAATGAGCCAAATAACCTTGATTAAGGTTTTAAAAACCATTTCATGCGTGTGAGGAGGCTACAATTAATGCATTTAATGCAGTTGGTCGGGGGTGGAATCGAAGCAAAATTGGGTACACAACCAACATGTACGTCAGAGATAAAATGGGAGTGGAAGCAGAGTTGAGATAGAACTAGGAACTTTGTCAAAGTTTCGCATTTCATTTTGAATTTGACTTCAATCTTGTGGCAGTGAAAGGACAACAAAGGAACGGGGGTAGAATTGGAACCGAATCCGAATATGGAACTTGGCAAAGTTCCAGGTTAAGTTCCAGGTTCAAATCTGACTTTGATTTCGCTCGTGACAAAGGGAAAGAAAACCAATGGAGAAAAACAATTTAAGAGCAAAGGAAGTGGGATCAGGGCAAAGCCCATCCCAAAAAAAAACACAAAACAAGAAAAAACACAAGACAAACAAATGGGAGCGAGATCAGAATGAAACCTAGACTCAAAATTTTTGCAAAGTTTTGGGTCTAGTTTTTGTTCTAGTTTCACTTCTTCAAAAGGGAAAAGAAACCCTTGAGGGAAAGAAAAAACCCAAGAGCACAAGACAAGCAAAACAACAAAGAAGCAAAAAAAGCAAAAGATAGGGTCAGGACTGGAACAAAAACTAGACCAAGAACTTTGCAAAAGTTCTAAGTCCAGGTTCGGTCTGCGTTTTGAGCCTGTGAAAAAAAGAGGAACAAGGACTTAGGAAGAAAATGAGCAACTCCTAAGACCCAAGAAAAAACACCAAGGACAAAAAAACACAAGGGCAACCCATTTTTACCAAAAACAAAATGGGGTGGTTATGCAAGGCATAACAATTGGCGACTCGGCTAGGAAAATGGTTTACCCATTTTCAAGATATTGAAGAATTCAGTCACCCAGAACCTCCGGTTCATGTATATTTTAAACTTTAGTATGATTAGTTATGGAAAACAAGGTTGAGCTAGAATCTCAAATGTAAATCAACAATAATCACATCGAATTTGAGTGTGTGCATGTATAGTGTATCTATTCCAATAGAGGTTTTTCTCATCCTGAAATAACTATATTAAAGATTTAGGCTATATGAGTTGAATCCTGATGACTATCATGCAATGATATACTGGGTATTGCTCCACTGAGTCCATAGCCCTAATGGAGATACCTCTAGTTCTCTCAAAGCATTGCTCTACTGCCAGCCAGACATCCATAGCCCTAGTAGAGATGCTTGAATTACCCTTCTCATATTGATTTTTGTTTTTCCATCAATTAATTGTTCTCTTTTCTTTTCTTTGCATAGGCTTACTTGAATAATTTCTCTTTTCATCTTTTCCTCAATACTCAAACACATCATTCTAAAATTTGGGTTGAAAACTACAATGGATTTCATGAAAGTGTTAGGACTCAAATTTTTCACCTAAATCCAAAATAAGATTATTCTGAGATGAATAGGCCTCCATGTAAATAGATGTTTCTATCTATTTTGTGACAAATTTAGCCATGGTTAATGAGATTACTTACAATAAACCTATTTGTTCTTAACCTTTCAAGCTACTACTTAAAAAGAACACAAGACACAGGTCTTGAGATGAAAATTTTCCACAGACATACCTAAAAATACCTAAACCAACTTCTCTCCTAGTACCTTCAACATATAGTGAATAACCACCCCATACTTGAAATAGAGAAACATGGAAGTCACCCCAAGACACAAGAACAAAAACACAAACCACAAGAGCAAAACAAAACAAACAAACAAGCAAACGAGCTAGCTAATTAAATATGTACAAACAAACAGAACATCGAACCCTCATGGGCCAAAATAGTGTATGAGAAACTGCCCATTGATAGGCAATGGAATAGGCTCTCCTGTTAAAGTGCTCAATCAAAAGGCATTTTCACCGAGGATCTTGGCAATTTGATAAGGACCCAACCAAAGTTGATCAAACTTTTGATGGTCCCCTTTCTTTTCTCTAGCTTTATCCCATAATAGTACTAGGTCTGATATCCTAAAAACTTTGATTTTTTCTCTTTTATCAAATCAACGTTTGACAATAGCTTGATGTTTAGAAAAATGTTGTAAAGTAACATCTCTTTGTTCTTCCAGATTCAATAAACTAGTTAGCCTAACTTATATCCTATCGTCATTTGAGTAGAATTCTTGCATGAACCTAAGAACATGTATCTGTAGATGAATAGGAAAGACCAGGTCTTGGCTGTAAACTAACTTGAATGTCAAATTTCCTAAGGTAGCTTTGATTCAAGTTCTATCTGCCCGTAAAGCAAATCTGAGTTGAGTATGCCAATCCCTGGGATTACTTTCTAATAGCTTCTTAATTAATTCCAACATATTTTTATTTGTAGACTCAACTACTACATTCCTTTGTGGGTAGTAATTAGAAGAATATTTTAACACAATTTTATGGTCATATTCCCATTGAATAAATTTTGCAAAAGAGAAAGCAGGGCCATTGTCACATACTAGGGAAAATGATACTCCAAACCTGGTAAAGATGCATTTATTAAGGAATTTGATGATGATTTAAGTGGTGCTATTCTTATAAGGCTGAGCTTCAGTCCAGCATGTACAGTAATTGAATGTTGTCAAAATAAATTTGTGACTTGCAAAATAATTGGGGTTAATTACCCCTACAAAATCTAATTCCCATTGGGCATATGGTCTCACCTCATATACTGGTGTAGGGGCATTGCTGGATTGTGCTCCCTAGATGTGAAAGTATGGCATGTATGACATGCCCTCGCATGTTGGTGAGTATCACGGAACACATGGGGACAGTAGTAACCTAATCTCAAAATTTGGTGCACCATGGAATTAGTAGAACCATGCCCAGTACCATGTCTTCCATGAAATTTCATTATGGCTTATTTCACTTATTGCTGATCAAGGCAGCGTAGATAGATGCCCTCAAAGTTTCTTCGATATAAATCTCCCCCTTTGAACATGTAGTGGGAACTCTTCAGCTTGAGTGCTCTCCTCTAAGTGGTGTTCATCCCATTTGGGCATTTTTTATTTAGAAATAGAAAGATCAAATCAACATACCAAGGATCACCTGTAAATGACTGTATCGTATACTGTTGACAGGTAATATTAGTATCAACACCTACCATAGCCTTGGATAAACCTTGTCCTTGGACTAACTTCATTGGATGGATTTCAAGGTCAAATTATTGTAAGATTTCCATCCACTTTCCTTGTCTCTCCCCCTATTCACTCTGCATAAGAAGGGATTTTACAGTAGGGTCAAGAACTATGGCAGTAATTTGACTACAAAGGATATACTTTCGAAACTTCTTGGCAACTCTCACCAATGCAAAAGCCTATTTCTCCAAAGGTGGATATCTAACTTCAACATTCTTAAACGAAGAACTCATAAAATCAATTGGCCTTTCATCTCCTTACCTTTTCGCTGTTTCAAAACAACAACACAAGAATGGTCAGATGCAAAAGAATATATATAAAAAGGCTTTAAATAATCAAGGCTAGTCAAAACTGGTGTCTTTGAAATAAACTGTTTAATTTGTGAAAATGCAGATTTGGCCTCATTTCTCCACTCAATCTTAGCATCTTTCTTCATCATTTTGTTGAGGGGTTTGACGATCTCCGCAAACCCAGTTATGAGTTTCCACACAAAGTTTATCTTCCCAAAAAAGGATCTCATCTCCTTTTTTCTACCAGGCATAGTGAATCTTAGAATGGATTCCACTATGTTTGGGTCAATAGAAATTCCCTTCTCTGATATTATGTGGACTAGTAATTTTCCCTCTAAAACTTCGAACACACTTTTTCAAATTGAGGGAGACTCCATAACTTATACACTTTTGAAGGACCTTTGACAAATCTGCAGCATGGTTTTCTCTATTCTTTGAAAACATAGTCAAATCATCCATATATATGATAATACACTTACCTACCAAATCCTTGAATGCCACATCCATCGCTCATTGAAAGGTGGATCCAACATTGATGATACCAAATGACATCCTCCGATAAGCAAATATCCCCCACTTGGTAGTGAAGGCGGTCTTCATCCTATCCTCATAGTTGACCATTACCGATTGTATCCTAAATATCCATCCAGGAATGACATCATTTGCGAACCATTCACTATTTGAATCACTTCGTCTAGGAAAGGAGGAAGATAATTATCCTTTTCTGATTCTTTGTTAAGGTTTCTAAACTCAACACATAACCTGATCTCTCCACTCTTTTTACGAACAGGGACTAGGTTAGTGACCAAAGTTGAATGTCTCACTAGAAAGATTATCCTTTCATATAGTAACTTCTGCACTTCCTTTTGAATTAAGGGCTCAATCAGGGCATTAATGTTGTAGGTATGAGCAATTTTTGGTGGTGTTGTCATTGATGTTAACACAGTTTAGTATGTTGCAGATTGTGCATGTATAGCTGAGATGTTGTGAGTACATGGAGATATCTTTATAGTGTTGTAGATGTGTTGGTTTGATAAGTTTCCAAGTGCTTTTGAGAAAATTAATAGAGAGGAGAAGTCAAAATGATGAAAGTGTTTAGAATGTGCTCTGGTATGTGCTCCACATTTCTCCTGTGTTGATTCTATGTTTGTGCAGATCTAAAGGTTTGATAATGGTGATTTAGTGGTGATATCTCTTGAGTTCTAGCTTTTAGTTTGATGGTACATGAAAGTTACATTCACTGGTATGTGAACTTTTCTGGCAGAGTTGGTCTTTTGTGGACTGGGAGAAATATTGTTTCCCTACAATCCTCTTGTATTTCATTTCAGATCTTGCAGATTTGGAATATTTCTTGTGAAGATCTTTTCTGTGCTCTGGCAAAGAGGTTTGAAGATTGATGATCCAGAAGTTATGTTTCAGTTTTTTAGTGTGAGTTTATATTATCCAGATGGACTGGTGAAATATGTTTAGTGATTGAAGTCTATTGTTTTGTTGTAGATGTATCTGGAAGATTTTGAGATGTATTCTCGTGCTTAAGGAAGCGTGTTGTGGCATCTGTGTGTCATCTTCTTGTTGGGAAGCATGTACATCAATGATCATTTATGTTTTCATTAGGTTTGGCTGACCTGGTGTTTACACTTCATTCAAAGAATAAAATTTAATTAAGGAAGTGTGTGGTTGTTTTGAGATATTGTTTTTGATCTTGAAAAAAAAAATTATTGGTCCACTCTTATTCCTTTCCACCACGAGAATTTTGAGTTGCCAACCCATTTTAAATTTATGAATTGAGGTATTTGTGGCCGACCTTGGAGAAAGTTTCTAAGGTAGAGGATAGTATAAAAGAAAGTCAAATTGTGAAGAATTGTATGACAGAGTGATGCAAAGTGACTAAAGTGATCCATAAATCATAAGAGTAGAAGTGTGTGTGTGAGTAAGTTGAGACAACAGTTCTTCATTGTGTTGAAGGCAATGAGCTAAAGGTTTCTACAATCCTATGAATGTGTTAATTATTGTGGTGGATTTTTTTTCTCTTTTTTATTTATAGGCAGTGAGCCTCCTTGTTGGACAATGAATCCTTTTTGTGGATAGTGAGTCCTTTCTATAGGCAGTGAGCCTTTGTACTTGGACAGTGAGTCCTCTTCTGGGTAGTGAGCCTCTGTTTTATAATCTTTATATTGTGAGTTAACAATCACTGTGGTTTTTCCCCATAAAAATCTAGTGTTTATTGTGTTTATTTACTTTTTGTTATTTGTGTTGCATGCTCTTACTTAATAACAGAATAGTGTGGTTGTGGAATTAATATGTATTGAAGTTTTAAGTTTGAATTCTGTGACAACTAATTCACCATTTTTCTCAATTGTCCTACATATGTTTAACAATTGACTTGGCACTGCTTTTGGTGGAAAGGCTTTTCCTCAAGTTTCAAGGGGATAGTATGTGTTATTACCGACGTATCAAAGGTTTTCAAGTCTTTGTACCCCTAAGAAATTGTTGCTATATCTTCTTTTAATGTTGTCAATATTTTCTCTCGAATGTGTTTGGAGCAGGTTTTTCCAATGAACACATTCTTCTCGGGGCTTGAATCCGCCAGGTTAACTGACTCATACTTCCCTCCATTAGTGTTTGTAGGCAGTTTTTCATGGTCTTGAGGATTAGAGTTGAAGATCCTCTCTAACACAACCATTCCATTAGGAATGATGTTTTTTTTTAGGTTCATTATCCCTTTTACATCACATGTTTCTGGATCCCACTCTCCTCCATCTCTGTCTAATTCATCAATAATTTGTCCTTAAAAGATGTCCAAACTTTCCAAGAAGGAAAGTATATGTTGGTCATCATTAAAGACCTAAATATTTTGAACGTTATTTGGAATGGTTGGGATGGAGACTAACTCTACTAAGAATCTTTTCAATTTAGAGTCTTGCATGGGTTCCAAGGTACTAGTAGCAAAAACAAGTGCATCTGTGATCTGGTTGTCCTCTCTAGGAATCATTTTGGTCCCAAAGGAATCAAAGTTCTCTATCAAATTCCATATTTTGTTCCTATATGTAGTCAACCTCTTGTTATGGTATGTGTATTGACTACGAACCTGCTTGAAAATGACCTCAGAATCTCCCATAATTGTCAAAGCTATAACCTTTTTCTGATGTTTAAACACCAGTCCTCTAGCTAGTGCTTCGTATTCTGCCACATTGTTAGTACAACCGAACTACAACCTATAAGAGGAAAAATATGTTTGCCCTTTTTGTTTTGTTAGCTCAAATCCTACCCCACTCCCTAATTTAGACTTAGAACCATCAAATTTGAGGACCCACAATTGATCTGGGGTGGGTGTTTCTTTCCTAGAACGAGCTGGCGATAATTGTTCACAAGAAATAGGTGGTGGCTTGGACTGGTTTAAGACTTCTAGACATGGAGAGTGATGAAAATGAGTATTGTTATGGGTTTCACTTAGATTTAGAACTTGTGCAAACACTTCTTCTCAAACCTACTATGGATCAGTGGTTTTGCAGTCGATCATTATTTTCAACAAGCCCTTCGGGATTGGAAGGTTGGCAGGGGTGGGTGTATCAGATAATTATTGAGATTATGTGATGTAGAGCTAGGAGGATTCACAACACATCTCACAAACCTTCAATAATAATCCAAAACAATCTTTGTATAACACATGTTATTAGGCAATGTATATCACATTGGAAACATAACTATGGCAGTCCACAATTTAGTGCAATGAACAGTCATTAATAACTTATACAAAAAAAAATTAATCCAATCCCTCTGGTGAGATTAAATAAAACATAGTTATTGATGTTTTCTCCAATTCTTATGAAGATCCAACGGTTGAAATGAAACATATTGTATTTTTCCCAAAACTGCAAACCCTAGGTAGGGTATAGACCTGCCCTCACAAAAATGCTCATAACTTATTCAAATCTTAATAAAATTTGATGAGACTTGAAGAAAATGAAACTAGATTCACATGGAAAAAAAATTCAGTTGGTTTTAGATCCAAAATATATACTTTAAAATCTGTACCATCACATTTTTTAGACTGTAAATTCTGCACAATATTGTTAGAATAGGCAGTCTCACCAAAATAATCATATCTTCCACAAAACTCAATAAAATTCAATGAGACAAAAATAATTAGAAACTAGAAACAGATATATTTCCATCCATATATGATAATCCATTATTTGAGTCCATACCAGGCCGTACAAATCACAACTTCAATCTAGAAACAATGTGAAAATCATAAAATGCACAAAATTTGAGGTTTCCATTCATCAATCTTCAAAAATGATGTCTTCAAACCCCAATTCGAGTTTTGGAGGGTGTATTTATACATTTTAAACCAAAACCAACTATTTTCAACCACCTCTTGATTATTTTGTTGACAAAACACCCTAATGACACTTCATCTACCTAATTTTGCACTTTTGACAATTTTTACAATATATGAGAAATGAACAACATCCTAGGACCTATAACACCACAAAGGTGGCATCTTGGGACTTATTACAATATAAAAACATCAAAATGGAAAAAATTACTCAATATGGCCTCATGGAGGCATGTGATCAAATAGGTGCTCTTGCACCATTATGCAACCTCATTCCCCATGGAAAAACATGAAACCTTAGTTTGTCTGATTGGGGGAAGGACTTCTTCCTGTGTACTATTGGTTCATGTTAAAATAGTGGCATCCTTTTCCTCAAATGAAAAATGATTAAGGGGCATCTCAGGGTGGCTTTTGTAGGTTTCCTCAAACCGACAAACATGGTTCAAAATGTCTGCACAAAGTTGACATGTAAATTCAGAATGACTTTGGTAATGAATTTTGCACCAGTTGGGGACTAACAAACTCCATAGATCAACCTCATCTACTATAACCAGTCTATCTTGCTGCAAATTTCTAATTAAAACTTGTTGATTAACAGTGGTCATGGGGTCACTATGCTCTAACTTTTGCAAGTTATCGGGATTAAACATTGATAAGGTCATGATTTCCTCCCTCCTATATACTCCTATCTCAATTTCAAAGTAAGCTAACTCATTAGGAAAATCATACTCAGTGATCATATGTTTGAGATGAGGCTCACTTTCAATCCTAATTTGTGTTGCCACCCCTTTCCATGGTAGCCACATAAAGTCTAAATATAGATAACCCATATTGCTTTTCATCAAATCTCAACTTAAAATCATACCGTATGTCTCAGGAATATCAGCCACTTGGATATCCATATAAGTTTGGATTTGTGGGTCTTATCCAACCTGCACCTAAATATGTTTTAGTTCCCCTACCACATTAACCTTAGGTTTTTCTAATTGTATTACCTTCTTGTGAGTCTGAACAGGATTTAAACCTAACTTTTTACAAATGGAGAAGGGCATGACATTACCTAAGGCTCTGGAATCCAAGAGGCAGTTATGCAAATTCTTTTTGAATATTCTCAGGCTTAAAAGGAATGGTGGAGTCCCTGTCTTTCCTTTGTAAAGAACAACATTCATATCAGTAGTTGGAGTTGCCTTATTCTTCCCTTTTGACCTATCTACCTCCTCCAAAGCTCTCAACACAATGTTGCATTGGGAAGGGTGTCACTTTAAAATGTTAAAGAATGACAATGAAGTCTTTTGTTTCTACATATTTGAAATAAAATCAAATTCCATATCATTTTTCATTTGATATTTAGGAACAAAAGATGAGTTACCTTTATTTTGAAATTCAAGTGGGCCTTTTGGTGGGGGCAGGTTATTGTCAACATTCTGATTGGGTGGAGCTATAGTGCTTAAAGGAGTGGATGTGGTGAATGGGACTTTATTCTAATTCCTCAGAAAATGGCCCCCTTTGGATTGGAAGGATTGAGCATCAAATACATCATCCTCTGGCTCATTTTCCTCATATTTTGGGAAAGGATATCCTTTGTCAAAGAGTTCATAAGCCATGGGTGTATCTATGGACCCACCATTCTTGTTGGGAGCACCCTGTAGTGGAGCATCAACTTGTGCAATCTTAACCATTTTCTCCATTTCAGGACAATTAATCTTTGAATGTGTTGTAGTGTCATGAAACCTACACCAATTTGTCTTGAAATTAAGATTTGCAACATTTGTAGTGTGTGGTTTATCGTCACCAACTTGATAGTTATGGGAAACTCCCCCATTGTTAGACCTAGTATTCCATTGTCTATTGTTGTTGGACCTATGGTTGTATCCTCTATTTTGGTTTTGGTAATTTTGACTGGGGGAATTCTGATTCTGAAAGTTCCTTTGGTTTTGGTTAACATTCTGATTGGAATAACTACCCTGATTGGAATACCCTCCTTCGTTTTGGTAATTCTGGTTTTGATTTTGATTTTGAGGGGGGTTGTATTTGAGTTGTACCATCTTGTTAGTTACCTAAGACAATGTTTTCTTTAGAGTTCCCAACTGTGTTATCAAATGGGCAATACATTCATTTTCTGCACTGTTTGCAGTTGACATATGTGTTACAGGGTTGGACCCTCCAACATGATTATGGGAATTTTAAGTTTGTTGTGATGGGTTAAGGGTTTGGCCACTAAAGAATATTTTTTGAGATGGAGCTTGTAGTTTAGTTAAAGGGTTGTATGTAGAGTGAGACATCCCTGGGATTGTATTAAACAACGGGGTAGGATTAGGAACCTAAGAATATCCTAGAGGGAAATTCCCTCCTAGACCACCTGATTGTGAGCTAATTTGTTGTTGGAGTTTAATAGCCAGGTGGTAAACTTTGGAAAGAGAGTCAATGTCATTTGTGAGGTATGTTCTCTGCAAAAATAGGCCAATCAAGGGATCTATGGCCTTCAGGTAAGCTTGGATAGCAATATTTTCAGCCACCAAGTATGGGTCTTGTAACCTCCTATACATCCTCTGAAATTTGGTATTAAATAGGGATAATGGTTCATGTGGCTCTTTCCTAATAGTGCAAAATTGATGATGCAAGATTCTTGGATTGACATAAACTCGAAATTGGTTTATGAATGCATCTTCTAAGTCCATCTAGCTCAAGATCGATTCAGTGGGAAGATTTAGATACCAATTGCAGGCCATATCTCCCAATGAATAGGGAAATAATCTAAATACAACATCATGGTGGCAATTTGAGCCTGAGTACAGGCATCTTTGAATGCCTGTATGTGCTCTTCAACACTTCTTGGCTCTCCATGAGCATACCTAGGGAAAAATTTATTCGGATTCTTAGGCATTTCATGTATGCCACTAGGAATGTCTCCCAGTGGCGAAGGATTATTGGAAAAGAACACCATAGGTGGTGGTGGTGGACTTGGTTGTGCTATCTATGGTATGAGTGGAAACTCAAGTGGAGTAAGTGGTGGTCTTAACGGTGGTGGGATTAAAACCTGATAGGCTATGAGCCTAATAGGAGTCTGGAGTTCAACTAATAGTTCTGGATTTGCAAGAGATCTTAGAACTCTTTCAAACCTTTGTGGTGAAAAGGACCTGATTTGAGCTAGTTTGTTCCTCCAGGCCCTCCTTCTAGTGCCAGTTCTATTGATGGTCAATGTAACACAACAACATTAAAATAGAATATTTCTACTCTATTTCTCCTAAAAAAATCAACAACATAAAGCTACCTATCTTCCAAGGTCTTTGTAGTTGGTTCTCAACTATGTTGATGTTGTTCAATAGCCTATGCAACTGTAATGTTCAAGGGGTTTGTTGGTAAAGGGATGCAAACTACATAGTACAAATTAATCTAACATTTTGGGGGTGTAAATAAATATCAAAAGATAGAAAAGAGCTCAAGACAACAAAACATAAATGTAGAATTCCTTCAATTTAGACATACAAACTTCATAATGAGCATTCCCTTCAAAAAACTAAAACATAAAGTGATACAATCCACAAAACAATCTATACCATTGCATTCATTCATAGTGAAAATTCAAGACATACAATCATTCACCATTCATAAACTTCAAAATCAAACAAGAACACATCACCAACCCATCATTAAAATTCATAGATTAATAAACACAAAGAAACCTCATTCATAGATAACTCAATGGAAAAAGTCTCAGATTCAGAATCTTCTATTGACTTTCATCAAATAAGACACATTTATGCACAACAAAATTCATTGACATACAAATGACCATTGTTCATTGACATCATCATTAAAACTAATTCTGGAAAATGACATAAATTGTATTAAATTCTGTAAAAATGTCTAAGTATCCTTGCATAAAACTATAAAAATCTTCTAAAACTATAAAAATTATCTTAATTTTCTCCTTAGGTAGCTAATCTTTCTTCAATTAGTCGACCTTTACAACATGGAGAGGAGAACTACATATAGACAAGCCTTAACACTAATTCCTCCAATCAAAAGTTGAGATCCACAAATCTAGGGGCAACTAGAGCTACATGAGGTAATTATCCATTCTGATCTTTCGTTCAATTGTTGATGAATCTGTACCAAATTCTAAATAAAAAAGGAGAAGGTTGAACTACTAGGGAATCCTTAGTTGAATTGGTTTCATGTTCCTAAAAAGTAGGAGAGAGCTACCTAGTTGGTTGTATCATCTGATGCTTCATTCAAAAAGGATATTCCATAGACACCTAACTCCTTTGTCTTTTGTTCAAGAATTCTTCATAACTTTCTATTACTTGTCTAAGTATATCCACATCCAGCCCGTCCACCCAATTTTCTTCAAATTTTATTCTTTTTAACTCAGCAGAGGTGAACTTTTGTATATCATCCAACTTAGCCAGCTCCTTCTGAGCAATCTTCACTACCTTTTTTTATATCCATGAACTTATCAATTAAAAAATCATCACCATCATCTCCCTTCTGTATTGTCTCTTGGAATCTATTATCCCATTTTTTCCTTAGCTCATCAAGAGGAAAACCATCCTTGACAGGGACATCTTCATTCACCATCATAGCTATGTTTGCTTCTAACTCCACAATCTGATCTATCATTTCGTTTCCATCTTGTTGCACCTCATTCCTATGGGAAAAAATAAATGAAGTCCTAAATCTGATAATGTTAATAGTTTTAATAATGAAATTCTCATTACATTCTTCAAGGATAGATTGTTCTAGGACTATTTTTTGAGGCATCTTACTAATTTATTTCATATTCTTAACATGCTTCTTTATGAACCTTGTGGCTTTCAACAAGTAATTCCTCCACCTCTTGGTTCAACTTATCAATCCATCTATCTAGCATACCTACTTTGATTCTCATCTCAGCAAGATCATTAGCTTCTTTCTTGCTCAAAAAAATTGGTGTCCTGGGCGATCCAGATTGCAAAGAAACAAGAGAAGATAGCTCCTTCAAGAACTTATGGAACTGATCCAATTGAGCCTTGAGCTCATCCTTCCTTTTCTTATCCTTTATCATTCTTGACTTAGTGGAGGATGGTACAATATCAATCAAGTCAATTTATTGGTTCCTTGTAGGTCTCCCTAAATTCACAGTGCCTAGTTGATAATCACTCAACTACATCTCTTATTTGTCCTTGTCCACTATTGGAATGGAACATTCAACTACAATATCTCCAACATCTGTTTGTTTGGAGGAATGAAGGACTCGAGCCTTTTTCTTGGACCTCTCCTCAATTTCTTTCATCATATCATCCCAATTTAGAGGCTTGGGTTTGACTATTTGTTTCTTCTCCAGGTTAAGCTTTAACCATGTTGGGGCAGCAGGAGGAGTAACCACTTGTGTTGAAGATGAAGTGGTAGAAGAGAGAGGTTGCTTCTTGCTTTTCTAATAAGGAGGAGTAACCACTTGTTTTTCTAATTTCTTAACCCTCTCCCACATTTTGATTGCTTCTTGCTCATGTATGGCTTGTTCCTCTACCTCCAACTTCTTTAGCAAGAGCTCTTCTTCATCTCTCTTTCTTTGGGCCTCCTTTATAGCCTTGGCCTTGTCCTCAATGTCTTCCTTCTCTATCCTTTGTCAGGCCTTTTCCTCTTCAAGGTCATGAAAATTTTGTAGGAGGGACAACTTATCCCTCTCTACATTAACTTTCCATTCACTTTCTTTTTGTTACTACAGGAGGTCTTCCTTTTCCTTATGCTACCTTGCAATCTCTTCAGTCTTTGTTATAGCTTCAGCTTCTTGTTGCTTCGCAAGTGCATCAACTTGTGCTTTGGCATTAGCTTCCTTTGCATCCTCAAATAGTTTCCATTGATCCTCTAGAGTTAGGATATGTTTAGTTCCAACATCTTGAATGTCCTCAACAAATGCAGTTACAAGAAGCTCATGGTCTAACTGTGTGGTGCCTGAATCATTGTCAATATCATGAATCTCAACCTCTTTGTGTTTATCTTTTTCAGCTTGCTCATGGAGGATACCTACAAGTACTTCGCTAGTGGATTCCTTTGGGAGAGAAGGTTGAGATGAAGCTCCTTATTTAGTTGTTGTAGCTTCTACACCTTGTGATTCATGGGTTTTTGAAGTAGGTACCCCTTGATCAACATCTCCTCCAGAACTAGGAGGATAATACTCCAGTTGTTCCTTAGGAGTTGTCCTCCTCTTTATTCTTCTATATCCTTGGGTACTGACTGATTTCCTCTTCTTTGAGGATTGAGCTTCTGGCTCTTGTATCCTGATGACCACCCATTGAATGCTTATGTCCATCTTTGTCATGAAAAGTTGTTTAATGTTGATGAATTCCTCCTCATCCCAATTTATTGGGTCCAAGCTTCTAGTACCTATATTTTCAGCTTCATACCCAGGGTCCAAAACTACACCATCATCTGATAATGTATTAGGAATATCTTCCTTTACCCCATATTCAATCATCTGTGGGATGGTAATTCTTTCAAAATTTATTTTCCTAGCATCATAGTTATCTTGCAAATCAATCCAAAAATCCTCTAACAAGTTAAAATGCTTATCCAAAATGGTAGGAGCTAAGCCATTCATCTTATGCTTTGGGTCAAAGTGTTTTCTAGTTGTATACAACCCCAATTTCAAGTAACTCCTCACATGCTACCTTTGAAGCCAAATTGTCAACATAGTAGTATTCTCCCAACTTCATGGGGAATTTGTGGCATCCATGCTTGCGTTTGTTGGAAAATTTCATATTCACTCCCATAGCCTAATATATGAACTCCATAAGAACAATCCTATCACTATAACACCTTGGTAGTAGATGAGAATGTCCATCAAAGCCTATCAACCTAAAATAAGAGAACTTGGGGTATTGGATATACCAATGTCCCCATTCAGATATGAAAGCCATGGCCTCCCTACTCATCCTGTATCCAACATCTCTTGTTAACTGATTGATAATGACATAGAGGAATGCATCATTGGCCCTTCTATATGTAGCTCAAAGGTTTGTAGGGTCAATTGATCATAGTGCTTACATGCCTTATTTTTTCCATGAGCCTCTCCTAATGTGCCCACTAAATTCAGTCTAGGGAATATGCCCATTCTTGTAGCTGCATATATGTCATAAGAAGTCATGAGAAGCATTTGGTTTTTCACACCTTAAGCATCTAGTTGTGCAAGTTATTTGATAATAGCATGCCTCAATCAAATTGTTTCCTACCATCCAAAATGGTTTCAATGAATGGAAATATCCATTCCTTAAAGTATGTAGAGTCCTTTCCAAACACGCTAGAAAGCATCATGATCAAGTCATCTATTTCCTTCTTAAAGTCTCCCCTCTTGGGTTGTTTAGGAACCTTGTTCAAGGACTTATTTTTAGTTCTTAACCACTTATTATTCATATGGGCCCTATTAGCTTCCTTGTCCTTGTTGAATAATTGCAATGCCTCTACTTTAGTCAATTGCTTGGGGTTCTTGGGTGTAGGTGCACTGAACAAGAACCTCATCATTTGAGGGGATAGATCAATTATCACATTCTGTTGGAGGTCCACACACTATCTTGATAAAGGATTGTAAGCCCTTGTTATAGTGAGTGTAAGTTTTGGGCATTGGATTGATAGAGGGAAAAGTGTAACATGTGCCAACCCATATTGGTCTATTCTTTCAGTCCTTCCAATCACATCCTCAGCAAAAGTATCCACAACTACCTCTTCATGGTTGAATGGGCCTAGATTAATATCTGTTATGTCTACCTATTTTGAATCTAATTTGTTGGTTGTGAGGGTGGAATCTTGGTATTTATATCTCAAGGTGTAAGGTAATTGCTCCACCTTTATCTTCTTGGGTTGCACCCCCTTTGACCTTTCTACAACCTACCCTTCCTTTTGTGAAACTTCTTTAGATGCTCCTGATATTTTTTACTCCTACAAGACAACCTTGGATTAGACCAAAAAAAGGTATGAAAATCATCATTGTAGGTGTTATATTTTCACACTTTTCTATTATTCCCTAGGTAACCCTCCATACTTAGTGAAATTTTAAACTTGGTAGGAGCGGAATTGGTAGAAAATCAAGACTAGAGAGGAGAAATAGAACAACACAATCAGAACCGGGACCATGACTAGATAAAAAATTGAAACTTTGAAAGTTCCAAATCCACTTAAATTTTTATGACCTGACCCTACCAAGTTAGCCGGATCGAAATTAGAATTAGAACCAATCGAATGAGAACTCATTTTTGGAACTAAACTCCCATTCAAAAGTTCAATGGACGAGTTCAGTTCTGGATTTGGTTCCACCATGTATTATAAAGTTAAGCGGATTCTCCCCACACACCGACACCAATTTGGACCCAAGTTAAAATGATGCGGGGAGGGACAAATCAAGCTCAAATCCACCCAGACCAATGGGATTGGATTGAGCAAGCTAGGGAAATTATGTAAATAGGGCACAAAATGAAAAACCCTAATTCATATGGCATCAAAAACCCTATGATAAAATTTGTAAGAATTACAATAGACAAGATCATAGGAGTTTAGGGAAAGATTCAAAATAATTTCAATCACTATGGCCCCTCAAAATGGAACCCTAATTGAAAATAGGGCATAGAAAAATTGAACTGCCATTGAAAATGGTGAAAATGACAACAGACAAGTGAGAAAAACAAATGGGGAAAGCAAGAAACAAATGGAGAATGGAAGAAAAAATGCAAAGAAAACCAAGAAAGGCAAATGAAACACCAATGAACAAGAATAGAAACAAGGGAAGATCCACTGGAGAAGTCTTGTGAATGCGTGAAGAATAGAATGAACAACCAAATGGGAAAACAAAAAATGAAATGGGAGAAAACTACCTACCTCAAAACGCGACCAAAAAAGGTTGAAAATAGATAGGGATCTGCTCACGCACACTCACCCACAACCAAATTGTGCTCTTCCTCGAGTTCTTTAGGCTCTTTCTTGTTTAAAACACTTCAAATACTTGTAATGAGCCAAATAACCTTGATTAAGGTTTTAAAAACCATTTCACACATGTGAGGAGGCTGTAATTAATGTATTTAATGCAATTGGTTGGGGGCGCAATCAGAGGGAAATCGGGTACACAACCAACATGTACATTAGAGATAAAATAGGAGTGGAAGCAGAGTCAAGATAGAACCAAGAAATTTTTCAAAGTTCCACATTTCATTATGAATCTAACTCTGGTCCCATGGCAGGGAAAGGACAACAAAGGAATGGGGTGAAATCAAAATTGAATCTAGATCTGGAACTTGGCAAAGTTCCAAGTTCAGATCCGACTCTAATTTTGCTCCCGAAAAAGGGAAAGAACACCAATGGAGAAAAATAAAAGAACAAAGGAAGCGGGACTGGGGAAAATCCCATCCCAAAACAAAATACAAAACAAGACAAAACACAAGACAAACAAATAGGAGCAGGATTAGAATGAAACCCAGACTCCAAATTTTTGCAAAGTTTCGAGTCCAGTTTCTGTTCCACTTCCACTTTTGCAAAAGGGAAAAGAAACACAAAGGGGTAGACAACAAAATAAACCCAAGGGAGAGAAAAAACCCAAGATTATGAGAGAAGAAAAACAACAAAGAAGCAAACAAAGCAAGAGATGGGGCCGGGACCAAACTAGGAACTTTGCAAAATTTCTAAGTTCGGGTTTGGTCCATGTTCCGAGCCTACAAAAATAAAAGGATCAAGGACTTAGGAAGAAAACAAACAACTCCTAAGACCTAAGTAAAAAAACCAAGGACAAACAAACACAAGGGGGACCCATTTTGACCAAAAACAAAATAGGGTGGTTATGCAAGGCATAACACTCACTACCTCCTATATGTACCTATTTATGCCTAGGATATCACACATGCCAACTTAGATAGTCCTATATAATCCTAAGGTCAACCTGAATAACTAAATAACAATATAATAATGATAATATGACTTCATTAAGAGTTAAGATGACCATGACAAGATGACTATTGATAACCTAATGTACACCAATATTAAGGGTGTAGCATGCCCCCCTCTTCAAAGAAGAATTGTCCTCAATGCTAATCAAATGTGGATTCTTCTAAATTAACTCCTCATCCTCCCATGTGGTATCTTCAATTGGTAAATTCTTCCATTGGATGAGATACTCAGTGAGAGTTCTATTCCTCAACTTCTTTGTCCATGTTTAACAAATGCACTTTGGTTCCAAAATGATTCTTCCTTCTTCATCAAGCTCTAGTAGTACTGTTTAAGTTGGAATATTATGCCTAGTTACCTTCTTCAAACAAGAAACGTGAAAAACTAGATGTATCTTTGTTGGTGGTGGCAACTCTAGGTTGTAGGAAACACTACCAATCTTTTGCATGATTTGGTATGGGCCATAATACCTTGGAGACAACTTATAATTTTTTTTTTGTTGCTTCAGTGAGATTTTCTTATAAGGATGCAATCTCAAGAAGATCCAATCCCTAACTTCAAAAATTATTTCACTACGATGTTAGTATGCTTGTTGCTTCATTTGATTTTGTGCCATGGCTAAATTCTCCTAGAGTCTTGAAAGTACTTGTTGTTGATGAAGCAAGAAGTCCTCTACTACCTAAAATCTTGGTGACACCTTCAATGACGATGTGATGGAATGAGGATAATATCCATATAGTGCCAAAAATGGAGACATTTTTTATGAGCTATGAAAATAAGTGTTATACCACCATTCTTCTAGTGGTAGCCAATCTACCCATTGAGACTATTTCTTTGAAGTGAAACAACGTAGATATCCTTCCAAACACTTATTAACAACCTCAATTTTCCCATCTAATTGAGGGTGGTATGAAGAGCTATGAGCCAATTGAGCACCCAAACATGAGAATGAATCTTTCCAAAAGTGACTAGTAAAGATAGGATCACAATTACTAACAATAACCTTAGGTGTACCATTTAGCTTTTATATATTCTCCAAAAAATCTTTTTCCACTACACTTGTTGTAAAAGGATGTGATAATGCAATGAAATGTGCATATTTAGTGAGGCGATCAACTACTATCATGATGACATTATGGCCTTTAGATTTGGGAAGCCCTGTGATGAAGTCCATGTATACCTCTTCCCAATGTTAGCTAGGAATAGATAAGGGTTGCCAGAGACCTAGTGTCATAATTGTTTCCCTTTGTTCCTTTGACAAACCAAACATTCAACCATAAATTTTTGAACATAATCTTTTAGCCCTTCCCAAAAAAAATCTTGCTTGACCCAATGATATGTCTTCAAAAAAATTGAATGACCACCAATTGGAGACTCATGCAATTCTGTGAGAATATTATTTTTAATAGTGGAATTCTTGTAGAGATACACTCTTTATACCAAAGAGTATCCCTTCCAAAAAAACTTATCTAAACAACTAGGATCACTCTTTAATTGTTGGATGAGATTACTTATCGCAACATCATTTTGCCACTTTGCTTTAGCTTCTTCCACCCAATGTGCTTGTAATATTGAAAGGGAACAGAATAAGGCTTCATCTTTCTCATCCTTCCTAGAAAGTGCATCTACCACAATATTTTCCTTCCCTTTCTTATATACAATATCAAAGTCATATCCCAACATCTTAGTGACCCATTTTTGTTACTCTTCAAAACATAATCTTTGTTCCAAAAATATATAAGGCTATCATGATCTATCTTAACCTTGAATTTTATACCCATTAGATAAGGCCTCCATTGTTTAACTGCATGAATAATCACTAGCATTTCCTTCTCATAAATAGGTTTGAGTTGATTCTTACCCTTTAATTCACAACTCTCAAAATCAATTGGTTGATCCTATTGCATGAGTATTGCTCCTATACCATTTTTTGAAGCATCATATTTCACAATAAAGTCCTTAGTGAAGTTGGAGTGGCAAGCATTGGGGTTGTACACATAGCCTCCTTCAATCTCTCAAATTATGTATTAGTGGACATTCCAATGAAAAGAATCCTTCTTCAATAAAGTTGTGAGAGGAGTTGCTATACAGCCATAATTATTCACAAATCTTCTATAGTTTCTCATCAATCCTAAAAAACCCCTCAATTTCTTAATGGTTTTTGGAATAGGCCATTCCATGATAGCCTTAATTTTGTTAGGATCCACCTTTACTCCATGTGAAACTATGTCTCCCAAATACTCCACCTCATTAAGACCAAAAGAACACTTGGATGGCTTAGCATAGAATTGATGATCTTCGAGTATTTGTAATGCTTGATCTACATGTTGCAAGTGTTCTTCCCATGTCTTGCTATAAATCAATATATCATCAAAGAACACTAATACGAACTTCCTCAAAATTTTCTTAAAAATGGAATTCATCAAAATTTGGAATGTAGATGGTGCATTGGTTAGACTGAATGGCATCACCAAAAATTCATAATGACCCTCTTGAGTCTAAAATGCTATCTTACAAATATCTCCTTCCTTAATTTGAATTTGTTGATAATTAGATCTAAGATCCAACTTGGTAAAATACATAGCTCCATTCAATTCATCTAGAAAATAATCAATGATTGGAATAAGAAACTTATCTTTAATAACTTATTTGGAATTTATTTCCAAATACTGAAAATAATCTTTACCCTCAAAACATGTTGAATTTGGGTATACTTGAAAGGGAGACAAGGTCAAACCCCTAACAAAACCACATTCCATGAAGAAGTGGCAAGTCTAAAATTCTTCAAAAATCATGAATCTATTATCAAACTTCCCAAGATTTGGTGCAAAACTAGAAAAGATGCTTAAAAGTCTCCAAGTGTCTACAAAATAGACAATGAGAATTAAAAGCTCTCAAACATATCAAACGAGAAAAGTGGAAGACCTTAATAGAGAATATGCCAAACAAAGTGAGCCAATTTAAGATCAAGAATATCTAGCTAGATAGCTTAGAACCTATAATGGCAAGTTCCTTAGAATATTGAACTTTTCAATGATGATTTAGTTGGCCAACCATATGAAAATAAGGAGAAAGCTACAAAATCCTTTTTGAGCCTTATAATTTTGAAGTTTTGTATCAAGATACCATTTCCAATCTTTCCATGAAGGTTTGAATGACTTAACACCAATTTTGTGGATTATTTGATCTTTGACTAGACAACTTGAATAGTTTGCTTAACATTTTTTCATCTTCAATAAGAGGGGAATGAATCATCAACAAAATGACCATTAACCAAGTGGTAGGAAGAATTAGGAAGGGAAATAC
The DNA here is from genome assembly GCA_007258455.2 of Sequoia sempervirens. Lineage (NCBI taxonomy): Eukaryota > Viridiplantae > Streptophyta > Pinopsida > Cupressales > Cupressaceae > Sequoia > Sequoia sempervirens. The sequence goes on along the minus strand of VDFB02270651.1, from coordinate 18,989,788 downwards.
CCTTAACTAGGGTATGAGAAGTTATATGAGACAATAAATAACCAAAGCCTTCTAGTGCAAGCACATAAAGAGTTGCAGCAAGAGGGAAACCTTGTTGGATGGATGGAAAAATTCCAAGTGGCTCAAATTGTCAACCATTAATGGTAATTTAGGCCAAGGCATCAACAAGAAAAATATGCATAGAATAAATAAAGAAGGACCAAACCCAAGCACTTGAAGCATGGTAAGAATAAAAGACCAATCAATGTAGTCATAAGCCTTGGAAAAATCAATTTTGATAAAAATGGTACATTGCTAAAAGTGTCAATCCCATTCCATTCCTTCCCAAACCACAATTATATTGTCTAAGATAAATCTAGATTTGAAGAAGCTAGTTTGTTTAGACTAGACAAGCTAATGAAGATGAGGCCTAAGATTAAGAGTCAAAGTCTTGGAAATGATCTTAAATGAGAAATTCAACAAAGTGATAGGCCATCGATTGTAGACTTCTTTAGATTTATTTAGAAATAGTGATCAATTCATTCCCATTCTTATGAAGAAAACATGAAACATAAGGTCTTTAGGCTGAATATTGTCTTATTTTATTTACAATATTCAACTAGAATTATATCTTTTTACCATCAATTAATCATGTGAGTATTTTATCATGTTTGAAATATAAAGGTGAAAAAATACAATGAACCACTATAAGACAACACCACAAATGGACCTTATGCAAATGTATAGGAAAATATTTACTGAGTGATGCCACAATATAATAGACCATAGGTTAATAGGGTGTTTCCACAATAGTGTATCCCACTTATAGGACATAGGTTAACCAAATTGCATAATCCTAATGATAAAACCTCACACTTATAGGTCAGTAGTTGAATAAATGGCATTTAGCTATCACGAAACACTTAACATAAAGCTTAACCACTACCAGATCTATGAACTCAAATTCTTTATATTTTGGGGGATGAATAAGTCTATTTAATTTTTAATTAATTTAAAAGATAATAGTACAATATTAAAAAAATTGTGGTAAGATTATACATTCATAAATTCTAGATAAGACAAATTACAAATGAGAAATAAGAATTCAAGGGGCCAAGTTTGAACATAACATTAAAAAAACTAAACAATTAAAGAAATTATATTAGGAAGTGGGTCTTTATCATTATATTTCCTCCATACATCACCAAGAATAGGATTATCATCAACTGACTCCCAACCAATGAGTACACTCTCTTCCTCAAGAATATCCTCCAAAGGTTGTTGAGTGCACACAAGATAAATGGATAGCTCTAGTTGAAGAAAAATTCCAGAGTCAAGCTAACTAGGAGCACCACACCCATGAGAGGAGGAAAAATGTGGTCATGAGGGATAAGACCAATCACAAGAAGTATTGTCTCTATTTATCATCAGCTAAAATCCACAGGACTCAAAACCACAATCTCTTTTGAAAGATTGGCTACAATGTCATTGGTGTCCTTGAGGAGGGGAAGAGAAAGGAGATATAAGTTTGAAAACATTGTAGGGAGTATTGCCCTAGTGGCCCAAACATTTCTACAAATAAGCCACCTCAAGTGCAACTTTTCTAGTTTGCAATTGAATCAATATAAGCACATTAGAGAAAATCATAGCTTTAGTGTAAAAGGAGAAATGAATATTAGCATAGCATATTAACAAAAAATAGAATTTCTTTTCAAAATTTGAAGAAAATATCCACCTTGAAAGGGAGACAAGGTTAGTCCCTTGACAAAACCATAAGCCATGAAGGAGTAGGTTTAAAAGGCCTAAAAAAATAAAGAATATATTGCTAAGCTTTTTGAGCTTTGGTGCAAAACTAGAAAAGATGTTTGAGAGTCTCTAACTATTCACAATATAGACAATAAGAATTAAAAACTCCCAAGTGTATTAAACAAGAACCAAGTGGAATATCTTAATAAAAAATGTACCAAACAAAGAAAACCAATTTTGAATCAATGATGAGAGTCAAGACCTGAGATTCAAAAAAGCATCAATAGTAGCAAAATAAAATTATTATTTAATTATGAGAAATATGTTCTCATTACAGAGAAATTACATTCCATAGGATTGAATCCTCATAGGTTGCAAAACATGCAACTTTACTGCTACTAAAAAGCAAATCCCCTTTTCCCCAATACAATCTTTCTCTTTTTCCCAATACCCCATAATTTATAAAATGAGTTCTAAATAGCCTTTTTCTGGCTTCGAGCCAAAAATACAATTTGAATTTTGAATTTAGGTAGTTGGGTGCCAAAAATTGAAATTTGAAAATCAAACACAATTTGAAAATTGGCAGTTTTCCAAAAATTGACCAACTTCCGAAAGCCATAATTTTGATCCAGGACTTCGTTTGATGGATCGTTTGAACAGTTGGAAAGGTCTCAGAGTGTAGAATGTGCTCAAAATCCACTCTACTAATTTCAACGACTTATGGGCCCATACAAGACCATTTAGTGCCTCAAATTGGACTCGGAAGATTTTTCAGGACAATTTTGGGAAATTGAAACTTGAATAACTTTGAAATCGAGAATGATCTTGGCCTAATTCTTTCGCCAAAGTGCTTATTTTTCTGTCCTAAAGCTTCCCATAAATTTCTGCCTCCTCACACTTTCAAATTCAAAACTGCTAAAAATAGAAATTGACTAGAAAAAGTAGAAATGTAGTTCTAAAAGTTGGGAATTCTTATTCTACGAAAAGGGTATCCAGAAATGCAAAAAATATCTACAAAATGATAACAAAAAGAAAACATAAAGGAAACATATTTTTGGTTGATGTAGGATTGCCCTTACACCACTGGATGCTCCTGCATTAATCAAGAATAGCTAACCAAATAGCTTAGAACCTTCAATTCCAAGTTTTCATAGAAGATTGAATTGTCAATGATGATTTAGTTGGTGAACCATAAGAATATGAGAAAGCCACAAATATCCTTTGTAGGTCTTATAATTATATCAATTGGTGTATTAGTATACCATTTCCACTCTTTCTACCATTTCCCTAGTTTGGCACAAAACCTATTATTTGTAAGTAAAATAAAGGATGTGGGTGTGTAGGTAGTCTTTAGAAATGAAGTTTTTGACAAGGTTTGATGAGCTATGTTGCTTGTAAAGGGGGTTTGATTTGGCAACTTACTTTTTTTTTCTTGATGCATGCAATTACATATAATGGAATACTTCTTCTACACACATGGTGAATAGATTTGCAAAGTCTACTCCTCAATCATTAAACCCTATAATGAAAATATTTGTTGTATCCAATGATGAGAGGTTAAAAAATATCTCATCTAAATTCATGAACTAACCTATGTTCTCTCCAAAATAGAATATAGATGCAAATTTATATTCTATGTTTCAAAAGGTTGAATTTAGATGCAGTTTTAAGAATTGATAGCCTATTTAAAATAGAATATAGAATATTGATAGCCTATTTAAAATTAAAAAGAACATTAAATATATTTGGTTGCATATATCTATTGCAATATATGCATGTAAACTCATTTTTCATATATTATATTGTTCTTTTTAAATGACTCAAGTAAAACTCATAATAATATTCTACAATCATCACTTAAATATCACTAGGATGATTTTATACAATAATTTCTAATGTTTCACAAAAGCTTAATATTTGATATAAGAAATCTAACTACAATATCAAAGAGGTTATATTAATTATAATGAACACTCTAATTAATAATGCAAATCTATATATTCAATATCAAGGGATTAGAACAATATTAATGAATATGGAATCAATGTAAAACTAATGAATAAAAAAATGATGACTATGTAATGCTAATGAATATGAAATCAATAACCAAGCAATATTAATGAATACCAAAATGATAACCATGCAATACTAATGACTATCAAATCAATAACTATAGCATGCAATGGTGATGGATAACAAATTGATAACTAATGAGTATCAAATTGATATCTATCAAATCATTAACTATAGTATATAATACGAATCAAGTTTATGCAACCACATGATGATAATAGAGGATGAAAAACATAAATACATAAAAAACTATAAATTCCAATAACAAAATTAGGGCAACGCATAATCAAATTGATATAGTCACAACCTATAGATTCAAGATATAATGACATGGGTTTTGAGCAATGCACATTTAAAATGATATAATCACAACTTGTAGATAATTTATAATGTCCAATACAAATTCAAGTAAATACACCTATGAACTATAAGTTTAAGTCAAAGATTAAAGCAATTAATACAACCTTGCATATTTGTTATTATTTTATCTCTATATGAACATAAAGGAACATATAATCGACATAAACTTGGATTATATCTTTGCATGAACATAAAGGAACATACAACCAATACAAACTTGGATTATATCTCATATATAAAGGAACATATAGTCAACAAAAACTTGAATTATATCTACTCATAAACATAAAGGAACATATAATTAGTGCAAACTTGGATTATATCTCATATATAGATAGAGAGTTACAACTCCCCAGATAGACAATAGAATTGGAGGCCTAGTTATGAGCCTATAATATTTTGTATATGATGACACACACATATGGTAACACCAACATGTCAAAATGTGATGTCTATTAAAAATCTGCATTATGGTGGTAAATGGTTGATAGCCCAATAAAGGACTAGTTCTCATCATCTTAGATGTGAAACTAGTAGATGGGTGGAACCTAAAGAGGAGTGGCAAAAAACAATATGTTGATTTTGTAACAATGGAATGGTGGAAACATAATGACACTTCTTCATGGAGTGCTCAACATATAGAGAGATTCATATCAACTATGAAGACACCTTACAAGTTGATAATTTAAGTACCTTTTTTGATGAGGCAAGGTTGGACAAAACTATAAACTTCATTATCAAAGTCCACTGCAAAAGATTTGATCTCGAGTAGAGTTTACAAACTTTATAAGACTTCTTTGTTGGATCTTGTTGTGTGTTGATGTTAGGTCCCATAAGCTGCTTTGACCTCATGAACATTATTAAAATGTTTCATTTCATTTGAAGCCCATGTGCAAATGGCTAATCTAACTATTCTAGTGGTTGACATAAAAGAGGCTATAGGCCTAGAACTAGGCCTCTCAACTCTATTTTTTCTTGGTTAATTGTAGGTTGCTTTATTATAGCACAACTTCAGCTATGACACGTGTACCCTAGGATGGTCTAGGTATGTGGGTGCCACCACTTGCATCCTCTCTAGTTTACTTCTGCCATAATCTAATTTGCTCAACAAGATCCCTTGAGTGATGGCATAGTCCTCAAATGAGGGATACCACCTTTGTAGTGGTTCGATCCTCTCCTACTCTACTTTCTTCAAAATCAACTCTAACCTACACAATCAGCTAAAAAATACTTTAATTCTCATTGGTATTTGCATATGACCTTCTCATTCATGCTTTAAATGCACATTTATCGGTCAAGTGCAAACAAAAGAATATCCATTTCTTTTGTCCAATGATCGAGCTTGTGGGGTCGCAAGATTGCATTTTGTCAAACAGGCGGTGCAAAATAAATTTAAATTTTCTTCATTTCTCATTTGTTTTTATACCTACTTTCCATGGACATGTTCTTTCACCGTTTGAAAATATTGGGTACACTGATAGCACAAACAACTTCTGTACACATTGAAGAAATCCAGAGGAGATATAAACAAACTACCAAACAGATTCATTTTGTTGGTACTTATGAGCAGAAAAACACATTACATAAGAGCTCAGGATTCAAGGAAAGAAGTTTCAGCGAATACCTCTGATGTATTCTTGTAACTTTCTTCCTCCATTTTTCTGAACACTTGCCCGCCATGGTTTAAGTTTGCAGTCACTGTCACCTCTGGTACACAACAAACAACACCCAAACTGCATACGGTTATGATAAACCTCACACTTTAAATAGAAATTGACTTTGAGGATTAACTGAAAATGTTAAGAATTATTAATTGGTTATGATTGAGTATTTCCTAGATTCATGCAACCCTCACAATAGGCACAATGCAATGTGGTTGATGAGATTCAAATTTTGATGAATGCATTGTCGTTTTTTAGCTTCATGTTCATTTTTTATGGTTTTTATCTTGTTGGCTTTGTCTATGCTAAGAAATTGTACACTTAGTCTAGCAATAGTGATCAATTCATTCCCCTTCCCAAGAAAAAATAAGTTTAGGGTGAATATTACCTTAGATTATTTACAATATTCAAATAGAATTATATCCTTTTACCATCAATTCATTATGTGATAATTCTATCATGTTTAAATGGTAAGGGTGAAGAAATCCAATGGACCTTAGGTAAAATTTCATCAACTTTTTTACACTATAGGACAACACCAAAATGGACTAAGTATGCAAATATGTAATAAAATATTTACTTGAGTAATACCACAATAAGATTTACCATAGGTTAAATTCTATCAAACTACTTTAAATATGATATAAGGTTCATAGTCTTGAAGTTTATGTTTAATCTAACCTCAAACTTTTAAGTAATTGTATGCTTATTGATTATTATCTATGTAATAAAAATTATAAACATTGAATATTAAAGAGGGTTATAAAGGGCTCCCAAGAGGAATTATTGTTAGGAAATATATAGAGCAACCTTGTATCTTAATGTTCAAATGCAATATTTTGGGTTGTAGATGTTATTTTTTGCCTAAAAAATTATTGAAATGGGCTTTAACTAACTATATTTGGTTATAGTAGCATAGAGCTCTCCAAGATATTCAATTTTTTAAAATGGACTCAATTAGGATTCTAAATCAAAAGTTAGCATTTTAGGAATGTAATAACATCTATTTAATTCATAAGAGAGATAAAAGGAGTTACACAAGTTGACCAAGATCATTCACCAACCTAATAAAGAAATTTGAGGGTTTGAATAAGACAAATTGGAGAACCAAGTTGGGAGGCTAAATATGACATGTTATGGAAAATTAACATAAGACTTTTATGTGGATTTGGGTGCCACTTTTGGGTGGTGTTAGCTCATAGTTTTGTGATTCCCCTTTGGTTTTTTCATGTATTGGTTGAACTCTATTTATTCTCAATGCTTGTGATGGAGTTGGAATAGTGTATTATATAGGACATTGTTATGTTTCCAATATTGCTTGAAATTTGAGTGTTTGTTGTCTCATGTGAGGAATCCTTTCCTAGATTGTTTACAACTAATATTATTCTTTTACTAATACATTGGTTCAAATTTTGAAGGCTATGTTTTTCCCAAAAGTGTTTTCCCAAGATACAAAATTGTGTTTGCTGGCAAAACAAGGATAGACAACTGAGAGAGGGGGGGGGGTGAATCAGTTGTCACAAAACATTAAACTTTTCAATCTTTACTTAACTTTAATTTTAGATCTGATGAATGAACAATAAACCACAAGCAATCAACACATCAGAAACACAAAGAATACCAATTTTTTTTTACGTGGAAACCTTGTTAGGGAAAAAACCACGGTGGATGTTAGTCCACAATATTATACCCTATTAAAAGTATAATGAAAATAGTAAGGGGAATGCACATGCATTCAGGCACACTGCCTAGAGCTCACTGCTCAAATACAATAGGGGCTCACTGCCCAACAACACAAAATAGGATTAAATCTGAAGGGTATGAACTAAGAAAATAGCTTTTGCACAAGCCTGATTACAGTTCTAGTTAAGCACAAAAAAACTCCTTCACTCTTCACTCTCACTCTGCTCTGTAATCAAATGAATAGATCAATTATCACACACTTGCACTATCTCTGGCTTCTCTCACACCACACACACGCTAACTTCACTCAACCAATCACTCATATATATCCTCATTATGGAATTACATCAACCACTTAGTCAGCCAGAAAAATAAAACATATTTAAAATGTCGGCCCAAATTAACAATTAAATTTTTAATGTGAATCAAACATCGTTGGCCAATACTATGATGCGACCCAAAACAATATCCACGAGCGCGCCAAAAATTCAAATTTCAATCTTCAAGGATCCGCAACATGTTACCACCATCATGTCGGCCAGGAACATGAAAACTTGAGCATGCACGAGAAAAATCTTTGACCATGAGCACACCGATCAATGAGGATGTACAACAATGATACAGAATGATCTAGAAGCATACACACACACTAGGAACTGATAGAGAGGCATCCACAACAACTGAGATTATTAGAATTACACAAACTTCAATCAGGAATACTGACAGAGACCACAGAAACACTATCAGAACACAACTGTTCATGGCACGATCAAGTCTTCACACGGACCTCTGAAACTTCTGGTAGATGAACTGATACTCTCAACAATAAACCCTTTAGTCCACAACGGCCGAACTTCAACATATAGAACAAAATACCTTCATGACCTTCATTGTTCCACTGGCAATCTACAACTCTTCTTTTAACAATTTTCTCAATATCCTCGACATATACAACCTTCAATACAATAATGCTAATAGTGTTGACATCAATGACAACCACATATTAGCAACACAACCACAACATCCAACACTTTCCCCCTTTGGCATTGATGGAAACACATGATGTGAATAACACCATCAACACAACTCTCAATCAACACTTACTCCCTCTTAGATTTTGACTCTTCTTCCTTGAACTCTTCTACATGGTCTTCTCCCCACAAGGCTCTTCTCCCCGGATAGGAAATAGTTTTTTGCATAAATCTTCTCCCGCTTTGACATCAATGGAAAAGGTAAGCATTATCTTCCCACATACAAGCTCTGAACCACATATCTGCACATTTGACTACTCCGCTTGAGTAGCAGCCACAAAAACATCAATCCAGATCAAGAAATATAGCTTTGAAGCATATAGATTGATGCAAGTAAATACATCTCTTAGTTCTTATCAGGAGGGGTAATCACCCCTAGCATTTCTCTAAGATATTCAAAAGTAACCTTCAACAATGGCTTAGTGAAAATGTTTGCAACCTATTCTTTGGTAGGCACATATTCTAGTCTGATTTCTTTCTCATTCACTTTCTCCCTCAAGAAGTGAAACTTGATTGATATATGCTTAGTCTTAGAATATAGCACCAGATTCTTCGAAATTTTTATTGCACTTGAATTGTTATAGTATATGGCAATAGGTTCTTCATATACCACCCTGATATCTTTCAGCATCTATTTCATCCACAACACTTGAGTACAGTTGTTTGCAGCAACAATATACTTTGCTTCAACAGTAGATAGAGAAATGGAATTCTATTTTTTGCTCAACCAAGAAACTAGCTTCTTTCCTAGGAATAAGGCACCACCACTAGTACTTTTCCTATCATCTACATCTCCTTCCCAATCCACATCAGTATATGCATTCAAAGTAAGATCATCATCCTTAGGATACCAAAGTCCAAAATCAATAGTTTCTTTAAGATATCTGAAGATTCTCTTAACAGCAGTCACAAGTGATTCTTTTGGATCAGCCTGAAATCCAACAACCATACACACAACATTCATTATGTCTAGTCTAGTCTGAGTTAAATAGAGCAATCTGCCAATCATTGATCTATATCTTGTTTTATTTTCCTTAGGAGAATCATTATTTTGTGTTAACTTGCATCCGGTTACCATTGGAGTACCAATTGGCTTTGAGTCTTCCATGCCAAACTTTCTCAGTAGCTCTCTGACATATTTGGATTGAGATATGAAAATCCCCTTGTCTAACTGATTAAATTGTAGTCGCAGAAAGAACTTCATCTCTCCAATCATACTCATCTCAAATTCACTCTTCATTTCATCAACAAACTGCATACACAGATTATCATCTCCAAAAATAATTTCATCAACTAAGACCTCAATAATTAACTCTTTGTCATGATCCAACTTGAAATATAAGTTGCTATTAGTAGTACCTTTATTGAATCCAAGCTTTAGTAAGTATTTGTCTAGTCTAGCATACCAAGCTCTAGGGGATTGCTTAAGTCCATATAGAGCTTTCTTCAATTGACAAACCATGTCTTCCTTATTAGTTAGTTGAAATCCATCTGATTGTTCAATATAAACGTCTTCTTCTAGTTCTCCATTTAGAAAGGCTGACTTCACATCCATTTGATAGACTTTATAGTTCTTATATGCAACATAAGCAAGAAATAATCTAACAACTTCAATTCTGGAAACAGGGGCAAAGGTTTCTTCAAAACCAATACCTTGCATTTGTGAATACCCTTTACATACCAGTCTTGCTTAATTCGGGACCACTTTACCTTGTTCATTCAACTTATTCTGAAAGACCCATTTAGTACCAATCACATTTTTATCTTTAGGTCTGGGAACAAGTGTCCATGTATCATTCTTTTCAATTTGCATCAATTCTTCTTTCATAGCTTCTATCTAGTGTTCATCATTGTAGGCTTCATTGACATCTTTAGGTTCAATCTTAGAAATCAGGCAATAGTATTCTGCTATCTTCCTTCTAGTTTTCACATCTTTACTCTTATCTCCTATGATTTGATTTTCAGAATGGTTTAGCTTTACATACCTTGGAACTTTAGGACTCTCTCGAGCTTCTAGTTCTACTGTTATCTCTTCTGCACTTGTACTTGTCTCTCCTTCTCGACTTACTTGATTTATTGGAACAAATTGAAGATGTTTTACTGGAACATATGGCACAATCTGAAGTTGATTATGTGTTTGAGCATTCTTCCCTTGATTTGTATTGTCTTCATCTGAATCGTATCCACAATATCTGGATGATCTAGTAGAGTCCTCATCAACTCTGACATTTGCACTCTCAACCATTTTTCTCAGTCTTCTGTTATAGCACCGGTAGGCCTTGCTTTTAGTAGAGTAACCTAGAAAGATTCCTTCATCGCTTCTTGCATCAAACTTGCCTATATCCTCATCTCTCTTGATATAACACTTGCTTCCAAAGATCTTGAAATATCTAACAGTAGGCTTATAACCAAACCATAACTCAAAAAGAGTCTTACCAGAATTACCATTGACATTTACCCAGTTCAAAGTGTACATAACAGTACTTACAACTTCACTCCAATAGATGTGAGGGACATTTCCTTCTATCATCATTGTTTTAGTAGCATCCAAAACTGTTATGTTCTTTCTCTCTACAACTCCATTCTGTTGTGGGGTTTGGGGGGCAGATAATTGTCTTCTGATCCCATGCTCTTCACAAAAGGAATTAAACTCCCTGGAGGTGAATTCACCACCTCTGTCTATCCTTAAGCATTTCATTTTCAGACCTTTCTCATTTTCTACCATAGCTTGGAAACTTTTCTAATGCTTCACACTTTTCTCTTAAGAAAGCTACCCATATCATCCTAGAATAATCATCAATAAGCAACATAAAGTACCTTTCACCATGAAGACTTTTGAATCTGGAGGGACCACATAGATCAATATGCACTAGCTCCAGCAAACCATTTGTATGATGTTGTTTTCTCTGGAAGGAGACTCTAGTTTGTTTTCCAATCTGACATTCCTTGCAAATTGTGTCAGCAAGCTTCACTAGCTTAGGTAGATCTCTTACTGCTTGAGTGGAGCTTACTTTGACAATGCTATCAAAATTCACATGACACAACCTCCTATGCCATAACCAAATTTCATCTACTTGAGCAATTAAACAACTTTCACTAGCAGTATTCAAGTGAAAAATATTACCTTCTGTCTTTTTACCTGAAGCAATTATCTTTCCAGAGCTTCCAAGTATCCTGCATCTTCCATCTTTGAACTGAAGATCATAACCCTTTTCCACGATCTGTCCAACACTCAATAGGTTGTGCTTCAAGCCTTCAACATAAAGGACATCATCAGTGATGTGCTTACCACCAAGACAAATAGACCCTCTGCCACGAATCACACCAACATTATTATCTCCAAATCTTACAACCCCGCCGTCATACTTTTCTAGACTTACAAATTTTCATTTGTCACGAGTCATATGATGTGAGTATCCGCTGTCAATAACCCACTCATCCTTATCTTCAATTCGGGTTGCAAGATCTTTCTCAACTTTAGCATATTTAGTAGCCACAAGACTATTTTCAATGGTAGCAATGAAAACCCATTCATCTTCATTTCCATTATCTTTATTAGACTCATCATCATTCACTCCTTCTTCAACATAGTAACATTTATTTTGGAAGCTAGACTTGTTAGGCTTAGATCTAGGAATTCTTTCAGGACATCTTGATGGAAAATGACCTATTTTACTATAGGAAAAACATTTAATGGGCAACACTCCTTTATACTTACCTTGTCCTCTGCCTCTTTCTTCACAATCAGTGCTTCCAATTCTTCTACTTCTCTTTCTTCATCTTCAAGCTCTTTCATTTCTTCTTCATACTTGAATGACTTTCTAGAAGATTCCCCCAAATCATATCTTTGCTTGTTTCTTCCAGATACAATAGCCTTAAATGTAGTTTTAGTCTTGGGAACAAATTCACCAAATTCACTCAATTCAAAGGCAACAAGTTTACCAATTAGTGTACCTCTTGTCATATTCGTCAATGATCTGGTTTCTTCAATAGCACGAGCCTTTGCTTTGCAAGAGGGAGGAAATGATCTAAGCACTTTAGCTACATTTTCTTCATCTTCCAGGGTACCACCGACACATCTAATACCCATCACTAGTTCATTTACTCTCAGCATAAAAGAAGAAATATTTTCATCTTCACCCATCTTCAATTTTTCATACTTTCCTTTCAAACTCTATAGCTTAGCCATATTCACATGTATATCTCCTTCATACAAAGTTTCTAGCTTCGTCTAAATCTCATGAGATGTCTTCAGACCTATCACATTTTTCATTTCTAAATCTGTTAGAGCACTCAATAATGCTTCTATAGCCCTGACATTATTCTTAGCCTCTTTAATCTCATCATTAGTGGAAGGACCATTCTGAGGAATAACATATGTATTCTTAGTAATCTTCCAGTAGGGTTCACTAATACACCTCAAATGACACTCCATCCTAGCTTTCCATAGTGAGTAGTTTGTTCCATCGAATCTAGGACTGTCCTTCTCGTATGACACCATCACAGATCACCTCAAGCTTTTAAACTTCTTCAGAGGAACTTGGCTCTGATACCAATTGTTGGAAAAACAAGGATAGACAACTGAGAGGGAGGGTGAATCAGTTGTCATAGAATATTAAACTTTTCAATCTTTACTTAACTTTAATTTCAAATTTGATGAATGAACAGTAATGTTGTGCAGTTTTTGTGCACACGCCCCATTGAAGGTAGGGACCATCTTTTGCTTTTATTTTTGGTGATTTGGCCCTTTGATTTCGAGGATTATCGTGCCTTGGCATGAGCTTAAATGTTTATCTTGCTTGCTTAAGTGTTTTTCCCAAGTTACATGTTGAAAATCTTAAGTTTTAAGCGGAGTTTGGGTTTTGGCTATGTTTTAGGATTTTCCGCCCCGTCCGGATTTTCCCGAATCTCGCTTAAAGTCCAGCTCGGCCTATTTGACATTGTAGTTTAGAGAATTTGGGTCTTTGTGGAATTCTGCCTGGGCCAGATTTTTCTAAATTTCTGTCTTGCCGTTGGGTTTCCGAACTTGGTTGATTTTTGGAGCTTTGTGCCTTTATGTTTTCTCGTTGGCATCTTGTTGAGTTGTGATATTTGGTCTTGTGGTGCTTTGGTGTTATGGACTTGCTTGGAGTTTGAATTCTTGTGTGTTTGGGCATTTTGTGGCTTGCTCTGTGCGTTCATCATTAAGCTTTAGGGTTTCATGCCTAAGGCGTCCGATTGCATCTTAATTTGCTTTTGAAGGAACCTAGAATTCAAGGAAGATCTGTGGTAGGTGCAAGTTAAACTGGTTTTGTGCCCTAACTCCTCGAATTTGTGATCGTTCGATCAATTTGAGCGAATTCGTGGGAGGATGTCGATATTCGGGTTTTCTTTTGACCTCAGGATTTTTCGTCGACCCTAGATTTTACCGGATTCCACCTAACCTTCTGTGTTTCGGGGTGTGCAATGGAATTTGGAGATTCGACGACTTTGCGGAATTCTGGTCTGGCTAGATTTTTCTGGATTCCTTGGGAAGCTTTGTGAAACGTAAAAATTGGGTGAAATGGATGATTTTAATGATAAATTCTTATCATTCCATGCTCTAATTTATTGATTACACTATTATTTGCATCTTTTCTACATTTTGATGATCTATGGTTGATTTTGTGCTTTCTTCGGGAAAATCCGCCTGGCCTGGATTTCCCCGAAATTCCTTCCTGGCTTGGATTCCGCAGTTGGCTTGAAATCCCGAACTGTGTAGAAGATGATTTAACGATGTTTCTGGGTTGACTTCGATCCTTGCTCAGATTTTTTTGAATGATGAATATGTTATTTGCGATGGGATAATCTTGATTTTCATGTTATAATGGACATTGATGCTGGTTTTTGCTAAGTGCAGGCTGAGTCTAACATGGTGGCAGTTGAAGAAATGGTGGCAAGAGATATACTTTCTAGTTGATGGAGACCCTGTTGCTGAGTGCCTGTTTGATGATGCAGTTACTTATATTGCCTTTATGGATTAGTATCAGTCTCTTAAGATTGATTGGGAAGAGGTTGTTGAGCGCTTAGGAGATGAAGTTTAATTCATAACAGAATTTCAAGTACTAGTTACTTCCCCTTGGCCGACTTGGAGGTGCGCTTAGGATAAGAATGGAAGGAAGCAGTTAATATAGGGCTGCATTGAAACTTGTGCATTGGTTTGAATTACTTTGAAAATCCCAGGCCGACCTAGATTGAGTTCAAGCATTTAATGCTAATTTATTTTATTTTGAATTCTCCTTGGGCTGACCTGTTTTATGGCCATTTATTATTGTAAGCATTAGTTGGGCCGACCTGTTTTGTGGAAAATTGTTATTGTAAAATCCAATTAGGCCAACATGCTCTGGGGTTTTCTATAAATTTGGGCATTTTGCCTCATTTGTGATATATAGAATAGAGAACATAGAATAGAAAAAATAGATAGTTGTTAGAGCGAATTAAGCAGTAGAGAAAAGTTAGAAGTTAGTCAATTTATGAGCAAGTGTTGTAACATAACATTGGAATTGTTGTTGAAATTCGGTGATTCAATATAATTGAAGACATTGTGATTTTCTGGTGATCTCTTTTGTGTTGACTTATCTTGCATGGTTCCTATGGTTCTATCTTTTAAATTGCTCAAGGTTATTAGATGTATGTTAGATATGATTCAATGGTGTTTATGGTTTGATGCTTGAAGTGTTTGCAACAATCCCTAGTCCATAATATTCACAGCTAGCTGATTGTTAGTTGCTTTGCAAAGTTAGCCTAGACCTTATATCCATTGTACTTTGTTCAATTGTGGAGATTTATTCATTTCAATTGCAATTGGGTTGTCTTGGATGAATGTTCATGATCTGAAAATCTTTAATACCTTAGAAGATTGCACTGTTTCTGTGAGATTGCAGGTTCATCTGGGTTAAGCAGGAATTAGTTTATGAGGGATTGGTCCATTTCAAGTATTTCATCATTTGCATTGTTAATCTTAGGAGTAGTGTTAAATTTAGGAATCTCTCTGAAACCTTAATCTTTTGTTATTTCTTTATCATTTGAGTTAGATTTAGGATTGAAGTATCATCATATTGCCAGATCTGATAAGTTAAAGATTCAGTATTTGCTTGTAGTAAGGTCCCTTTGTGATTACCAGCATTTTCACATTTATCACAGTTGTTTATGCATTGTCAAGACCTGACATTAGAGACCTTGGGGTTATCTCTTGAGGCTTGTTGATAGAGATTTACCTTTCAAGAGAGATAGGATTTCATATTTTTTCTGAGTTATTGTTGTGCATAAAACATCATCAACAGATTGGCGCTAGGAGGGCCTGAATAAGCAAGCTGGATCGATTTATGTCTGCTATCTCTCTTGAAAGGTTTAGAAGAAGAACCAGATCTACTCCAGGAGAAGACGAATTTCAAGAATTGTCAGCTCCCATTAGGTCAAGGAGGACCAGAATAAGGGGCGAATCATCATCCACCCAACCACCTCCATCATCTCCATCATTCTCATCTTCATCAAGTTCATCTGAGTCTGAGCCTGAGGACATTCTCATTCCACAACCTCAGCCAGCCATAAATCAGCCATTACCACCCCCACCTCCACCAATGGCTTTCGTAGCTAATAACCCATCTCCATTGACTTTCGCCAATTACAATGTCATGCCCAAGAACCTTGAGCAGTTCTATTCAAAGTTCCATGTTAATGATCCCAATAGAACTGCTGAGGAACACATCAGGATCTTTTAGACTAGCCTTAAGGATAGGGGAATCAATCATGAGGATGTAGCATGTAGGCTCTTTCCTTATTCCCTAGGAGAAGATGCATTCTATTGGTACAATCATTTTCCTGCTGGATCTATCTGGAATTGGAATGAACTGGAAACTACATTCTTGCAGAAGTTAGGGATTCCCATCAGTTCGAGTGAGCTCTACCGTCAGTTCACGAATGTTAAGAGAGAAGTCCATGAGCCTATAGGGTCCTTCAACAATAGGTTTCATCATGACTATACCAGACTACAAGCTCCCTATGATGTTGATGAGCCCACTGCTTTAGAGGTCTATTATGAAGGGCTTGACAGCCTGACAGCCACCTTCATGAAATGGAGAAACAATCCTCCTAATACTTTGTTTGATGCATACACAGAGGCTGTAAAGGTTAGCACTGCCTTTAGACAACATTTGTCTAGACCTTTACCATCATTAGGACCCACTGCTCACCTTGAACAGATCCCATCTCTCAATCAAGCTCTCACTAATCATACCCCAATCATGAACCTGGTTCCTCAGTTGCCTCTTGTCCCTCACCTAAGGCCTCCAATGAGTCAAGTGCCACCCACAGTCAGCTATCCCCAACAAAATGCAAATCAGCCTCTGCATCCACAATCTCATGCTAGCTATCTGCCATATCTGCAAAATTTTGAAGTCTTGAACCAGTCATTGAATACCAGCGCTGCAATAGGATATCCCCAAAATAATGCAAATCAACCTCCATATAGGAATTCTGACAAGGAGAGACTGGATGAATTGTCTGAACAGGTGAAGAAGCTGAATATGAAGGTGACTTACTTGAGGAACCAAAATAGTCAGTTGCAAGCTGCTCAGAGAAATATGCAGTCTAATTATAGCAAAGAAAATCAACAAGGATAGAACTTTGACTGAGGGCAACGTCCTGAAAGAGGATATAACCATGATAGAGGATACAACAATGACAAAGGGTATAGTAATGATAGAGGACATAATTATGATAGAGGACAATCCTCAAGCCAGAACTTTGACCGAGGGCAAGCTGGTGGACAAGGGTTCGACAGGAGACACACCAGGACAAAACATGAATTGGAACATGAGGCCTAACAATGGAGGAGTCCCTACCCCATTGGATCAGCTATTCAATCAGCTAGTTAGCCAAGAGAAACCTCCTAATGGTGTATATTTAGCTGAGGCTGCATTATCAGGATGGTGTAGGCTCCATAAAACAAGTCAACATTCTGAATTGGATTGTCAAGAGTTCCAGACAGTAGCTTCAATCTTCCAGTATGAAGTGGAGAACAATTCGAGTAGTCAAGAAATGGTACCATTTACTCCCTATGATTCACTAGTGTTAGTACTGAATCATGCTCCTTTTCCACAGAGCAAGGAAAATGTGTCTGAAGAAGAATCAGACCAGCTGAAGGAAGAGGCAGACCAGGTATGCAATGGAGATGAGATTTCATAGTTATTTGATGAAAATATAGTAAATGACAATGGCCCCTTGGATGAAGAAGAAGCTTATCTTGAGGAGATACATACCTTCCAAAGACCTGTCAAGAAGTATAATTTGAGGGATATGCCACATAGATATCCACAGGCTGGAGGTCCCTTCACTACTTCCATTCCACCAAAAAACTTCACAACACCTCCAGATTCCAATGCCAGTAATAATCTGCCATATCCTCCGGTGTCAAGGCAGTATTTCTCTAAAGATCAAGGACATATGGACGTATCAAAAGGAAAGAGTGTTGATACAAACAAAGACAGGGTGGTGGAATACCCAAAAGAGACTCCTATTGATCTAAATGAGGAACAAATGGCCATATATGTTGCAGATGAACTCAAGAATCTAAAGGTAAGTCTCTCTGCATTTGAGTTTTTGAGAGTTCCAACCATTAGGAATGTGGTTCTAAAAGCTTATAATGAAAATTTCATATCATAAGATAGATTAGTTAGTGAAAGTATCAATAAAGTATCTAGCTCTCAAACAATAGGAAGGAAAAATCAGACTCATAATCAAGTTCATGTGCCTCCTGAAGATAAGGGAAAAGAGAAAGATAGGACTCAGGTTGCTCTAGTGGATACTCCCTTAATTCTGTTTCAAGGGGAAAATGATACTCCTCCATTCCTGATTTTTGTCCGCATATTTGGTAAACACTTGCACAACTATTTGTTGGATTTAGGTGCTTCCACCAATGTAATGCCCTTTGGTGTTTGTCGAGCTTTGGGTATTACTCCTACTAATTCTCAAAAGAAAGTTACACAATTGGATAGGATTGAAGTTAATGTTGTAGGAGAATTAAATATGATTCATATGCAGGTTGCTTCTGATCCTAGGATTCATCAAGTTATTAATATACAGGTGGCTGATATACCTGATGCTTATGGCCTAATTCTGGGAAGAGACTTTACTAAGGCCTTGAATGGATATGTATCAACTGATAACTCTCATATGTGGCTTCCCTGGAAGGGAGTGCCAAATCAGATCAGAATTGAAAGGGAACCCAGGATGAAATATATGATTACAGAATATTAGAATACCTCCAATGAAATTTTAATATCTGAAGTAAGTATGGGTAACTATGTGCTTGCAACCCCTTTCGAGGAGTCAGATGTAGAGGAAGTCCTTATGTTCCACACAACACCTGTTGACCTTACAACAAAATCTAGTGGTACTGAAGCCTTGGTGGAACCAGTTGAAAATGAAGATGATCCTGAAGATAATCAGCTAGGATTGTTAGATAACTTCTAGGAATTCATTCATAAATGCATTGAGGATTAGATTCAGTTGGGTAGGGAAATGAATTTCGGAGATTTTCTCTTGCCAAAATGGTGCAGAGTTCATAATGCAGCCCATTCGGAATTCACTTGCTGCTCATGTGTGGATACCATCATTAAATTTGGAAGATATTTGGAGTGGAAAGAAAAGTTAGACAAGGAATGCACTACAGAGAGGTCAACAAATTCTAAATCTGGAGATGATTTTGCGGCTGATGTTGAGGTAGCTCTTGAAGGGACTGAGTCTAAGGAATGCAAATCTGAGTCATTAGAGTTAACAGAGGAACATTTAAGTGAAGAGTTACCTATGGAGATCAAGGAGGATGTTCTTATTGGGGTTAGTCAGATTCCTAAAAATACAGTGGAGGATGAGTTGCAAGAAGGATTTACCATGCAAGTTCCTCCCATTCAGAATAAGGATCCAATACAAACTAGATATGAAGAGTTTGTTGCCAAGATTATAAAAGATTGGTCAAGCTTGAGTTATAGAATCGACCTAGAGGACTTGTTATTACCAACTTGGTGCAAGATACATGAGGAAGGGCATTTAGAATTCACATGCTTCCAGTGTCAGGCAGCCATAAAAAAGGTGGAAGAACAAATACAATTGCCACAACATGCGAGGGATACACAAAAAGCTCCAATGGAAGAATTTCAACAAGTTGCTGATGAATGCCTTGAAGAACATGAGGAAGCACTTAATGGAGGAGTCAACATTCCTGATGACTGTGATCAAGAGTCTGAACCAATGCCAACAGAGGAAGAATTCAGGGAGTCTTTTCATTTATCAAATTCTATTTTTCCTCTATCTATTGGTGAACTGAACATTGAAAATTCACAGGTTTCATGCATCAATGATGAGATGGCTAATGTGGCTCATATTGATATGCAGGAAAATCTGAATAATGCTAAGAGCGGTAATGATGTAGTCATGATTGGTGGACTTTACAACATACTTGTAGGTGAAAATGTGCTTGAAGATCAGTTTGCGATGCCTCCCGGCGAAAAGTTCCATGTTGAAAATTCTGGACTTGTTCAATCTAAATTTCACTTTGTACTACATAGTGATGCCTCCAGTTCTGTATTGCATGTTTCCAACATAAGGGGATTGTTGTACCATCAGTGGAGACCTCTTGATGGCATAGATATCATCTCTTTACAATTGAAGAATGATGAATACCACATCCAGTCTACAGCAGTACAAAATCAGGTTGTTTCTTTCTTTACTAAAATTTCTGAAGCTTATCAATTCGATTATGGAAGTTTAGGAAAGACAACTTGCATACGGATTAATCATGGTTTCAATGAGTTGCCTCAATTTCTGATTATTCCTATCAATAGGGTTAAGTTTGAATGTTGCAGCTTGGTGATTTACTTTGTTGAGTATAAGGATAAGTTTGCATTCTTAAGGATTGTTACTTTCACCTTATTGTTTGTTCATGCACTAAAAAGTCAAGTAGGTGTAGGTCTCAGTTTATCAGGTCTGGTGATGAGTCATTTTGGTGTTTCTTTGGATATAGTTTGATTTGAATAAATGTAGATTGCTTTGCTCTCTTTAAGTTTTCTTTTCTGCTATTGCTTTCTTTAGTGTAGGTTTTGCTTTCGGTTTGGTGTGTTTTTGCTCTGCTTTTTCTTTGGAGGTCTTCTTGTTTTCTTCTAGATGTGTTGCACCTGCATAGCAAATGTTCTTTTGTCTAGGACTGTTCTGAGTATTGCCTTGATGAAATCTAATCCTGTGTCTTGAAAGGATGGTTGAGGTCTTTGTTATCATCATGCAGTCTAAATGTCTGATTTAAGGAAAATGGGTCACTGGTTTGATTTGAATTTGAAATATTCTGAAATCATATATCTCTTATACATCTTAAAAATCCCGATGTTGCGGTAGGATCCTTTTGACGTCTTGTCAGGTGAAAAATCTTATTTATGCTTCAGCACCACTATGGTTCTCAGCCCTAAGTGTGAACTTCATTATTCATAGGTTGAAATGAAAAAGTGAAAAAAGAAAAGAAGTATCAAAAAAAGAAAATATTGAGAATCAAAAAGCATTCAATATCTCTATCGGGGCTATGGACGCCTGGCTGGCAATAGAGCTATGTTCAAGAGAGTCACAGCGATAACCTCATCGGGGTTATAGATGCCTGACTAGCAGTGAGGCTCTATCCAGGTTGCTTTTCAAGTTAGAATCCTTACATAGCCTGCTCTGACTGAACTTGGTTTCTGCAATAGCTCAAGGAGGGAAATGAACTCATGTGCACACACTTGGATTTTCAGTCTATGGAAGGTTCAGTTTGCCTTTGGTTCTAATTCTTTAATCTTTTCATTTTGATTTGTTTGTCTGATAGTGAGATTGAAACCAGAGATTCTAGGTTCTTGATTCTTGTTCGTCATTGAAATGCTCTGGAGCATTTCCCAGCAGAGTCGCCATTTGTTGTGCAATTTTTGCGCACATGCCCCGCTGAAGGAAAGGACCCTCTTTTTCTTTTATTTTTGATGTTTTAGCCCTTTGATTTCGAGGATTATCGTGCCTTAGCAAGAGCTTAAATGTTTATCTTGCTTGCTTAAGTGTTTTTCCCAAGTTACATGTTGAAAATCTTAATTTTTAAGCGGAGTTCGAGTTTTGGCTCTGTTTCAGGATTTTCCGCCCCATCCGGATTTTCCCAAATCCTGCTTAAAGTCCAGCTTAGCCTATTTTACACTGCAGTTCAGAGAATTTGGGTCTTCGCAGAATTCTGTCTGGGCTGGATTTTTTTGAATTTTTGTCTTGCCATCAGGTTTCTGAACTTGGTTGATTTTTGGAGCTTTGTGCCTTTATGCTTTCTCATTGGCATCCTGTTGAGTTGTGATATTTGGTCTTGTGGTGCTTTGGCTTTATGGACTTGCTTGGAGTTCGAATTCTTGTGTGTTTGGGAATTTCGTGGCTTGCTCTGTGCGTTCATGGTTAAGATTTAGGGTTTCATGCCTAGGGCATCCCATTGCATCTTAATTTTCTTTTGAAGGAACCTAGAATTAAAGGAAGATCTGTGGTAGGTGCAAGTTAAACTAGTTTTGTGCCCTAACTCCTCAAATTTGTGATCGTTTGATCAATTTGAGCGAATTCGTGGGAGGATGTCCATATTCAGGTTTTCTTTTGACCTCGGGATTTTTCGTCGACCCCGGATTTTCCCGGATTCCGCCTAACCTTCTGTGTTCTAGGGTGTGCAATGGAATTCGGAGATTCGACGACTTCACAGAATTCTGGTTTGGCCGAATTTTTCCAGATTCCCTGGGAAGCTTTGTGAAACGTAAAAATTGGGTGAAATGGATGATTTTAATGATAAATTCTTATTATTCCATGCTCTAATTTGATGGATTACACTGTTATTTGCATCTTTTCTACATTTTGATGATCTATGGTTGATTTTGTGCCTTCTTTAGGAAAATTCGCCTGGCCTGGATTTCCCCGAAATTCCTTCCTGGCTTGGATTCCGCGGTTGGCTTGAAATCCTGAACTGTGTAGAAGATGATTTAACGATGTTTCTGGGTTGACTTCGATCCTTCCTTGGATTTGTTTGAATGATGAATATGTTATTTGCGATGGGCTAATCTTGATTTTCATGTTATAATGGACATTGATGCTGGTTTTTGCTGAGTGCAGGCTGAGTCTAGCATGGTGGCAGTTGAAGAAATGGTGGTGAGAGATATACTTTCCAGTTGATGGAGACCCTATTGCTAAGTGCCTGTTTGATGATGTGGTTACTTATATTGCCTTTATGGATTGATAGCAGTCTCTTAAGATTGATTGGGTAGAGGTCGTTGAGCACTTAGGAGATGAAGTTTAATTCATAACAGAATTTCAAGTACTGGTTACTTCCCCTTGGCCGACTTGGAGGTGCACTCAGGATAAGAATGGAAGGAAGCAGTTAATATAAGGTTGCATTGAAACTTGTGCATTGGTTCGAATTACATTGAAGATCCCAGGCCGACCTAGATTGAGTTCAAGCATTTAATGCTAATTTGTTTTATTTTGAATTCTCCTTGGGCTGACCTGTTTTATGGCCATTTATTATTGTAAGCATTAGTTGGGCCAACCTATTTTGTGGCAAATTGTTATTGTAAAACCCAATTAGGCCAACATGCTCTGGGGTTTTCTATAAATTTAGGCATTTTGCCTCATTTGTGATATATAGAATAGAGAACATAGAATAGAAAAGACAGATAGTTGTTAGAGCGAATTAAGTAGTAGAGCAAAGTTAGAAGTTAGTCAATTTATGAGCAAGTGTTGTAACAAAACATTGGAATTGTTGCTGAAATTTGGTGATTCAATATAATTGAAGACATTGTGATTTTCTGGTGATCTATTTTGTGTTGACTTATCTTGCATGGTTCTTATAGTTCTATCTTTTAAATTGCTCAAGGTTATTAGATGTATGTTAGATCTGATTCAATGGTGTTTATGGTTTGATGCTTTAAGTGTTTGCAACAATCCTAGTCCATACTTTTCACAGCTAGCTGATTGTTAGTTGCTTTGAAAACTTATCCTGGACCTTATATCCATTGTACTTAGTTCAATTATGGAGATTTATTCATTTCAATTGCAATTGGGTTGTCTTGGATGAATGTTCATGATCTGAAAATCTTTAATACCTTAGAAGATTGCACTGTTTCTGTGAAATTGCAGGTTCATCTGGGTTAAGTAGGAATTAGTTTATGAGGGATTGGTCCATTTCAAGTAGTTCATCATTTGCATGTTAATCTTAGGAGTAGTGTTAAATTTAGGAATCTCTCTGAAACCCTAATCTTTTGTTATTTCTTTATCATTTGAGTTAGATTTAGGATTGAAGTATCATCATATTGCCAGATCTGATAAGTTAAAGATTCAGTATTTGCTTGTAGTAAGGTCCCTTTTTGATTACTAGCATTTTTACATTTATCACTGATTTGTTTATGCATTGTCAAGACCTGACATTAGAGACCTTGGGGTTATCTCTTGAGGCTTGCTGATAGAGATTTACCTTTCAAGAGAGATAGGATTTCATATTCTGTCTGAGTTGTTGTTGTGAGAAAACATCATCAACAAGTAAACCACAAGCAATCAACACAACAAAAACACAAATAACACCATTTTTTTGTTTACATGGAAACCCTGTTAGGGGAAAAACCACAGTGGATGTTAGTCCACAATATTATACCCTATTAAAATTATAATGAAAATAGTAAGGGGAATGCAAATGCATTTAGGCACACTGCCTAGAGCTCACTACTCAAATACAATAGGGGCTCATTGCCCAACAACACAAAATAGGATAAAATTCAGAGGGTATGAACTAAGAAAATAGCTTATGCACAAGCCTGATTATAGTTCCAGTTAAGCATAGAAAAACTCCTTCACTCTTCACTCTTATTGTGCTCTGTAATCGAATGAATAGATCAATTATCACACACTTTCACTATCTCTGGCTTCTCTCACCACACACACACACACACTAACTTCATTCAACCAATCACTCATATATATCCTCATTATGGAATTACATCAACCACTTAGTCGACTAGAAAAATAAAACATATTTACAATGTTGGCCCAAATTAACAATTAAATTTTCAATGTGAATCAAACATCATCGACCAATACTATGATGCGACCCAAAACAATATCCACGAGTGTGCCAAACATTCAAATTTCAATCTTCAAGGATCCACAACACGTTACCACCATCATGTCGGCCAGGAACATGAAAACTTGAGCATGCACAAGAAAAATCTTCGACCATGAGCACACCAATCAACACGAACCTACAACAATGATGGAGAATGATCTAGAAGCATCCAAAAACACTAGGAACTAATAGAGAGGCATCTGCAACAATTGAGATTATCATAATTACACAAAATCCAATCAGGAATACTCACAGAGACCACAAAAACACTGTCAGAACTCAATTGTTCATGGCTCGATCAAGTCTTCATGCGGACCTCTTAAACTTCTGGTAGATGAACTAGATACTCTCAATGATAAACCCTTTAGTCCACAACAGTTGATCTTCAACATACATAAAAAAATACCTTCATGACCTTCACTGTTCCACTGATAATCTATGACTCTTCTTTTATCAATTTTCTCAATATCCTTGACATATACAACCTTCAATACAATAATGCTAATAGTGTTGACATCAATGACAACCACATATCAACAACACAACCACAACATCCAACAGTGTTATGGTGAAGGATTTTATTATGTTGATTCCTTCTTACAAATTAATTTAGATTTTTTTTTTTCATCCTCCTTTTCTATTAATAGGAAGTTATTTTGCAAATCATCTTTATTTCATTTAGTATCTAAAACTAATCAACTCAAGTCCTAGGTGGTAGGAGCAAGGTTTATTATACTAATTTTAGTTTGAGTGGAAGTATTCATAGATAATATATTTTTTTCAAAGAAGATGATAAGAATTCCTAGAGAAGAGATGGAAAATTTTAGCAGAACTAGCTTTGGTCTATTAAAGCTCAAGATACAAGATTTTCTTATAGATAAAGATTTATGGATTATAATATCAAGATCTAAACTAACTAAAATATCACTAGTTTATTGTGTACTATTAGGTTAGACATAAAGGAAAGAGACCTAATAAGGCTTCAATTATCTAATTTAGTATTATTATATTTCTATAAAGAATTTATTAGAAAAAGAATTAAGGAAAAAATAGGAAAGTTGTAGATCGATGCTAAATACTTGGTAAATAATAATTTTCCACACAGGATATACACTTTAAGGATGGGTGATGGTGATTCCATTTGTAATTATTTGAAGGTGTTCAACATAATTATAACATAATTAAAATATATGGGTGTGAATATGGAAGAGAAATATTGATCCATGAGTCTTCTATATATTATTTCTAAACTTGTGGGACAACTCAATAATGGCTATTGGAAGCACTATCTCAAAATTGGTGCTTGATGAGATTGTTGTTGCTCTTATCTCAAATGAGATGAGGGGAAAGGCTACCAAATCCATCAAGGAGACCTTAGTTATTTGTGGAAATTCTAACCAAAAAGGAAAGAAGGACAAGGATAGATGCAAATATAGTGATAGATCTAAGTTTCATAAATTTTTTGAGGTAAAATATTAAAATTATGACAAGATGAAACACTTCAAAAGAGACTATAAAGAGGATAAAGTAAAATAAAATGAATGAATCTAATGATTATTTTGATAAATATTATCAAAAGGATGTAGGAGGTTTCTATATCATGGCCTTAGCAACATCTATATGTGAGGATGCATGCATGATAGACTCTATATCTTCTTTCTTCATGATTGATTATTGATATTGGTTTTTAGATTATGATAAATATGATAGTGGTTAAATATACCTTGATAACAACTCATATCTTAGCATAGATATAGGAGAGTCAATATTTGATTCTCTAATGAGAAGATTAAATGTATTCCAAGTGTCTTGGACATCCCTAGTATGGCACACAACCTATTCTTTGTAAGTAAAATAAAGGATGTGGGTGTGTAGGTAGTCTCTGTAAATAGAGATTTTTAGGAAGTTTGATGATCTATGGTGCTTGTAAAGGGGGTTTGAGTTGGTAGTACTCTTTTTTCTTGATGCATACAATTACATATATTGGAATAGTTATTCTACACATATGGTGAAGATATTTACAAATTCTATTCCTCAACCCTATACTGAAGAGCAGGGATAACTTTAAGAATCCCCCCTCAAAAAAGGTGTAAAAACCTAGTGAATATTGTATAATTCCCCCAAAAAAATTATTGGTCAACTTTTTCTTTTTTTCGGGAAAAAAATATAAATTCACTTGGCGAATCTTTTGTAATCACTAGAAGTTTGTAAAAAATCTTAGCAAATTATAATTTTTTTGAAACCAATAAAATATTTTCATTGGCGAATTAAACCTATTTTCAAACCAAAAAAAATTGTTGGTGAACAAAACCTATACTCTAACCACTAAAATATTTTCATTGGTGAATTAAATCTATTTTCAAACCAATAAAATATTTTCATTGGAAAATTAAACCTATTTTCAAACCCATTAAAAATTTGTGTGGAAAATTAAACTAGTATGCACCAATAAAAATCATAGCATGGGTGGCAAAAATATCAAATACTATATGTTCTATTTTCGGATAAATTTTCCACACACCCAAATTCCTACATAAAGACTTCAAAATGGAGACAAGTGTCAACATATTATAAGTTTTGATCAAACGTGAGCGGAATTTATTGTGACTTGTTAGTGGATATTGATAATGATTAAGGTATAACAAGCCACTTAATTGTCTTATCTTTTCAATTCTTTGAAGTAGTATGTTTGAAGCCAAATGTCAGTGCAACTTAATAAGTATGAGCTATATTATTTAATAATTTAATATAACATTAATATACTCAGAAAATTAAAATTAATATATAAAAATATTTTACCATTCAATGAATGTTTGGTGGATGATTGTAGTTACATTCTGGAAGGAAATGTCCAAAGCGTTAGACGTATGAATTCAAACCTTCGTAATCATGCTAGAACTGTTAGATTTTCAAATATCAATGGTTGAACTTTTATTTAGGTGTGTTATTGATGCGGTGCTAGGAGGATCACAATTCAACTCAACCAATCATTCAAAGCAATGACACAAAATTCTTGCTCTTAGGCATTCTTGGCTTACTTTGCAATAATACAATTGAGAAATCATCAACAATGACAAAAATACAACAAACTTGATTAAATTGGCCACTTTCGTAGACTGATTAATCTCAAACAATGATTAAGTGCATTCTAGATCATATTGGAAACATTGTCATGGCAGCCCACAATTTAATGCAACGAACTGTCATTAATAACTTTCAAAAAAAAAAAATGAATCCAATCGCTCTAGTGAGATTGAATAAAACATAATTATAGAATTTTCCTCTAATTTTTATGAAGATCTAATGGTGGAAAATAAAGTTATTTCATTTTTCCCAAAACTGCAAACCCTAGGTAGGGTTCAAACCTGCCCTCACAAAAATGGTCATAACTTATTCAAATATTAATGAAATTTGATGAGACTTGAATCAAATGAAATTATATTCACATGGAAACAAAATCCAATTGGTTTTGGATCCAAAATATAGACTTTACAATTCATACCATCACATTTTTCAAACTACAAATTCTACACAATATTGTTAGAATAGGGCAGTCTCACCAAAATAGTCATATCTCCTACAAAACTCAATAAAGTTCAATGAGAAAAAAAATATTGTAAAATAGAAAAAAATATATTTCCATCCATATATGATACTCCATGATATGAGTCCATACCAAGTTGTACAATGCACAACTTCATCCTGAAAACAATGTAAGAATCAGAAAATGCACACAAAATTTGAGGTTTCCATTCATCAAACTTCAAAAATAATGTCTCCAACCCCCAATTCGAGTTTTGAAGGGTGTATTTACACATTTCCAACCAAAAAAAACTATTTTCAACTACCTTTTGATTAGTTTTTTGACAAAACAACTTAATGACACTTTTTGACAAGTTGTTTGACAACTTTCTTGAGCAACTTTTACAATTTTTACAATATAGAACAACTTTAAACATTATTTGACAAATGACTTAAAATATGACTTCCTAAGACTCAAACACCTCTAAAATGGTTTGATAAACCTTATTATAAGACCCAATACAAAAAATAGAGCAACTATTTACAAATGGCCTCATGGAGGCAAGAAATCAAATAGGTGCTCTTGCACCAAACTATTGGGGGAAAAATAATTCAAGCCCCTTTGAATTGTCTTCTTCCCGATCTTCCAATTCCTTTGCACTTTTTACTTTGTCTTGGAAATTATCCATGGGTCCTTCTTCCTCTTCTTCTTATACCATCTCTTCTCCATCATCTTCTCAATTTCTAGGCTCCAAAACTTCATTTCTTGTGTATAAACCTCAGTAGCATCATCTATATCTTCATTCTCATCATTAGAGTACCATATAAAAACATGTTCACCATAACCATAACCTGCATCATACTCTTGCAAACCTTCATATACCTCATTACCAAACAAATCCAAAACATCTTTATTGACAACCTTATCATCAACATATTGAGTATCAATACCAACTTTATCATCAACATCAACAATCTTCTCTACTTGTTCATCAACAAAAATTTCATCAACTACTTGATTATCGACAACAACCATATCATTAATTTGAACAATATTTTCATCAACAAACAAAGAGGTTTGTTCGTCTTCAAACACAATTGGAATATCATGCATCTAAACTTGTAACTTACTTTGCTCAACAAACTTTACCTCTGCCTCATTTTCTACCATCCTTTCTTGTCTTTTCCTTCTTTGAATAATATTTTTGATGGGCCACACAACTCTCTCCTTCACTGTCAAATTCCAACTTGTAGCTTGCCTATACAACTGCTTTGTCTCAACCTCCATCCTTTCTATATTCTTACTGAGTTCCTCTAGTGCTTGCATAAATTCTTGACCCTTCTTCTTTTGCTTTGCCTCATCCTCTTTTTTTTCCTCTCTTATTCTTTCTTCTTCCTTCTTTGTGAATCCTCATCCTGCAAACATCTTTCCAATCTTCTCAACAAATCCATCTTCACAAGCAAGTCCATCCTTGCTTCCACTTCACCTTGCCTCACCTAGGAAATCAGGTTCCTTCCTCAACCTGCACAACACAACACAAAACCACAACCACAACCAAAAACACAAAATATTCCTCTACCCAGACCTTACTAGGCTTAATACCAATTTGATGCAGTGCTAGGAGGATCACAATTCAACTCAACTAGTCATTCAAAGCAATGACACAAAATTCTTGCTCTTAGGAATTCTTGGCTTAATTTGCAATAAAAAAACTAATAAATCATCAACAATGAAAAAAATACAACAAAATTGATTCACTTGACCACTTTCATATACTGATTCATCTCAAACAATGATTAAGTGTATTCTAGATCATATTGGAAGCATTGTCATGGCAACCCACAATTTAATGCAACGAACTGTCATTAATAACTTTCAAAAAAAAAAAATGAATCCAATCGCTCTAGTGAGATTGAATACAACATAATTATAGACTTTTCCTCCAATTTTTATGAAGATCCAATGGTGGAAAAGAAATTTATTGCATTTTTCCCAAAACTGCAAACCCTAGGTAGGGTTCAGACCTGCCCTCACAAAAATGGCCATAACTTATTCAAATATTAATGAAGTTTGATGAGACTTGAAGAAAATGAAAGTAGATTCACATGAAAAAAAAATAAAATTGGTTTCAGATCCAAAATATAGACTTTACAATCTGTACCATCACATTTTTTAGACTACAAATTCTGCACAATATTGTTAGAATAGGGCAATCTCACCAAAATAGTCATATCTCCCACAAAACTCAATAAAATTCAATGAGACAAAAGTAATTGTAAGCTAGAAAATAAAATAAAATTATCCATATATGATACACCATGATATGAGTCCATACCAGGTCATACAATGCACAACTTCATCCTGAAAACAATGTAGGAATCAAAAAATGCACACAAAATTTGAGGTTTCCATTCATCAAACTTCAAAAATAATGTCTCCAACCCCCAATTCTAGTTTTGGAGGGTGTATTTACGCATTACCAATCAAAACCAACTTTTTTCAACTACCTTTTGATTAGTTTGTTGACAAAACACCTTAATGACACTTTTTGACAAGTTGCTTGACAACTTTCTTGAGCAACTTTTACAATTTTTACAATATGGAACAACTTTAAACATTATTTGAAAAATGAATTAAAATATGACTTCCTAAGACTCAAACACCTCTAAAATGGTTTGATAAACTTTATTAATAAGACACAATACACAAAATAGAGCAACTATTTACAAATGGCCTCATGGAGGCAAGAAATCAAATAGGTGCTCTTGCACCAGTTATTAATTATTAAATCACTTAAAGTCATGACTCAATTTTTGTGAAATAATATTGGCATTTTTCACATCAACATGTGTCTTGTGGTGAATTAAATTCTCAAGTGTTGAGTATTGATGTCTTCATTCTATATATAGTTCGCCAACTTGATGTTCTTCATATCATTTATAACATATTTGCTTTCTCTCTTCTCTATTCACAATTTCACTATGATATTATGGAGTCTTCATGGCATGCCATGCTACCCAAATGTTTTTAGGAGAAAATAAATAGCAATGTATACAATAGACAAAAGTTGGGTAGGTTATTCACTATTCCTTATGTGCCTGTTGAGGAAGCTATAAGAACAATTTTGGGTAGGGAATGACTTCAAAACAACCCCCATGCTCTATTTTATGAGGTAGCTTTTGATTTCTTGTCCAATTGCATGGAAGTTTTGTTGGATAGATTTGGTGAAGATGTTGGCAATATTTTATTTTCAGCCTTTCATTTACTCTCTTTCTTCATTGGAGTTGGCACTTGAGCATTATAATTTAGAATTTGGGTTAGCCCCTGTTGGTGGAATCTTTCTCAAAGTTGAACTGAATTCTTCTATAGTGCAAGCTTTTTCCCTAGTTGTTATGAGGTGTGGTCTGGTCTGTGATATGGAAAATGAATCACTATTGAGTCTAGAGCTTTGGATGAAGGATTTGGGTGATGCCCTTTTCATCTCTACTCTTACTTTGTTTAATTTAATTCACCTCTTGCTAAAACACCTGATTTAGGGCATCCATGGGCCATCATGATCCTCCACTACCAGTCTCCTCTACTAATGGTAGTCAAATTTTTGTAATTCAATTTTTTTTTTTTATATTTAATATATATACAGTGGATTTGCCGCGTTGAGCATTCAAAATGCAATAATTGATTTTTTAAGACTGAAAAGACTTATAATTTTTGTATGATTCATTTGTTTATTTCTTTGGCATATATATTTAATATTAGTCTTAATTGTCAAGAAACTCGTATGTGAATAAAAATCATAGTATACTCCACAAAATATTATTATTTAATGAGTTAATATAATGTTAATATATTAAGAAAATTAAAATTAATGTACAAAACCATTTCACTGTTCGATGGACAAATTTTCCACACACCCAAATTCCTACATAAAGTCTCTGGAATGGAGATAAGTGTCAACATATTTATAAGTTTTGAGCAAAATTTATTGTGACTTGTTAGTGGATATTGATAATGATTAAGCTACAACAAGCCATTTAATTCTCTATCTTTTCAATTCTTCAAAGTACTCTTCTTGAAGCCAAATGTTAATCCAAAAAATATTTGCAATGGCTTTCCTATGTGCTGACAAAATGCAAATGCAACAATTGGCAATTTGGCTCACCTTTTCAATTAAATGTAATTATTCTTCTGACAAAATTAAATTTAAAACATATAAATCGAGGTAAGATAACAAGATGAAGATCCTTGATCATATTATGCAATATATTTTGTATTAAATATTTTAACTATTGGCTCATGCTTCAACATAGTGGGATGCAGAACCAAGGTCCAAAATTTTCTATAAATACAGCTGGAATTACTGATGAAGTTCATCATAATCTTTACTAAAGCTCTGGTTCAAAAATCATTATGGAATTTGATACACCAATTTTTCTAACCGATTCTCAACAAAAATAGCCTTCCTAGGAGCAATTACTAGCCAAATACTTACATAGATTTTCAAGTTACACAATAGATGAATTATAGTCTTTATCAATAGGGTGTTGGGATTCAAATTTGTAGAAGTTGCAGATAGATATTGGGTGAACACCAATATTTCTTCATGGTTCATGGCTTCTTTGATAGACATTGGAGTTTTTCAGGTTGATGTGTTGTTCTTGGTGAGTTTGATGGTTCGACATGATTATCTAGGAGGCCCAGTGGATGTTTTGGTTGTTGTGCAGATTGGTGTGGGAATCCCTACACCATGGGATATTTCACACTTCTTAAATGAAGGAACCATTGTAACCTAGCATCCTTTGTGTCGAATTTTTGTAATGTCACTTTAGTGGGACATTGCCAGTTTATCAGTGTGGGGTATGATTTTTTGAGGAATGAAGTTTTGTCATAATTTTGATAAATGTATGTGAATATTGCATTCTACTACTAGCAAGATTCTATTACTCGGTAACTTTCTTATGTACATTTTGCAAGAACCTTTATATGTGTTACATTATCAAAGATATAAATGTTGACATGTATATATTTATATTTTTTATATTAATATTAGTTTTATATTAGTACATTTTTATTCTATGCTATTTTAATGTAACAATTCAATAATTATCTTCTTGTTTTCTTTTTATTGATTTTTGCAATTTCACAGGATTATTGTTCATTGAAGAAAATATGGTTGCAGAATTGTGGATTAACACCATATGTACTTTCATGATTTCTAATTTGAAGCAAGAGAATTTTTTTGATTTGACAACTTGATATTGAAAACTGCATGACGTACTATACATGATGATGTCATGAATCTAGTTATCAATCAAAATAAGATTTGTAAATAGATTTCATATGCTCACTTAAAAATAATTTTCCACATGTGCTAAAAATAAATCACTTAAATAAACCCATGTGCTTAATACAGTCCCTCCCACTTAGCAAACCTTTTTCTCTAATCCACAAGGTAAAATTCACTAAGAGAGAGGGAAGCTACAAAAAATGGTAGAAAGTATGACACGTGTTTTCTTTTTATTGATTTATGCAATTCCACATGACTATTGTTCATTGAAGAAAATGTGTTTGTGGAACTGCGGATTAAAGCCATATGTACTTTCATGATGTTATTAATTTAATTTCAATGGGAAATATTTAAAAGATAATAAATAATTTCCTCTTATGATCCAAAGCGAAGGAAATGTATTGATTTGATAACTTGATATTGAAAACTACATGATATATTGTACGCGATGATGTCATGAATCTATTTATCAATCAAAATAAGATTTGTAATAGATTTCATATCTTTTGAGTGATTACTACTTGTTAGCTTGATGTACAGTTTGCATGTAGCTAGATGTCAATCAAAATAGCATTGTAAGTGGCTCTCACATGATTAAAGTTGTTTACTTGGTTAGCACAAAAAAATCAATTATACCTCACATGACTCATGAAAAAATGTCATAGCCCATAAATAGGGATGGTGAGCTCAACTGAAAACATTCTTAAAATTCCATAAAATAGCTTTACTTTTGAGTGCAATGTTTTGAATTCTAATAAAAATTTCCATTTTGCAAGGTTAATAAGGAATAAAATGATATTGTGGTATTATTGGGGATACTCTAAATTCTCATGCCTCCAAGTATGTAGTTATAGAGTAAAAGAGAGACCAATTTCCTTCAAGTTCAAAATGGGTGGAATTGGAAAGAATTTGACCTGGTTCACTTGGACCTTGAGCCAAGTTTTGAACCAAGATGAGGAGCTTTGATGGAGATAAGTGCTTTCAAAGAGAGTGTGGCCACATAAGTATTTTAATCTTGTTCACATTGAAATTCGTTGATTTTTCATACTCCATTTTGACAGAGGCCCTCAAAGAGGAACTGTGGATTCGAATTCATTTTGTGCTATCCTAGTGCCTTGGAGCTACCCGCAAAGGGTGGTAGCAGATTTAATATCCTTTATCTTCTACATAATTCCAATTGGTAACAAGATAGGTACATTTTCTATATTCACAACTCCCCTTTTCTTAGCATGATAGGGAAGTCCGATGGATTTTCAAAGTAATCTTAGGTTGTTCTGGTGGGTCAGATTGAGCATATTATTCAATATATTTTGTATTAAATGTTTTAACTATTGACTTGTGCTTCACAATAGTGGGATGCAAAACCAAGGTACAAAATTTTCTATAAATGTAGAACCATAGTGGTGGCTTGGAGCTATCATGTGAAATCCAAAGATCCCAAGCATGATTGGCTAGCCCCGTAGTTTGAGAATATGATCTGTGTCCCATAACATCACTACCATCTTGGAATCAATTGCATCTGATGTAAACATTTATACAAGATTTTTCATGCTCTACTCATCTTTAAAAAGCTATGTAACATTGTAATCCATTGTAATGAAATTAAAATAAATGGATGTGTTATTATTTTTTATTCATTTGTAGTAAAGAATTATTTTGTGTTCAGTGTCTATTCGATTACAAGTAATTAGAATTAATATTACTAGCAATTGCACCTAAATGAGGTTCAAGGATTACACTGATAGAAAACTATACGTATGTTAATATGTTACAAAGTATGTGTTTGTGCATGGATAGGTTGCAAGTTGAAAGTTCTAGTTGCATGTGGTTAGATTAAGTAATTAATAATAAGTGCTAAATAATGGAATGAGATAAACTTAGGCAAATCTATATTTTTTCCTTCAAGAAATTAATTATTATCTAATTATGAAATATTTGCATGCATATTTAAAACATAAAGCAATACAAGTCAAAAAAGAAATTTGCCATCAAATTGGAAAAAAACACTAAAAATGGAGACAAGATGTTCCCATCCATTTGTCAAATCAATATTTATCTGGCTTTTATGTGATAAGTGAGATTTTGGAGGCTTTTACCTAATATTTTGGAGTCTTTTACCATTAAATGGCAGTTAGTTTACCATTAAACAATACTCTTGCTAGGGTTTGGTAAAATTTTGTCACTCTTGCTAGGGTTTGCTAAAATATTGTTTCATATATGAATTTAGGTTCAAAAGCCTTAAAAAACCCTACCTAGTTTTCTTTGCCCTGCACTTTATTAATTATTTCTAATTTGTTGTTGACCTACTCCCCTGATTCCTGGCGTCATTAGTCATTTTATTAAGTCATTTTCAACGTTAAGTTACCAACCCCTTGATCCTCTCTTAACACTCACTTAAGAAGAAGATTCTGCATGTGCTTAATTAAATGGATTAAGTGAGCACACACTTAATATATGGTTCCCATCACTTATTATGCCTTTTCGCTAATCTGCACAAAATATTTTATTAAGGAATGGAACACTCGCAAAATTGTGAAAGGGTTGGCACTTGACTCCTTTTTAGTGGTTTCCTTTTGGCATGGTTCCACGAGTTTGTAGATAGTTTTATAAAGGTTAAGTTAATTATTGTGGAACTGTGGAAACATGACATATGTCAATGCCATGCTTTTTAAAGGGATTTTGCAGTTCCATGGGATTATTCAAGAAGATCTATATGTTACTCATGGAACTGCGGAATAAGGATAAGTGGACTCGTCTCAATGTCTCCAATGGGTTTTCTATCAAATGCTAGGATTGTGAGTAACAAAATGATGACATGTGGCACAATATCATGAAGATTTTGTATCCTAGTGCACTTTAAAGTTTAAAAAAAAATTAAAACACATTTTTATATCATAAGTTACTTGACCATTCAATGAACATTTGATGGATGGTTTTAGTTAAATTCTAAAATGAAATGCATAGAGGGCTAGGATTGTGAACTCAAACCTCTGAAATCACCCTATAATTGTTAGATCTTTACAAAGATCAATAGTTGAGAATTAGTTTATATGGAACATTTGAATGATGTTGCCTCTCATTGAAAGTGATCAATTAATAGAAGGTGCAAAAATGTAGGACAACTATTGAATTTATTTCTAAGTGTCTGTACAAAATTGTAATGTACTATCTGGGGGTAACATGTTTCATTCACTTTAATATTTGAGAAAAAAAAAGTGAACTTAATACTGCTAAGTAATTTTATTTTTAAGTGAGATGGTCAAAACAAAGGGAGATTTCTCATTGTAGTGCACCATGGAGATTCTGGATTCCAACATAACTAGTCCACACCTATCTGTTTCTTTGTATTAATCTTTTCAAGAATCAAAATCTGAGTAAGTGAAAGACATAAATCCTATGTTTTATCATTTCTTAATTTTTCAATCTTGGGGATGAGGGTTGAGAACTTGACAAACTTAAGAAAAATTAAGGACTTAAGAAGGACTTCAACTATACAACCACATGCAACTAGAACTTTCAACTAGAAAAATTAGTTGTTGGGGAAGCAAAGAAAAATCAAATAGAAAATTAGATTATGAGTGCTTAAAACCCCAGGTTTCATGGATGAATACCATGATAGTTATGATCCCAAAATCTATGGTAGGCTTACCTAAGAACTTATATTTTCATATGAGAATAAGGTTACAAAGAAAATGAAAAATAGTAACAAAGTTCCAATTAATAGTATCATTGCACTATGTGCAGTTGGATTTGGGTGCATGATGTTACATGAAGTTTTCCCTTGCCCAAAATTTATCATGGTCTGCACCCATAATTATGATGATAAAAAAGAGTAATTGTTAATAAAGATAGCAAAGAAGAAATGTTATCCATTATTGCAGAATTTGGAAATGTGTTGGGGTTTACAACCGAAGAATTTGGAAACATCCACATTGAACTAGAAAGTATTGCTAGTGATTATGAAGTAGTTGATTAAGGGGAGAAAAATACTTTTCTAATTAAAATAGTTCAGGATAGTCATAGTAACCTATTAAAAAAAAATCATAAGCCTCCTTACGATTTGGGAATTTTTAAACCATGGGTTGAAGATACTATTTCCATGCTAGCATTTTGCCTTGGATTGGATAGCAATCGGGAAGTGGTTTCAAACATCTTTGAAATGGTATTTAATATGGACACTATGGTAAGTGGCCTATAAAATATAACTTTCTTGAGAAAATTGTAGAATCAATGCATACTTTTTTTTTAATGATTAAAGGAGGTTCCACTAAGAAATTTAGGTTCACAAACTACTTGTGCTATTTTCTCAATTCAAATTTAGTCAAATGTTTTTTACCAACAAGCTTTAGATTTAGCCTTACACGAATGCTAAGGAAAAAAATGGCTCTAGTATATGATTGGGCTACTAAGATAAGGATGCATGATTCTCAAAGGAACTACAATTATTTTGTAGACTAATTTTTAGCTCCATTATATCAAGCAATTACAAATACTCCAATTCCTAGATTGCCTATTTCTTGTAGAAATTACATTCAACTAGGAAAATAAACATAATTGGTTGATTGGTACTTAATGGAAGAATATATTGTGCTAATATTTTATGGATTAGGAGTAGAGCCATACAAACTTAAAATACATGTGACAGAAAGGGTTATTACATTGGAATATGTATGAAAAATGGAGAGTATTGATCAATTACACTTTGTTAGTCAACAAAAGAATAGCATATTTCCTTTACCTTTTTCATGTGGAGGGTTCTCATTTGAGAGAAAAATATTTAGTGTGGCACATGAACTTTTGAAAAAAAATCAATTTAATGTCGTCTATGTTAGAAATCATGTTAGTGTTCACATTGGTTAGTATAATAATATGTGTGAAGTTAAAATAAAAGTGAGTTATAGTAACAACTCATGAAACTATTCTAGGTGAGAAAATAATTATTTAAGGAGTATTTGCTTGTACGTTTGTGTTGTTGAAACAACTCGATATATTAAGGAGTTGTTTTCTACAAAATAGGATATGGGAATCCTATAAATATATAATGTATTTGAGTGAAGAATGATGAGCAAGATATTATTTGTGTAAATTTTCTTTGAATGCCTCTATTATTTTGCCCAAAATATTTGATATGTTATTAGAGCCCCATCTATTTTGTTCTTTTGGTTCTTCATTCCATTAACCATATCTACATTCTCTAGCTTATACACCACTTGTTGCTTCCTTCCAAATACTCTAGTCCTTGAAATTT
Organism: Sequoia sempervirens; assembly: GCA_007258455.2. Classification (NCBI taxonomy): domain Eukaryota; kingdom Viridiplantae; phylum Streptophyta; class Pinopsida; order Cupressales; family Cupressaceae; genus Sequoia; species Sequoia sempervirens. The sequence goes on along the minus strand of VDFB02270651.1, from coordinate 18,951,047 downwards.
TTTCTATAATGCATAGTGGTTGTTGGCTTTCACAAGCGTAAATTGTCATTTGGTTGAGATGAGTCTATTGGCCATACTATTAGTATGAGTAGAGAGAGGATCCATTCCAATGATATCCACAACCATGAATTGATGTAGAGTAGAGGTAATTTGTTGAGTTTCTTGATTATGGTTAAGGTGAATATTAAATAGTTTCAAAAGAATTTTCAAAGGAGAACTAATGTAAGGAAGAAAAAATAAAGACATGTTCAAGGTCAACGAGTTGCACGAATTTTTCATGAGTGTTGGGAAGAGAGATGGGTATTCATCACACAATGATGTACCTATCCATTGTGAGTTGTGTATTTATCATTAGTTTTGTGAGAAGAATTATGATTTTACTAGTGATAATGGTGACCACTGCCATACATGTTGCTTCCTCAATTTCCCCTAGCTCTTCTACTCAACTATTTTCCATGCATGCAACAGATAAATGTTTCTACATTTCCTTGCTATCTTTCTATCTAGAGGCTTTGCAAGTAAACATCTCCCAATTAGTTGTGGTAATGACCAACATATCCTTCATCCAAGAATTTTTTTTTTGTAATTTTAATTGTAGATCTCAGTAGAGGAGAAGGCTCAAAAAATGGAAGCCTTTTCTCATGAGCTCTTTAAAAATGCATAAAATTCTATGAAGAAATGTCTGATCTTCAAAAGTCATTATCAGTTCTAAGAAATCCAATAGGGAAAGACAAAGGTCTTGTAAATAGTTTAAAAAGTGAGGCTTTAATGTCTCCGAGTATGTGTCTAGATGAGGAAACACGGTTGGCATTAATATTAACTCCTCCAATTCAGGCTAGTTCTCAAAATCTTAAAAAAAGGATTAGCAATGTTCTCTTTACTAGCAATGTTAGACCATTAGCCATTTATGAGCCTGATGAGGAACTATCTTCCAAAAATATTTAAGTAAAGTAAAATGGGCCTTCTAACATTCAAAATGGAGGAGACCTTTGGCTATGTTCACATTTTGGTAAACAACACAATGGTACCCAATACCCCTCAATTGTTGTATGAAGTTTAGACTAAGGGGGGGAATTCCAAAATTGATCTTGAAAGGAATATTTGCTAAGTAGAAAATTTATAGGAGGTTGGAGGCACAAGAGGTTGGAGTACATTCAACATCCTCTTGTTAGCTACTAACGATGAGGTTGTCTTTTGTATTAGTGGCATTTAATTCATTTCTATTTTTGTGAGAGTTATTTCTTGATGTATTTCCGCTTGGTGAAAAATATTGTAGTGAAAAAAGCACTAGTGTAATGCAGATCATGGATCTTGAGATGGTTAGCGGTAATCTAGAAAACCTTATGAGGTGAATAGATGAGTTTGTTATTATTTGTGTCTAGGTTTTTGGTAAACTTTTTTGAAAACCATGAAAGGTTGATGAGAGGTGCCTTTCATTTAAATCAAGATCATGAGCCACAAGAGTTGACTTATTGTAATTGAAAGTGTTAATTCTATAAGGATGAGAATGTGGAAATCATTGATGTTGTAAATAGTTGTATAGTAGAGAAATTGACTATAGAGATCCTTTGACTATTAGACTTCTTGGAAGTATGGTTGGTCGATGATGAGTTCACTAGAAGTGAAAGCGAGATAAATTATCATATGTAGGTGATCATGTGCAACAAGATCTAGAGAGTAGTATGAAAACCTAATAGTATGTGTAGGCATACAATTTTGTTTCTAGTTCATGTTTTGTGCATTCTCCCCATGTTCACACTAAGGGGGGTGTTAGAAATCATGTTAGTGTTCACATTGGTTAGTATAATAATGTATGTGAAGTTAAAATAAAAGTGAGTTATAGTAACAACTCACGAAACTATTTTAGGTGAGAAAATAATTATTTGAGGAGTATTTATTTGTATGTTTGAGTTGATGAAACAATTCAATATATTAAGGATTTGTTTCCTAAAAAATAAGATATGTGAATCCTATAAATATGTAATGTATTTGATTGAAGATGGATGAGAATGATATTATTAGTGTAAATTTTCTTTGAATGACTCTATTATTCTACCCAAAATATCTGATAGTCTCTCACTAGTAGTATGATCCATGTGACACCATTAAATCAAGGATTGTGGCCAATAAGAATTATACAAGTAGAATTCAACATCAAAGTAAACCCTTGCTTGAAAACTTGGAAAACAAGGATTCTTGGGATGAGGTCAAAATGGCAATGGAGAAAGTTGTTGCTAAGAAAGTTATTTCTTTTGAACAATTGTCTTTAGAAATTATGGCATTACACTAACAGAGAGAAGTAGAGAAGAAAATCAAGAGGTACTACAAATTTTATGAAGAAGGTGATCAACCATCTACTAAAGTAAAAATATCATATTCTCTAAAAAGGGAGTGTAGAGAAAAAAATTGGACACAATAAAAATTACTGCCTTTTGGTCTATGAGGAAGGATCTAGGCGAACCAAAAACTCGTGCGGTTTTTCAATATATCTAAGAAGATTATGAGTTTACAAATTTGTGGAATAAAGATCATCCCTCTGAATCTGAAGAAACTAATGATGAATTTGATAATGATAGTGAAGAACAAAGTGTACAATATGCAAGCAAAGTCAAATCTAGTTTAAGTGAGACCACAAAATAAACATGTACTTCAAGAGTAGTCATAGTCAAAAAAATGGGTTATGAAGGTGGTGATTTGGGGTCCAAATGATAAGGAATTTAGGTGCCAATAGAGGTAGGCCATAGAAAACCTAGTGATTTGCAAGGAATTGTAGTTGATAAAAAAGCCCAAGGGCATACAAGGATAGTTGAAAAAATTCATTTTGTTACAACTTCAATTCCTAATCCTCATGGTCAGATACAATCACAACTAGGACATGCCCATGGTGGAGAATCTAGTGCGAATAGCACTGCCACTAGTAGTGATGGTATGGGTAGTAGTACTAGTAGTGGTCAACATGTGGTACAATAAAAATATACACACAAGAGACCAAAAATACAAGATACTACACAAACACCCAGTGATCAAGGAATTCTAAAGAAGCAAAGGATTATGATAGGTCCAAGTCCAACTACCAACTTACGAGTACCACTACCTTAATTTCCACCACAAAGGAGTTATTTCTAGGCACTCCTCTAGTTAGTGTAACTGCAACAATAAGGACCAATCCTCAGCCTTGAGCTTTGTCTTAGACAATTAGAGATGTTCCCATCATTGCTAGTACTCCTTCGCCATTCAAGCATTTCATTATGTCTGTGACCCCAAGTTTTCATTATAATGATGAGTTTAAAAAGAAATAAAAAATGTATAAAAAAGAAAGGAAGCAAATGATAAAGAGTACATCTATTGTAACTTCAGATCCTACAACAACCATGGTATTACCAACATTTGAACCAAATACATAAATCATGGATTACATGTTTGTTATTACCACAGTTAAAAATAAGCTAGAGAATCAAATGGATCACTATGAATTTCAGGTGAGCAATTTCCAATTATATTTTTTTAGATACAAATTTTTTGACAAAATTAACGTATCAAAAAAGAAAAATGAATTAGTGTACACATCATTGCTAAAGAAAGAGAGAGAAAAAGGTTGCAAACTCAAATAGAAAAGTTACATGAAGACCTAGAAAATGAGAAAGCAAAGAGGAAAGCAATAGATAATAAGAACAATGAATTAGAAAAAAGTAAAAAAAATTGCCTCTACATCTACAATCAAAGATGATAAACAAATAGAGGTGGAAATGAATGAACTAAAGAAAAGGTTAGATGAGAGAAAAAATAAATATGATGAAAAATCCACTTCAGAAAAATTAAAACAAAACCTTGTGAAAGAAAAACATTGGGAACAAAAATTGGAGGAAAAGAGAAAAAACTGTGAAAGATTGGTTGCAGTGCTAAGGGAAGCAAAAAATGAAATAAACTCTTAGAATCTTTAGTATAGACCCTTTCTTTTTTCATTTCAAGAATATTTGTCTTTGAGTTCTAACCCTTTTCAAATCAAGACCACCCTTATTCTTTATAAGTCTTTGACTACTGATTATTTCATCAAGAATGTTGGTACTCTTCTTAAGCTTTAGGTCTTTGTCTACTTGATCCTTGGATTTCTCCAGTTCTTTCCTTAGGGAGACAATTTCTTCTTCAAGTTTGGAGCACTCAACTGATTTTTCATTCAATGTATTGTTTAGACAATCTGCAACTCTTTTACCTTCTTCAACTTGAACTTTCAAATTGATGATTGTATCTTTTGATTCTTTGAGTTTAATCTTCAATTATTCACTTTATTTTCTTGTAGTATTTAGATCATCCAATGTTGAAATAAGTTTCCCTTCAAATTCAACTTCACAATATTTTTCATTAAAGTCCGCCATGTCTTTGTTCTTATCAACCTCCAGAGGATTATTCTCATTTTTCAATGCTTCAATTCCCATGTGTTCCACTCAAGATCCACCCCAACTATTAGGCTATATCAATGCACTTGGATCTAATACCAATTATTGAACATACATATTTACTAAGAGGGGGGTTGAATCAATACTTAATCAAATTATTTCTATTCATCAGTAATTGACTAGATAAATCATGACAAGTAGAAGAACACAAAAATACAACCATAACAACATATTTATGTGGAAAACACTACAAGGGAAAAATCATGATGAGCAAGCTACTTGGATCTACTATCCAAATCCAAGCTCACTAATAAAAATATATTTTTATAACAGGTTTTATGGTCTTTAACCAAAGGAAGTTTACAACTCTTTGCTCAATATAACACTTACAACCGATGTTTACAACCTTAGAACACAACTGGAATATTTCAACACTTTTGTTACCTCCAACTCATTGACTTTGGTAAACTCACACATACATCTTCTTCAACAAGCTCTGCTACCTATGGCTCACTGCCTTCAACACATATTGTCATTTATGTTCACACATGCTTCTTTGTAGTTTCATGTATACTTATTGTTGATCTCTCAAAACTAATATTTGTCTAATTTCATTATCAAGAGAGATTCCATGGATTCTTATTCACACATTATCTATTGAAAACCTTTGTAACACATCCACACACTTTCTCAAAATATTTGATCTTCTATTTGTATCCCCCACAAGCTTCAAAAATATTCCCCTTATCAGCTAGAAACATATAATATGAGATATACAACGGTCACAATAAGTTGGATGCAAAAGAAATTGTAGTAGAAGGAAATCACATTTGGTTCTAGTTGAAAGATATTCAAAACCTATTTTCCATAGAACACATCTTCAAAATTAGTGCAAACATCCAAGCATTAGGTGCAAGCAACACATGTCAACTTGGCCTAGTAAGCATGTAAATTGTCATGCATCAAACTCCAGACCAAAGGTGGTACTAGAGAGACTAAGTAAATTTTTTGCAAATCACTCCAACCTACTGATATGGCTTGTAAAACACATCTCTACACTCATTTTGTTATTTTAAATCATTGCTTTGGCACAAACACTTCGTACCCAAAAACATTGATTCTAGACATATAGTTGTATAGGAAGGATCACATACTAGCTTGTAGATCATTTAGAGAGCCCAATGAGACTTCACCATGCATCCCATAACCTGTTGCAAGGAAGGAAGATGGTGTCTATAAATTGTTGTTGAGGTATGTTCAAGAAATGATAAAATAAATGTGAATATTTTGATCAATGAATAGGGTTTTATTGACCCAAAAGATAATGATTCTCCTAGTTGGTCAAAGAGTATCAAATGAAAAATAATAGTCTTTAGGAAATTGATTGCAAATTCAAAAGATTGATGAAGGTTTGTAATTATGTGTTGGTTGACATTACAATTAACTGCTTATTTTTTTTATGTTGATATCTTAAAGAATGATGAGGCTAGTTTATTAGATGTTGTTTCTATTAAGAAAGTCTTCAAATGTATAATATAGAAGAAATATGTAAAAAATATAATTTTGATTATAATACAATAGAAAATTTGGGAAGTATGTTAAAAAAATCGATCTTTTAGGAAAGAGGTTTCTAGTCTGCACAAGAAATTGGACAAAATAAATAAAGATAGGTTGACATAGAAATCAAGATTAAGCATCATGTCTATTCCTAATGACAAATTTTTACCTCCAATTTTGAAAAAAATCAAAGAATACAAAGACTTCTACATAGGCCAACATTCAAGAAAAATACAAAGACAATAATCCCAACCAGGATAACAATAAAGATACAATATAATAAAAGTTTTTTTTCCTTTATTTTGATAAAGTAACATTTATTACTACTTTATAATAAATTAAAAATTTGATTTATTCAAAGAAAATAAAAATATGAAAAAAGTTTATTTTTAATGTCTTATCATGAAGTAGTTACATTCAAAGAGTAGTTATACTTTGTATGATTATGTATATAAGGAGAGCATATAAATAAATTTTCCTCCTTATTTTTCCAATATATTCAAGTCTTTTCCTCGGAAAGGTTGTCCCTCCCTTCTTCTTCTTGATAAATATCTTCATAAGAATTGTATAGAAAATCATTGAAGAGAATTTGGACTCTCACATATTTTTGGAGTAATAAGCTTCATATGAACTTTGGGTCACTAGTTATATTATATTGTGTATTTTTTTACATTAAAATATTGTTACATATTTATAATTTCTTTATATTTTATGGATTTTATTTTTTCTTTGTATATTAAAATAAATATATCTTTAAGGTAGAATCTAGTGTTTAATAATTTATTTTAATATTTTTTTCTTATGATATATTTATATCTAGTGGATATTTTTTAGATTCATTTATTTTCTTAAGATAACAGTTTTATATTTGAGAATTTGTGCTCAGTTTTACTTTGTATTTTTGGATTTTTTTCATTTATCTATTTGTGTTATTTTCCTACTTTCTATTTAAAAACACGCCCCATTTAAAAATTAAACACAACCTATGAGGGAGGTTCCCCTCTCAAACACAAAGGAATATTGTAAGTGAGTAACAATATATCCAAATTTTGTGAATATTATCACTACCCTTTGGATGAGTCAAGTTAATTTATATAGAAAACAATTGTAGTGGAAAATTCTATTACAAATGCACTCATATAATATCATAAGTACAATAATCCTATCTTTATAAGACTAAAGAGATATATTTTGAAAAAAAAAAAATCATATCAAATGTTACTATTAACTAGTCATCCACCATTAACAAGGCCTCCATCTTGGTCACCCACCTAGCTACCACATATACTTTTATCACCAACACTTTCCCAAATTAGGCTTAAATTAGGTTATAATTTCACTAAATTAGAGTGATACTTTCCTCAATCCATCTAGGATATTAGCATTTATATAACTAAAATTTATTAGGTATAAGTTCCCTATTTTTCCATTTTAGGTTAAAATAGACTACTTTATGTTTTACATGGGTTTCTAGGTTGAATTTGTAGGCATGAGAACAAAAAATTAGTAGACCTTCCTTGTAGATTATTCCACAAACCCTTTTGGTCATGTAGTAAATCAAGTAAAATCAATCCATTTATTCATGCCTACATTTTCTTATATATGCATTCATAAAAAAAAAATCTACATATAAACTATCCTCTACTTACATAATTAAAATGTTGATATATTGTTCAAATCATAGAGTTGTTCAAAACAAAAAAATCTCAAAAAGTATATAGTGCACTAGTACAAGGTCACCCAAGGGTTACAAGGCATCCCTATTGGTCAATTAGTTGGCTTCCACATGCCTAAGCTCAAAAATTCACTAGGAGAAGTAAAATCCAATTTCTAGCACTTTCTAAAACTATGTAGAATCAACCCAAATGCATCTAGACCCTTTAATTTCTAATTTTTCATCATATATCTTAGCATTTCAAAGACCAAGTCATGATTTTCATGTATCTTTCAACTATGTACTCAATTTATCACAACTAGCGTGTCCCAACTCATTTACTGGTGGTAATCAAAGTTTGGCTAGTGCAAGAGAGCATTATATTTCATAGAATTTTATCACATTAGTGATCCCTTGACATAACTTTAGTTTGTATTTCATCTTACATTACTAATTATTTTTAGAAAAAAGGGTTGTCTTTTTTGAGGTTACATTTTTATGAACCTAAATTGACTTACACTTCCACTTCTAATCTCCATGGGAGCACCCTTTGATTGGATAAATTTTCTTGATATTTTGAATGGATTCTTCCATTCCCTTGATTTCACTTAGTATCCTCTTTCTTCCACCCAACTTCTTCCCCTAATTTATCTTAACTAATCCCCATATTTTGGAGGACCTCCTTATACTTTTGATATATATTCCTCCCTAGTAAAATTCATATCTACATTCCTTGTTCATTCCCTCGCCCTCATAAACTTCCTTAGTGCCTATCATAGAACCTCCAACACCCTTATGTCATTCCATGATAATTTTCATACTACCCCAACCCCTTCACCTCTTATTCCCAATCTATCACATATAGATCCTAATAACAATCCTCTTCATCACAACCCTCTTCCATCCTTCATAAATACATTACAAAATGATAATCCTAAACTCCCAAACATTATCATTTTTTATAACAATCCCCTAAACATTCTACATACATTCCTTGGATAAGCCACATAGTGACATAAATAAGACCATAGAACCACCCTACTCCAAGTATCCCCATCCTAATACATCATATGATTTTCCACCTCTTCATGAAACTTTTCCCTTCACCTTTTCCCCTAACACCTCCATCCCACCCATTGATCTCTCTCATCCACCTTCTTTTTATTTTTCACCTCTTTCCTCCCCCGTAACAATAATGGTACACCAGCTTTTGAAAAAGGACACCTATTATGAGTATGATCTTGACTGCCCATTTTTCAAGATCTCATTTCCTTTTAGTAATGTGTCTTTTATAAAATGGATTTTTAGGAATCATGTTATTTGAATCCACCTAGGATGTGTTCACTATATGATACTTTAGATATCAAACATCATGTGCTCACTTCACAACCTACAACCAAACATTTGACATCTCTTTCCATTATTCCATATAACCACCCTCCATCTCTCATCCTTTACATCCATCCTCAAAATATTAATTACCTACCAACCATTATAGAACACCACCTACTTAAACTTATGGTACATCCTCCCCTTTGCCACACATTTTTACTAAGAATCAATAATTTAGCACATGTAATGAGAATAACCTATGTTATGAACAACCTATCATGATGTCTTATTTTTGATATCATTTAAATGATAGAATGATTAGTCTATTTCATGGCATCCTAAACAAATTTACCATATTCCATTCACCTTCTTATTCTATTACTAACATTATACACCATGTTTCCATGCCACCACCTATAGCTATAAACTTGACCCCTCCTAATCCTAAATCTTTCCTTTTTCATCCTATGCTTTAGTATTCCCTCTAAATCCCACCATTAACAACTCCTAGTCCATGCTATATTCCCATATTATCTCTTATTATAATCCCATAACCTAATCCTAGTCCCCCTTATTCCTCATCATCTCTTCACATTCATATAGCATCACCTAGATAGAGACCATATTACTTTCCTATTCATATCCCTTCAATCTCCAATCCTTTCCCAATGTTTATTCCACCTTATTCATCCTTATTCATCCTTATTCATTCCTTATGATCCTCATCAACCTTTATTCTCATTTTCCACCTAACAAGATCAATCCCATAGGTTAGTCGTACCCTTAGTAGCCTCAATCATATCAATCATCTTCTCACCATACCTCTATAGATCAAAATCACTTGATGTGTAATAAAATCCATAAAAATTAGGATGACCTATCTACTCATAACATAAATAATTGTCAAGACTATTACAACAAAAATGTCAACCCCACCAAATTTTTTAACAAATTCTTCCAACAATTAAACTCAACTATAGTAACAAAATTTTAACATTTCTATTCTAAAAAATATTGGAATTTTATGCTCATAGTTATTTTGATATTTATGGCTTAGAGTACACTTCGTTTGTCCCACTAGAAATGAATTCTCTTAAATTGTTTTCCCCAAGAAATAATACCTTTAATAATATTGTATACATGAACTCAAAATCACATTTTATTAAATAATTCCTTAAGCTACCTAATGAAAAAATTGATGACCTGTCAAAACCTCTTTCAACATTCAACCCTAACCATACCATTCCCACCCGTGTTAATTCTAATACCACAAATCTCATACCTTGACTTGTTGTCCTACCAAGTCTCCAAAATTTCACTCTACTCATTTTCCAAATATCCCCTCAAAATTATTACTAAATGTTAGGAAATACTAATAACATTCAAAACCAATGAAATGCAAAAAGTTGCATCACTCTCAAATCCACCACCATTATCTTTTCCCCTCTATCACACATCCCTACTAGAATAAACAAAGGATATGGTATTCTCAAAGAACACTAAGCTACACAAGTAAAAATATATTTATGGGAAATGGTACAAGCTTTTCCTATGCATCATGACATGCTTTTACTTTATATTTTCTTTATGCACTTATGTTAAACTTAGGAAATGTTTTTTTACTATTCCATTGAGTTATTTTTAGGTCATGTTGTCTCGTAGCATAGGATGATGAAACTTGTCATGATCTAAATTAATCCTCATTTAGGGTTGGTCTTTTTCTTTATAAGCATTCATTATTGGACATTGTAATAATCTAGATTCATTAATTTAGAAGTTCATTCATGGAGCCCATTTAGATCATATATCTTCTCAAATTTTCGTAGCACAATCAACCTTTTTTTGTTTTTCTGTGATAATATTTTTGGTTGTAGGTGATTTCTAGGAGCTCTAGGGTTCACCAACAACTCCAACACTAATTTCGATCACTAAGTAATCCAATGAGTCTAGTAAAGAACATAAAAGTGGCATAAAATGACCCTCCATTTTCACTCTAATAACACATAATTAGATTTTAATCATAATGAATGTATTCAAATTTTTAGCCACTAAGCACTATCATCCATTCTCAAGGTGTACACATTCTTCTTAGGTATTGTTAATTAGGGATTTAGCTTGGTACAAGTCTCCCAACTTATTAGACCCAAGTCAACTTGTGGCATCATAGTTGGTTTAGATCTAGATACAGTATCCCATAGATCTTTTTATACAAGCATATCCTCCATCCCAAGCTTCCATAGCTCAAATTTTGTGCCTAAAAATCTCTCCATCTCTATTATTAATGTGCTTTCCATTTTCCTACAATAAGATATCTTTCTTTGGAAGCTCTCATTCTATGAAATATGCACACAAAAAACCTTGTCCCTACCACGTAGGATATGAGGTGATCAAAACTTAATACCAAATGAAATGAAGTAGAGGTACAAAATATTCTTTGTATACTAAACTATGAGAGGAGATATGTGCAAAAATTAAATTGATCATGTACTTACAAGAAAATGAACACAAAAGTAATATACCATAACATAGTGAGTTGTCTAGGGAAAACCTCTTTGTAAGAAAGCCCCCACACTCCAAAGTAATTCAATGTATTATTTATTAACAAATAGTTACAACACATTCACAAAGTCTAAGCCTTTACATTAGTATCACCAACAAGAGATCTAGAGCAATTCTAGTAGTGTATCAATACCTACAAAAATCACTATGAAGCCTCCATATCAAACACCGAATAAATAGAAGTAACATATAAAAAAATAAAATAGTAATTAGAAAAATGTGAGCTAAAACCACCCAAAAAGTGGTGCCTAAATCCCTAGTCAAAATTTGACACCAATTCCCAAGATGGGTCCACATGCTAAAAATAGCGTATTCCTTACACTTGTCATAAGCTTGACAAAATCTACTCATTAACTTGGGCACTTTGTTTTTCTCCATTATCTCCATTTAAATATTCCTTATGATATGTCATAACATACATCATAAGTTGGTCAAGAAGTGTAACCCCTTGTTATAGCTCTCTTATTCATCATAGATGCTCTTAAATTTTTTATATGGGAGGCCATAACTTTTTATCCGAGAAGTCAACTAAACACATTCTTTAAAATTTAAAGATATCAAATAAATGCATGCCATTATAACCTACTTTCTCTAGTTAAGACCCATTTCGATAGATTTCAAGGCCCAAATCAACATCTATACATCTAAAAATTAGATTTATTTTTCCTAATATTAAGTTGCAAGATTTATAATTCTTTCCTTATAACCCAATTACAACTACCTATTGTCCTAACATTTGAACTGTAGCTTTGTTCAAAACATCAAGCCTTCCATTCATAACTATTGCAAATGTTATAGTTTGAAAGTGAGTTTGTCCTTTCCTCAAGTTGGAGTGTAAAACAAATTTACAATTTCTCGACATTTTAGACTTGCAAAGTCAAAATTGTAACTTTACATGTATGTGAATTTTTTCCTTGCAATCTCATAATCTCACAAGTATACAAAAGCATTGAAGCAACTATGGAGATAAGATGTTAGCACTAGGCATCCTTAAAGTCTACAATATATTGAACATGGTAATCATAATTCCTTATGTTGCACATGTTAGCTATTCAAAATCATCTTATTATTTGAAATAGAAATTTCATACTTTTACAAAGAACCAAATTCAAGGGTAGATGCATTCCCCCCTAATTTTTCTAGCTTTATGGAGGTGGAATCAGGGTATCAATCTAACCTCATCGAATTGCTATGTTTTATGATAGAAATGCTTACGATAGAGTTATGAGATAGCAACACCATATATCAACAAACATTAGATAATATCAGGGGGACCTACGAATTCAACACAATGGACGACATTAAAAACAAAGTTCTCTAGCTCCCATTATGATGATTTGAGTGAAATGTGGTACCAAGAAATTTTACTATATGTTAGTGAAAAATCATGTTTTTGACCATAATTTTGACATTAACCATTGAGAGAGATACCTTGTTGTAGAGGAGTGAAGATGTCGAGCTAACGACTGTACACACCCCTGAGACTAAAGGTCCTGTGAGCGAAGGTTGAGAGAGACACCATCACAACAAAGGTGAGTCCCTTGTACCTTCATGTGATTTACCTTTATATTCTACACTATTTTTTATCCTTTTTAAAAATCATGGTGATTCTGTCCCATTTTGGAAACCTTTTCCTAGAATGACGACCCTATCCTAGATCCCTTGTCCCAAAATGGCAACCCTATCCCATTTTTGCCATAATTTCCAAGGGAATTTTTACTTTGCTTTCAATTGTTTGGTTAGCTGATTTTTCTATGTTATTGATGATTTCCTTCACTTCTTTTAGGATTTTCCGCATGCTTGTCAACATTTAGGAGGACGACTATTTTCCCTTCTCCACGAGCAGGTTACTTGACCAACTGAGGAGGAGGAGGAAAATCTTTATAGTACTTAATTATTTTGGATATACCTCATTCCACCCATGAGGTATCATGATTCTATTTTGGTGGCATTGGTTGAGCGATGGGATGTAGATACTTGCAAATTTTGTCTCCCAATAGGGGAGATGATAGTGACATTGGAGGACATCCACCATATTTTTAGATTATATATCTGGGGTGAGACTGTTCACCTTGATGAGGATCACACACCTTGATAGATGAGGCATGATATTCAGTATTGCATTAGTCGTCGTAGAGATGCTAGATCATGCATCAAACTCCATGGCTTATGTATGCTCGTGTTCCTTTGATTCGGCAGGTTATGTGGGTGATAGTTGCATTAGCTCTTGTACTTGATAGATGAGGTGTACAACTTGAGGGAGGCCTTGTGCATACCATATGTGAGATGGAGTAACATCAAACAGTTTATGCATGGGGACAAAGCATTCTCACTCACCTTTATTATGATCTTGGTCAATTCATTTATCGAGAGCTTAAAACCATAGTACATTGTACACTTCTTCAAGTGTAGGCCTTTGAGCATATCACATGTGCTAGACTAAACGGTTTCCACACCATAGCAACCCTCAGCTATCCATGATCCTACAGTTATACTTTGAGATGAGCCTAGCAGTGTGGAGATCTATTACACTGGAGAGTTAGGTTTGATTATCTTGAGGAGGATGACATAGTATGGAGACCATATAGGACTCTACTACAATGGCTAGACCTTACACAACAACTGACCAAGATACAGTAGGATAGATTGTTTGGTGGATGGCATGAGTATATTATGATGTCATTCTATTATGATCAGGTCATGCATCAGTTTAGATAGATTCATTTAGCACCTAGGCCACAACCTACATTCTTGAGTCACACATAGTGGTGTGAGGCCAAGAGACATTCATTGTCCTACAATCGATGATGTCATTTCTAGTTAATCTGACGATGAGTACCAAGATGCACCCCCAACATCTAACTTAGATGATGTAGGAACCATTATAACCTATGAGTGATGGTGGGTGGGAGTTTGACCTCCACACATCTTCTTTGACGATCATCCCACAAGTGATGATGGACCTTTACCACATCAAGGAGATGAGAGAGAGGACATGAACATGGATGGAGATATGAGTGATGATGATAGTGCAACAAAGGATACAGAGGAGGAGGATTAGCAGCCGATAGGAGAGGATCTTGATGATTCAGTAGAGGCTGTAGATGCCCTTGAGGAGAGACCAACATCTCATCCTTGTGTTACTTAAGCACATAAATTGACTACAATAGAAACCTCATCCCATGAGCATGGAGAGTGCAACAATTCTATACCTACCACCCTTCCTACCCATGAGATGAGTCATGATAGAGCACCTATTGTATCCTTTTGAGATCTTAATTGGCAGGTTGTCAATCTAGGTGATGATATGTTATGTATCTTTTATGTTTTAATTATGCATTACTTATTTTATCTTGTCTCAAATTATGTTGTTTTTTCCTTCATACAGTTGGTACATGAGAGTGGTTAGACTTCTTCGGTTGAGTCACCTCTGATATGGCACTTCCTATCCCCCCACAACAAGCAACACAAGTGGAGCATAGGCCACCACCTAGCACAGGGCACCATGTTGACCTATTTGATCCCTTATCTAGATGGAGGGTAGCCTATGACGATGCCATGAGGACCATTGATTTTTTTAGAGCCAAATTTGAGAAGGTCAAAGCTAGGGAGTAGTATAGAGTCACACATGAGGAGCCTACAACTTCCTACGAGGACCTCATGAATACATATGAGGAGCTTCGAGCCACATAGGTTCCTTCTGAGAGTGAGTGAGAGGATCTCATGTAGTTATAACTTAGCAGGTTGAATGTGGAGCTCACTAGAGTGCAAGAAGACATGGATTAGATAGATCAGGAGTGTGTTACAACACTCATACGTGAGGGGATAGCCAGAGGCAAGGTACAAGGCCTTCGAGATTGGATGAGCTCTATGAGTCGCTCCCACTCCACTGTCTCTCAACAAGCACCAACACGAGGGCCTGGGGAGTTTGGTAGCCATAGGGTTCTCTAGATGTACTATGTTATACCACATTTTGTTACCATGGTGATCAAGTATATAAAATTTATGATCTTCTATATATATATATGAGCATGTTTTATTTATATGAGTTCTTATTTTGATTAGATTCTAATGTGATCTATTAAACAATCCTAGCAAGATTATTTAATAAATGTCTCCATGATCTAATTTATGTGACCTAATTGAACATTAGATACAACATTTTTATTAAGTGTGACATATTAAACTAGATGCTCTTATGATCTAATGTGTAAATTAAATGCGTGTAATGATCTAATTTAACATAAGATACAAACATGTGATTGAATAACATGTAAAAGAAAGTAATAGTTCAAATAAATGAACAATTACTCCACATAATTCAAGACACACCAAAAATGTTTGTCAAGAATGAAGAAATGTGAGATTAAATAGAAAACCATCTACCTAATCTAACAACATGCTTTAGCATACATACTATTCAAAAATATTGTTAAGTTTAATACCTGCATAGTTGCACAACATTAATAGGTTCTTTGATAGGTGTTCCATCCATTACTTTTAGTGTATATGCTCTAGAACCATAGCTTTCTTCAATGATATAAGGGCCTAAATAATTCAGGCTAACTTTCCTTTTTCTAAAGTTCAGAGTGGCATTAACATTATGTTGATTTTCATATAACACTAAATCCCCTTTGTTAAATGAATGATGAATAACATTATCGTTGTAACTATGTTGCATTCTTTTGGAATAATCTTGGAGATGTTCGCAAGCATTTATATGTTGTTCATTGAGCATTTCAAGTTTTTGTAACTATTTCTCTTTATATGTGTGATCATCAATAATGCCCTGGAGAGAGATTCTTAAAGAGGGAATTTCTAACTCTAAAGGCATTATTGCATCAACACCATAAACAAGATTATATGGTGTATTTCTTGTGGATGTTCAAATACTCATGTGATAAGGCCACAACACATAAGATAGTTGGGTATGCCAACCCTTGTTATGTTTATTTATCATTTTTCAAAATATTTTCTTGAGTGCTTTATTTATTTCTTTTGCTTGACCATTGGATTATGGGTAATAAGGTGTTGAAAAGTGATGTTGAATGTGAAATGTTTCCAAAAATTTCTTCACTTCATTGTTATTGAATGGTGTGTCATTATTTGAAACTAATGCAAAAGGAAGGCCAAATTGAACAATAAAGTTTTCCAAGATGAAGGGACAAATTACATCAATAGTCGTGGAATGAAAAGGGATCGCCTCTACCCATTTCATGAAATAATTTGTAGCCGTAATTATAAATGTGTGTCCAAAATGATATGGAGGAAAAAGGGGGGTCCTAGATCCTAAATGCAAAGAACCTAGGACTCAAAGTGGCCTTTTCCCAAATTTCATTAGAACACCAACCACAAAGCCAAGAGATTGACTTTCAACCTCAATGGTAAGTTAATCATTCTTGGGTTGGTGGATTCTTTAGGGCCTTATGATGATTAGGAATGATCTAGAAATAATTTGAAATGATGAAGCTAATTGAACTATATGGCCTAATAAGTAAAATGCAGATTCCCAAAGATAAATAGACTGTAACAACACTTTGCAAGTAGATCTAGGAGATATTAGAGAGCATGTACTTGTCACCAAAAGGTGATTCCAGAATGTGCAGAAGGACTAATTCGCCCCTAGGTGAATGGGTCTTTGGTTAGGCTTCAAAAACTTCAAAATATGATGTTGTACCCTTTTTCTGCTCTCTATTCCTATACCTGCAAATCTTCATCTTCAGATCCATGCTTGTAATAAACCTACAAAAATAAATTGTTTGTTTGTTTGTATGGGGGTTTGCCTCGGTCAAACCATAGATTTGGTAATTAAACCTTGATAAAAAGATAAAGATCTGATAAAAGACAGTGTATGAGATCCAACCTTATGTGTGTCTAAGGTTGTTATAAGCTAAGATGCAAAGAAACCCTACTCAAGTGCATTAGAGTATGATTCCTATATGACAATGGAAAGATCCACTTAGGGAGAAGTCAAAACACCCCAAATAAATTTGAAACATAATGATACCTTGTTGTAGGTTACTAGTAGAATGAAGCTTGAAGATGAGAACACTAGAAAACAAGTCATTAGGTTAAGGGAAATGACTAAATGCATCTCCCAAACCTAGAATCCATCATGATCTTCTATAGGATTCAACCTTCAATCATATGAAAAAGCTTGATAAAATCTACAAAATGAACTTGAAGACCTAAAATTTTAAATGTTGCTCCAAGACTTTGAATTGTGCTTGCTCAAATCTCTTCTCCTTTTTCTCTTATAGTTTTTGAATTGATGAAAGACTAGGATTTTATAGGCATTTCTCTAATTTCCCAAAGGTTAGATATCGGCGTTGTCAATTACAATTTGAATTTTGAATATTAAAATGCTGCCAAGAAGCTATTAAAATTTGGGTGCTAGCTCTAAGGGGACCCAAATTTCTAGGACACACTTGTTTCAGGGAAAATTAATGATAGGTTACATTTGTTCAATGCTTGTTTTAGTCTTGAAAATGATAAAAAAGGCCTTGGGATGCATAACAAAGGCAATTAGGCCCTATTTAGAAAGGGTTAAAATGCATAAATGCAAGGTCACTAAAATAGGTCCAAATCAAGTGTGAAATTGTACTATCACCTACAAGGGAGTACAATTTTCTACGCTACAACTGGCAACCACAGATGCACTTGCATCACTTTCAAGCTTCCACAACTCAAATTTTGTGCCTACGAATCTCTCCATCTCTATTATTAATGTGCTTTCCATTTTCCTACAATAAGATGTCTTTCTTTGCGAGCTCCCACTCTATGAAATATGAGCACAAAAACCCTGTCTCTAACACCTAGGATATGAGGTGATCAAAACTTGATAACAAATGAAATGAAGTAGAGGTACAAAATATTATTTGTATGCTAAACTATGAGAGGAGATATGTGCAAAAATTAAATTGATCATGTAGTTACAAGAAAATAGACATAAAAGTAATATACTATAACACAATGAGTTGTTTAGGGAAAACCTTTTTTGAAAGAAAACCCTCACGCTCCAAAGTAACTCAATGCATTATTCATTAACAAATAGTTACAATACATTCGCAAAGTCTAAGCCTTTACATTAGTATCACCAACAAGAGATCTAGAGCAGTTCTAGTAGTGTATTAGTACCTACAAAAATCACTATGAAACCTTCATATCAAACACCCAATAAATAGGAGAAGTAACACAAAACAATCAAGTGGTAATTATAAAATCATGAGATAAAATCACCCAAAATGCGGTACCCAAATCCCTAGTCAAAATCTAGCACCAATTTCTAAGGTGAGTCCATGCTAAAAATAGCATATTCCTTACACTTGTCATAAACTTGCCATAATCTACTCATTAACTTGGGCACTTTATTTTTCTCCATTATCTCCATTCAAATATTCCTTATGATATGTAATAGCATACATCATAAATTGGTCAACAGGTGTAACCTCTTGTTAAAGCTCTCTTATTCATCATAGACAGTCTTAAATTTTTGATATGAGAGGTCAAAACTTTTTGTCTAAGAAATCAATTGAACTCATTCTTTAAATTTTAAAGATCTCAAAGAGATACATGTAATTATAACCCACAGTCTCTAATTAAGACCCATTTTGATAGTTTTTGAGGCCCAAATCAGAATCTAAAAATCTAAAAATTATATTTGCTATGTTAAGTTGCAAGATTTATACATCTTTCCTTATAACCCCCAATTAGACCCAACTATTGTCCTAACATTTAAACCGTACCTTATTTGTTCAAAACAACAAACCTTCCATTTATAAATTTTATAAATGTTCTAATTTTAAAGTCGATTTGTCATTTCCTCAAATTGAAATAAAAAAAAAAAAAATCTTTACATTTTAGACTTGAAAAGTCAAAATTGTAACTTTGCATGTATGTACATTTTTTCATTCCAATCCCATAATCTCACAAGTATATAAAAGCATTGAAGTTCTTTAGCAACTATGCATATAAGATGTTGACCAATGTATCACTAACCATCCTCAAAAGTCTACTAAATTTTGAACATGGTGTTCAAAATTCATTAACCCACCAAATATTTATTTTCTTCCCCACACTAAAAATGAAGTGTTTAATGAAAACATGTGTGAACAAGTGTTTTATGAATATAATTTTTTCAAGTTCATTTTCAAATCTTCTCTAAATCTAAATTGGATATGCACACGCTTTTTTTAATATTTTCCTTCTTATGCAAGAAATACATGTTCTTAATTTTGACTTGTAGGGTTTAAGGTTTTTTCTATTTTGATGCAAATAAATCTCTTGGAGTACACTTTGCCAAGTCAAGTCTATAGAGAACCCTAGCATAGGTATCTTTTGTAATTTACATAGGTTTTGATTTGATCTTTGCATACAATTATTTTTTCTTGGGATTGTCCTATCACATGCAAATTTAAAATTATCTCCCACTTTTTGCATCCCACTACAAAGTAGCATGCAAACTTTTGGAATCCACTAGTTATATGCAAAATTTGTTTGTTCTTATATTATTTCTAAACCTGCATTCCTATACTAATATTTTATAATTTTACACAATTTTAGCATATTTTTATAATTTATAAATTACGTATCTACTTTTATTTCTTGCAATTCTACAATACTAATACTCTCTAAAGTTATAGATTTCTCATGCATATAAGTAAAAACTATAAATTACATTTTTATTTTTATGCTTCATAAATTTGCTAAGCTATCAATTGCTAACTTGATTCCCTACAATATTCTTTTCTTATCCCACTCCTTGATAAAGACTCTCATATGACATCGCCCAAGTCCAAATAAATGAAGTACAAATTTAAGGGGGCCATTCCCCTTCCAATGTCACATGTACACTAGGTGAATTATCAAACACAAACTTAGGTCATGTGAACATGATAACCTTTTTTAAAATGGCGTATGTACAAGATAGGATAATAAAAGCCAAATGCTTTGTTCTCAAAGCTTAAGATCTTAGGTTTTAATTAAGATAAATTGGGAAGGGCTCAAGCCCATTACATAATAGTCATTAAGGTAGAGCAAAGGGATCTTACAAGTAGTGGGACAACATGAAAGCTAAAGAAAGAGACAAAAAACCAAAAACCAATAGCTAACAGAAAAAGAAATAGGACCAACTGAGGACTGACAACCAAAGAGGACCAATTACTTTTCTTGAAGAAGATGGAGGCCTTTTATGGCCTACCACTCCTTGGTGAGAAATTGAAGTTTTTCTTCGAAATACAAGGTTTTCATATTCTTCTTGCCAATGTTTTCCTCAAAAGTAAGTTGTGTTATCTCCATAGTCTTTCCTTTTTTCCTGGAGCCGGTAGGGGGGCTTCCAAATGTTCCTCCCTAGCATGCTTCAGATGACAACTTTTAAGCTCCTAATAAAACACATGTATGGTGATCGTCGTGTTATCTTGGTTGTAGTGGAGTTTGGCTATGCCATTTCTCAAGCTCGCACACTCCTAAGGAGACCCAATAGATTTTTTAATATCCCCAACCTCTTTTTCCATATTGGCCCAATTATCAAAAGTTTGAGTCATGCCTCTCAGTAGCTCCCATTGATCTACATCCTCCTCTTCACTCAAACAATCTTTAGTCTTTTTAAGCATAATAGTCTCCAAGTTTTTATTTTTATCCTTCATCATAATCAACTAGGTCAAAAAACACTTAATGATGTCATTTTGAATGTTAATGGCTTTGTAAAGCTCATCCAATTTCTCCCTCATGAAGACACAATTCAAAAAAGGGTTAAGGGTGTCCATAGGAGTATCCTCTAGATCCTAAGCTTGACCAACATACAACTTAGGGGAGAAGGGGGATTAGTATAAAATTTGTGCAACTAAGGAGAACTAGGAGGGAAGTATTCAAGGGTAGCCTCTAGAGAAGGGGACCATGAGGAGACAAAATTGTTATCCGGAATAGAAATTTGGGGAGGTTCCTCAAATGACACCTTTTTCTTACTAGAGAGAGTGGGGGAATCAGACATAAATACTATGCATTTTGATTAAGCATTGATCTAAATCTAAATAATTTGGTATTATATAAATTTTATATGTGATTTTTGGGATCCTTAGCTAGTTCTTTTTTTTAAAAAAAATATTTCTACCTCCTAATAATTAGATTAACAAAAATAGTGAGTAATTCTATGATGCAAAACTTTCCCTTGGATGAAGTTCCCATGAACTTCAGTGTGCTTTATTTTTAGATTTTTGAATTTAGGATTATTTGGTCAAAATAAATAGATTTAGTTATCATATAATACAATGGGACTTTTACTAGTATCTAGGTAAAACTTTTCCAATAATCTCCTAAGCTACATTGATTATTTTTAAGCTATTTTTTATTCAACCTTTATTTATTAAGAGACATTAAAGGTATCTTATGTAAGTATTATTTCATCCATGTGATAGTACCTACACCATATTATGAAGAGATAATCTTAAAGTATATTCCTTATTAATAGGATCACTAGCCTAGTTAAGAACATAATAATTAAATATTTTATTAGTGGTCCAATAATTATAAACAACATAATTAATTATACCTTTTATATACTTTTGATGCACATTGTTCATTTTTTAATTATCATATAGTATTCTACAAAAGCATGGTCATAATACCTATTGTACAAGTAATATTTAGTCTAGAAATGAAAGATAAATCAAGCTTATTACAAGGTAATATTGGTATTTTTTATATGATAGATTTAGGGTTTAATTATAAAATAACCTTAATAATGTAACTAGTTTGATCAAATTAAATTTCTTAAGTCCATACTTTATTTTTAAATACTTGTAATTGATCCTAGAATATAGTGAAGTTGAATGATAAAATATATTTAGATTTATTATCTCTAATAATTAATTCAGTAATAAGTAATTCAATTGCATATAATATAGCTATAATCATGTGTCAATAATTAAAATTAAGATGTGTTAGAACACAATGATATACTAGGGGGGGTGAATCAATATATCCTACAAACTTATCCAATTCAACTTTCTTAAGTAAAAATTTGAATTGCTTCAAATAGAGAAAGTATTCAAGGCACAAACACACAACCACAACATAAAATTTATGTGGAAAACTATACAAAGGAAAAACCATAGTGAGAAAGCTAGTTGGAGCTACTGTCCAAATCTAGCCTCATAAAATAAAACAAGATTTACAATAGGTTGTATGGGATGGAACCTAAAGGAAGCTACAACTCCCTGAAACATAATTTTATGGCTTCAACCAAAGGAAGTTTACAACTCCATCCAAAATACAACACTTACAGTAGGAGGCTACAACCTTAGCACATAACACTTGAGGAATTTTGGTGATCAACCACAACCACAAACCTCAACACCTATGTTACCTTCAAATAACTGCTTTTGGTACTCTTTCTTAGCATATACACTTTCTTACTCACATCACACATCATTTCCTTCAACTCACTACCTTCAACACTCACTCATACAATTATGCCTTTGGCACACCGCCTTTAGCACTCACTCATTCACTTTTTCCTTCGGATCACTATCTTCAACACACTTCATATACTTCTTCGCACATTCACACACATTGTTGTTCCTTCAACTCACTAATTTTAGAACATTTCACTTCAAACATATCAAACACACACCACACCAATTGATCACACACTTGATATTCCATTTATACATTTTGCAAGCTTCAAAAAGTTTCTCCTTGTCGACCAAGCTAAAATGTGTAGACATGAAACGTGTAATGGCCATAATAAGTTGACTCCAAAATATCCACATGAAGAAGAAATAAAATGTGATCCATGCCAGAAGATAAGTAGGACCTATTTTAATTTAGCACACATTCTCATGTTGGTGCACACCAAAACAATTTGGCACAAACAACTCAATATACCAAGTCAACCCAGCAAAAACTTAACCTTCCATGTATTAACTCTAGACGACAAGAGACATTGAAGAGACTATATAACATCATGCATATTTTATTACAAACATTAAATGATATTCAAAAACATTCCCATACACTGGGTTAAGCTACAATAGTGGTTTACAATTTGATGGAGGAAGGAAAACTAAGAAAAAACAACTCCATGGAAAAAAAATTGGTTTTAGGGGTTCGAATGAACCTACAAGTTTGACCAAAACCAAAAGGGGTTCACCCAAACTAGGGTTCGAGTGAACCCATTAATTACTGGGCCCACATTTGCTACCCAAAATAACAAAAGGAAATGCATACTGAGGGTGGTTCACATGAACTAGGGTTTGAGCGAATCCCTAGGGGTTCGCTTGGTTTGTACAAACCCCCCTTATTCCTCATTCTCCCCCTAAAACAGAAAAAAAACCTAAATTTTTACGCTTTGAAGCTCAGGTTGAGGATGAAAATGGAGGAATCTTCACAAACCCAACTAGAATCAGATAGTCCTTAGAATGAGTTATCCAACGAATATAATTTTAATATGTTTTATTTTTATCATGTATTTGTTTTTGTAGTTTTATTAAACATAGGTTTTTCACCAAAAATGAAGGTCTATGTTCTGTACATGTGGAAAAATAGTAGATTATAAAAAAAAAAATTGTAAAATATGAGTGCACCATATATTGAAGTCCTTGATCCAACAAAAAAAAAGAATTTTGATATATACAAAAAAAGTTACATGATATATAGTCGCGCTATGTCTGAATTGTAATTGGTTTGACTTCAAAACTTGATTAAAGAAAAAATATTTAATAAAAAACTATCTAACTGAGTGGAAGCACTATATATTGGAGTTACAAATCTAAATTCGAAAGAATTAGAATTTTATCCTTCACGGAAAAAAAGTTATGCGTTATACGGTGTGTGTCACTTTTTAAAAATGTTGTTTTCTAAAAAAAACTAGTTTTCGTGGGAGATGGAAAAAGAAGTGCAATCTGATTCCAAAAATTTTGAATTTTTTTTTAGAATCTATAGACAAAATGTGATGAGACTCTAGTTTGCATCATCTTCAAATTCCTCATGGTTTAGCAGCTATAGGTGCCCGAATGTGAAGATTTAGTTAAAAATAATAATTTCAGTGTCTAGTTTGGCCAAAAATTATAAACCACTATTGTGGGATCACCCCACTCCTTTTACCACTTCATGCAACACCATGCTGGCACAAGAAAACATACACTGAACCCAACATCTCTTGCAAACCTAGAAAATATAGTCTTGAGATAGAACATTGAAAACCATACTTGCAGTACACCTCAACACCTGAACACATGAAATGAGAAAACATATAGATAATTTTAACTCATCCTCCAAACCGTAAGACCATACCATCAACAGAGGGGAAATACAGAGCGTTCCTCTAAAAATTCCTGATTGCAACAACACAGTCTTCACACTGCTAGCTCTAGAAACTTTTGTGATAACTTCTATGTTTTGAAAATAGGAACATACATACTTCACACTTTCCTCTGTCTAACTTCAAAACTACAAGACCATATCTTCAAATGTAAAGTATTCTCCTAATCTTCTTCGGTATAACATCCTAAGCCACTGACTGTATGAGACTCTTTCATGCTTGCTTTCATATCTTTATGAAATGTTTTACATCAAAGGACAAAGATTACAATCATTCACAACACTTCTGATCAACACACTGATTGCACTACCACTTTGTTGACAT
The DNA here is from genome assembly GCA_007258455.2 of Sequoia sempervirens. NCBI lineage: Eukaryota > Viridiplantae > Streptophyta > Pinopsida > Cupressales > Cupressaceae > Sequoia > Sequoia sempervirens. The sequence goes on along the minus strand of VDFB02270651.1, from coordinate 18,925,909 downwards.
CAGAGATAACACCTTTAACAAGATAACACATACAACAATCTCCATTCTGTTGACATCAATGAAAACACCTACAAAAAACTTGCGATAAGATGATTTAATTACATTTATCAAAGACAACATATGAATTTTTCATAAATATAATTATGTATAATTTCTCATCTTTCTTCAAGGAAAAAAATAGTTATCCTACTAAACAAAGTGATGGGTGATCTCCTTTCCAAGTTTTCTCCTTAAATAGTTTCTTAAGGAAACAACCACCAATTATAAGGAGGTTCTTTATGCCCTAGAATTTTAGAGGATGCATGGCTATCATATTAATAAATAGTGTATGTATATCAAAGTTTTGAAAGTAATGTTATTTATAACTATAGGGATACCTTTTAAGTAGTGAGTAGGTTCATGAAACAAATGAATGAAATGCATGGCCCATTAATCAACCACTTTTTGTAGTATATATATAAAAATTATATGCATGTGTCGTGTGGGACATGAAAGAGAATTTGAACCATATATAATAAATGTTATAGACCTTAATATTAAAGTCATAAAATAAATAATGAGTGAAGTTAATGAATGTATTTATGTGATTATCTTTTATTTAGTACCAATAGTTGACAATAAGGGAGGATAGACTTAGGAGTACCACTCGATTCTTTGTCTCAAGATATTGCATTTTAAGCATTGAAGAAAAAAATGTGCAATGTATTTTGAGTGAGACCTATTTATTGAGAGCATGTAAAGATCAAAGCCTACAAGTCAAAAGGAAAGTATACCATGCTAAATGAGTTGTAATGAGGCATATTACAAGATACAAATTAAATAACTAGCATAATAAAGAAGTACCAAGAGCCTTTTGTCATTTATTCTTGCAAATAAATTTTCATAATTATATATGAGCCATCAATATGATTTATATGTCATCTATGCAAAATTATTGAAATGGGGTATTACTAGGTAGAATATAAAGAAAAAATGATAGGTTAATAAATCATGTGGGCCTACAAATTAATGTTATGTGTGGAAATGTGTGACTATTGATTATGATAGTTCACAAGATAGTCAAGTAATTACAATAATTATCATTTTATGAATGGTGATGACTAATAGGTGATCATCTCTAATGATTGTTGGTAAACAAGTCCAAATAAAAGTTATCGAGAAATAATCCCTTATCAAGCACATCAAAAAAACAAATATAGTATTGAGGAAAAGATGTGAATGGTTGAGAGAAGAGATTATTTTATACAAAATTATTCAAAATCAATAAAAACCAAAAGTATATTTGTACATATAATTCATTTTCTATTTCGTAGCAAAGAAGAAGCTTTCATAACAATACAACTTCAAACAAATAGTGGGGAAAATAAAAAATAAATTTGATCTTATTAGAAATTGACAAATGACTTGGTATTGGTGGTGGTAGCCACAACACCGCTTTGTAGCTCTATGAGTAGATAGTAAGGAGTATCTTTAAAGGGGAATAACAAAAAAAAAAATAGTGGCTAATGGTAATTTGAGTGCTAATATATTATGTAATGAGCATGCTAGATAAGCTAACAATTTAATCAAATAAGTTAAAACCATATAAAATATAGATTTCCTAAAGACATGAGTGCTAATATATCCAAATCATCAATCATTACCTATATTGCATCAAGATCCCTTATGAAATTTATATTGTTTGGTTATTTTATTCTGTCAAACCTAATACTTCAAGATTTTTCTTATTATGTCACTATTTATGGACTTAATGTGAGTGTATGTTGTTAGAGTAATATCTTGTTTACTTAATTAATTTAATCATATTGATTAATTAATTAAGTCACCTTTACTTTATTTCACTTAAGCTAAACTTAGGCATTCTTTATTTTATTATTATTCCTATGGTTTTCACCTTTAGGGTTTGGATCTCCTTTTATAAGGATTGATCTTTTGTAATCTAATATATTGGTAAAATGCATTTTTGCTTCATGTTTGTTGAGCACCACTTTTGTGTCTCTTGATCTCTTTTGTGTGACAATTTATTTGTTTGTAGGTGTTCATTGGGATTTGTGAGGTTGGATTATCAACTTCTACATGGTATTGGAGCCACTCCTAATAAAGCATAAAAGCCTAAAAAAAAATCCTATACAAACATGAAGCAAAAATTCATAATAGGGTAGAGGACAAAACATCAAACTAAAGATATTGTTTTACATTATATTTAAAAAAATCATATTGAAAAAAAAATTAAAATCCCCTTTAGGGGTCCTCAGGATTTTTGGAATTTTAAAAGTTTTTATTAAAAAAAAATTGTAAGCCCATGGGGAGTACCGCCCCCTACCATGGCAGGGCGGCAACCCCTTGGATCCCACCCATGGGTGGTACCGTGGGGTACCGCCTCCTTCCATTAGAAGGGTAGTGGCCCCTTGCGACCCGCCTAGGGGCGACGACCCACGACCCCCAACAATTTTTTTTTTTATTATTATTTTTCAATTATTAATGTAAATTTCTTTTTTATTGTTTTAAAAAAAAAACATTTTTTTTTAATAAGCCCAATTGGGAAAATACAATGACAACCATTTGTTCGTTAATTTTAATGTTGTATTTTTGTCGTGACAACCATATGGCCGCCAATTTTTTTCCAACAGACTGTGCAATTACCCTTTTAGGGCAATTTTCTTTCAGAGGCCATAACTTTTGCCCGCGGTGTCAAAATTAGGAAAACGAGAAATTGTCGGAAAGAGGACTCAGAGCACTTTCCAATGGTGCAGGTAATTTTTGGAAAAATTTTCTTAGGTCCTTGTTATTTCCATTCAAAGTCAGATCTTTTTTGGAGTTGCCTTCAGTGTTTTCGACATAACTTTTGCATATAATGTCAAAAATGGGAAAATGAGATATCATCGGAAAGCTGGCTTCGAGTTCTTTGCAGTGGTGCAGGTGGTTTTCATATTTTATTTTTGGTCTTTTAAAAAATCCTTCTTCTCATATGTAGTCCTTTTTGGACCTTATGGGCTCACATTGCATGTATTTATCATTTGTAAACACATTGAAATAAAGTGCCTCAACATTGTATGTGTAGTATTGGGATTCTTGCACATCATATTGTGCCATTATTGTAATTGTAGTATTCTATAAAGTGCCATGGGGGGTTGATGTTTTCCTTTTTTTTCCATCATACCTTTGTCTAGTGAGTGTTCCTTCCACGACAACATGAATCACATTGATTCTTGACTCATGCGTGTGTTCCTTTGTTTGCACACCCTTTATACTTTGCTAGTACTTTCATGTTTTCACAAAATGTTCTTGGTTCATCTTCATGCACTTATTTTTGAAATTCAGTTTCAGTGTCCCTGTCATGACTCTCCCTTGTCAACATTATGGGGGGGGGTTTCTACTGTTGGTGATATTGATTCCTTGGTTTTGTTGGGGTGAGCTATGTATTGAGTATTTGTTCCTATGTACTTTCAGATATAGAGTACATCAGTGGTTGGTTACTTGTATTTCTTTGACATGGATCACTTACCATATGGACACTCTTGCATTTAGGAGGTGACCTTCCATTTTTACTTGATTAGTTCTTTAAACTATTGGTACTTGTACCATTTGTATCTTTGAGTTCTTGATGTTTTCCTTGGTTTTCCACTGGATTCGAGTAGTGTCCTTGGGGGAACTCATACTGATTCTTGTCTTCTTGATCCTGATCATCATATGTTTCAACAAAGGTTCTTTCAACATTTTAGCAGTCATTCTACGACATGTTTGCAGCTTCTTCATGATTTAGTGGTGTTTTTCATGTTCATCCTTTGTTCCTATCTTTTGGGATAATTTCTTCTTGGTTGGAGGCTTCTTCAATCCTTCACTCTTATTTGGAGGCTTCTTTAGTACTTCACTTGTTCCTATTCTTTTTGGGACATTCTAGTTTGGAGGCTTCTTAGTTCTTCACATGTATTTCTCTCTTTTGGAGAGGAGTTTTTCCCATGAGGTTTTCTCCTTTTCTCTTGTTGTGATAAATCTTTTACATTTGTACATGGGTACCTCATTAGGCCTAGTTTCCAGGACCCATCTTTTCTTTCATGCATTTGTCTTTAGTTTTTTAGCTTCTCCCTAAGTTCATCTTAAGGGGGGGTGTTAGAGTAATAGGTTGTTTACTTAATTTATTTAATCATATTGATTAATTAATTAAGTCACCTTTACTTTATTTCACTTAAGCTAAACTTAGGAATTCTTTATTTTATTATTATTCTTAGGGTTTTCACCTTTAGGGTTTAGATCTCCTTTTATAAGGATTGATCTTTTGTAATCTAATAAACTGGTAAAATGCATTTTTTCTTCATGTTTGTTGAGCACCACTTTTGTGTGTCTTGATCTCTTTTGTGTGACAAGTTATTTGTTTGTAGGTGTTCAATGGGATCTATGAGGTTGGATTGTCAACTTCTACATATGTTGTCTCATGGTTTGTTTATGTAAGTTATGAATTAGTTTTTTGTCATTCAATAAACATTATTTGTATTTATTAGTCTCAATATCATCCACTCATACTATTAGTGTGGATTAAGTTGTGATTTTGGTTATTTTCAAATACATCAAATGGAACATTTTGGCAATGGCCTTTAAATCCATTTGATACTTTTTTATTGTGAAGTATTTTTTCTCTAAATCTTTTGCAAACTATGTGATAATTTTTTTGGAATTCAACTACATGATGTCACTCTCTAAATATTTAGACTCTTCCTTAAAAATATGATCACAAGAAAAACATTAAAAATAGATAAACCACACATATCTAAAACATGAGAATGTAATATATAAATTCAACAACTATGACGAAGAGAAACATATTGCAAGGATATATATACTATTCTTATATAGACCATTATAAAAATAGAAAAAATAATGTTAAAATTTGTTTAATGTATTGAGGTGAAATTTAGTAGAGCTTTTTTTTTTTTTTTGCAAAAGTGGCAAGCCACTAATATTTTATTATATATATAGTAAAATTTTACAAAAACTCATTTAGGGGAGCATACTCGTAGGAAAGAACCAGTAAGAAAACCTCCAGTTATCTCTCCAATAACAATAGGATAGGTACAAAGACCAATTACATCGATTGAACAAAAATGCTAATGGTTCAAAATGCAGCATTAACCCAGACTAACTTGAAATTGAACATTTATCCAACCCTTACAAAACAACTCAAATGAGTTTTAACTTAACCCATACATAGATGAAATGTTTAAAAGCCAAAATTAAAACCCAATAACCCTTACAAAACAATTCAGAATGCGTTTTAACTCAACCCATACAAAGATAATTCATTTAAAAGACCCAATTTAAGCCCAAAATATAACTCAAAAAGACCCATTATCAAAAAAACAATGTGCTATTAGTGATTTCTGTCATTAGCTACTTGATCATTTGTTGAATTTTCATCCTTGCCTTTTGTATGCAAATAATTTCTCGCCAGAAACCTTCGAGCATTACCCCTAGGCTCCAAGTGTAACAGTAGCCAAGACGTAGCCCTTACAGAAGAAGGCATACAAAACTGATGTGCATCGTGACCTTGATTCTGATCATTTTGACCACTATTCAATGGGCGGTTTGAAGAATTTACCCACAATTGAAGGTCTAACTGTAAGCCTTGATTAATAGGGCACAAATTGTGTGAATGAAGGAAGGACAAAGCATAGAATTTTTCTTTAATTTCCAGCTCCATTAGTCTACAGACTCTTATGCTATTTTTCCTTAGAGCCTGCAATAAAATGTTTTCATTTGAATATTACAGGGCAAGTCGAAAGGAATCAAAGATTTCCTCAAAACCCTAACATTTTTGTACCCATTTTTTGGGGAAGAGACCCCCAATAAAACCTTTACCTTCATAAAATTTATATTGATTTACTGATTAAAGAACGACGTTATCAATGCGAAACTGAAACTTAACGTACTTTCTAGCCAACTCTTCAATATCATTCAGAGATTGAAACATGTCCAAAGCATTTGAAAGACAGATAGAAATCACCTATAATAGTACAATTTTCATCCTTCTATGGGCTAGAACATAGGAAATTTTATTAATGTCAAAGCTATTAATCCTATGTGGAGGAGTTGGAATTTCTAGGAATATCTCAATCACTTTTAGATTGATCCAAAATATTTTTCTATAACCATAAAGTTGATTGAATATTGTAAGTCACACAACTTTCTTATACTTATTACCAAATGAAACTAGGAAAAGAAGATAAAGTAATTAATTGATGGTTACGCAAAAGGATACTAAGAACATAGGAAATGCTTGAAAATACCCATAATATAATCTTGGATCTAAGAACATAGGAAATGATTGAAAATACCCCATAATATAATCTTGGATTACTATTTTAATTTTTTAAAAGGGGAATTCTAAAATGTGCTCCAAAATTGAAGCACAAATCATATTATTAAAGTTAAACATAAATAATGCTAAAAGATTAAGCCAAAAAAGTATCAAATATTTTTTTTATAAATTTTTAAATATTTGCAATAATACTCATCAATTCTACATGTCTTCTAATATAATATATAAAAATTAGGATTAATGTATAATAAAAAAAGCTTTCCCACTTTGCTAGTTTGAATTCTTTGCGCGCATGGTGGATGCTTCCTTGGGGGTACCCCATAGTCCCCCTTGCTATCCCCTCCTGACCTCTCTATGCTTTCCACACATGAACTCTTGCCTTCCTTATGGGTCCCTCCTCCTTTTTTGGATTATGTGGTAGTTCCCATGATTCCTATCTTCTCAGAGTCCAAGGGTTGGAAGGATGTCCTACTCAACTCTCCCAAAGTCCGTTTTCTATTGAATCTCATTCTCAACCTGAAATTGTGGACTGTATCTTTGGTATTGAAATCTCTCTTCTAAATTCCACCATTGATAGAATTGTTTCATCTATGGAGAACTTGGTTGTGGGAATTTTTTTTTCCTTTTTCCCAACCATTGATATGGTTAGAAGATGGACTACATCCAAATGGCACCTGAAAGGAACTGTTGAAGTGTATGTTATGGTTGGAGGACTGTTCCTCTTTAAGTTTAGTGCTCCTAAAGATTTGATCTCTATTTTTTCTTTGGGTCCATGGGTTTATGAGAATCATAGCATGTATCTCTATTTTTGGAATTTGGACTTCAATCCCATTGTTAACCTTAACAAATTTTCTCATGTTTGGGTTCGACTGTCAGGTCTACCATTGGAATATTGGGACAAGTCAGTATTTCAATGTATTGGTGATTCAATGGACCACTTCATTACATATGACATCATCACTTTGATGAGGTCCAAGTTAGTCTTTGTGTGCTTTTGTGTTAACATTTATATTAATAAAACCTCCAACTCAGTGACTCCGAGTTCTAATTTTGGGTCATGGAACCAACCAATATGCTATGAAAATGTTGTAGTTTTTTGACAAAAATGTTCCAAACTTGGATACCTCATCTCTAACTACAAGTACTTTGTGATAAGCCTTCAAAAACCATTTAAGGTTGATTCTCGCATGGATGAGATCACAACCAACTATCCTTTCAAATTTGGGATTTTAAATATTCTTGAATCCCCTACCAAATCAGTGCCTTGTGATGAACCTATCACAATCCTCATTGTGACCTCACCAAGAAAACCTTCAAATAAACTTCTATTGACCAATAATCCCTTGAAAAATCTACCATGTGGTCTTGTAGCCACAACTTGTAAGGAGACTGAAAATCCCACCTTAGATCTACCAAACCTCCTAGTTACCTAGGAGCTGACTAAAGATCTAGAAGAGGGAGAAATGCCTAAAGTTGTTATGGATGGAGAATCCTCTGGAAACCTTTTGAAAAATATAGGTGTCAAATATTAGACTAAAAACCAAGCCAATGAAGAGGATAGATGGTTAACTCCAAAACAAAGGAAAGTTGATGTTGGTGTTGAAACCAAACATGGCAGACCCAATCAGAGATAAACCAAAAATTGAGAAACGAACAAGGAGATAGCTATTGGAAAGTAGAGGATGTTGGAAGCCTCCTCAAAGAAGATGCCAAAATGAAAGTTCTTTTGTGGAATATAAGAGGGCTCAACAATCCTCATAAAAAACTAGCCCTAAAAAACTGTTTGGGAGCACAAGCTTGATATATTGTTACTACAAAATGTTAAAGTAAAATAAAAAAAAAAAACTAATTTTGAATTCATTACTAAAAATATTTGGCCTAATGCACACTTTTCTTTTAGTGATGCTGATAGGGCCTTGGGAGGCCTTTTTGTTATGTGGAATCTAAAAAAACTAAGTGGATACAAACTATTTTAAACAAAGAATAGCTTGGGGGTTCATTTCACCCATTTTGGGTCTACCTGGATTCTAATCAATATTTATGCCCCTAATGTGAGGAATTCTAGTAAAATTCTATGGCTTGATATTACTAATTGGATGTAGAATAATAAAGAGGCCTGCTAGTTTCTTATGGGGGACTTCAATTCTCCTTTATACCCCACTGAAAAATGTGGGGGTCTTATGGATTACTTTGATAGCATGACAAACTTGGCATACATTTTAAGTACTACTAGGCTTGTGGATATGGATTTATAGGGTCAAAAATATACATGGACTAATAGGAGATAGGAATATGACCTTATATAGGTTAGGCTTGATCATTCCTATTCTCCCCTAACTGGTTTTCTCTCCTTAGCTCTAGTTTGCAAGCTCTTCCCTGGATCATTTTTTATCACAACCCTCTCCTACTCATCTTGAATGAACACCCTGTCCTTGGAACCTTCCCCTTCCATTATGAGATAATGTGGATCTCTCATCTAGACTTTAATAATAAAATTGCTAATTGGTGGAATGTCTCTATTCATGGCTCTCCCATATTTAGAGTTTTTCAAAAAATCAAGTATATCAAAAATATGGTGAAAGGCTAGAACAAGTGGGTTTTTTGGGATGTCTTCCACTAGAAAAGGGATCTCATAGTTAAACTTAAAGAGGCCCAAAGTAGAATGAAAAATTGGGATATTAGTGGATAGACCTACCATGAGGAGAAGGGTTACCGCATTGAATGGGAAAAAATTCTAAAAAAGAAATATTTTGGAAACAAAAGCCTAGAATTCAATGGTTGAAATAAGGGGACCGCAACTCTTCCTTCTTCCACATATTTTCTCTCAAACACACAAAAAAGAATGAAATAAATAAGATTAAGGATGATTTGGGGGTGGAAGCCACTAATCCTACTTAGATTGGTTTATTGGCCTCTAGATTTTTTCAACAATCCTTTTCTAAGCCTGCTATCATTCCTAACTTAGCTTTTGATGACCAATTACTAAACTTCATTCTCCCTACCTTAACCGACAAGGATAATGACACTATTCTTAGGGTTGTCACTCATTAGGAAGCCAAGCTATTATTTTTCAACATGGGAGCCTTCAAGGCCCATAGACTGGATGGTTTTCCTTCAGCCTTCTTTCAAGAGTATTGGGAGATTATGGGAGAAGATATTTTCCTTGCTACCAAAGAAATTTTCAGGTTGGGAAAACTTATAAAATAATTGAACCATACCTTTTTGGATCTTATTCCAAAAAATGAAGACCTCTAGACCATGGTTGAATTTAGTCCCATTAGCTTGTGCAACACCATATATAAAATCTTCTCTAAAATCCTTGTCAACCACTTGAAACCTTTTCTTGAAAAATTATTAGTCCCTGCCAAAAAGGTTTTGTCCTAGGTTGTGACATTATGGATGTTTCCATTTCCACACATGAAACCCTTCACTCCATGGATAGATGTAATAGGTTTGGTATGGATTTCAAACTTGACATTTCCAAAGCATATGACAAAGTGCTTTGCAGTTTTCTACTCAAAGTAATAGCTAGGTTTGGCTTCAATTAGACTACTGTTAATCTCATTTTTTAATGTATATCTATGGTCAAGTACTATTTTGGTTAATGAGGTTCCACATGGCTTCTTCAATGCTGAAAAATGGATAAGATTGAGAGATCCCCTTTCTCCCTATCTCTTTATTACGGTTGTTGATGTCTTAAACTGCAATATTTCAAGAATGTTAATGAATGGTACTATTAAAGTTAAGTCAAACCTACAAATTCCCTTGAACCTTTAGCTATTCAATAATTTGTGGATGAAACCATCCTCTTTGGGAAAGATTCGGTGGTGGAAGCCAGGAAATGGAAGGATTGTCTAAATAATTATGCCTCCAACTCTAGTCAATGCATAAACTAAAATAAGAGCATGATTTACTTCTTCAACACCCCTCAAGCCCTTTAAGACAGAGTGATTGTTGTTTTGAGTTGTAAGAGTGTTTCCCTTCCTTCTATGTACCTTAGCCTCCCTCTCACAATTAAGGAAGTCACCCATAGATTTTGGAACTTGATATTGGAAAGAATACAAAGGAAATTGGATGGATGGAAACACCCCATCCCGAGCCATGCTGGTAAGTTGCAGCTTCTAGATGCTACTCTTCAAGGTATCCATGTGTACTTTCTATCCATTTTTAAAATTCCTAGATATATTATAGAGTAATTTGAAAGAATACAAAGGAATTTTATCTAGTCTAGTATGGAGGAAAAGAAGTTGGCTTTGCTAAGTTGGGACACTGTCTATCTCCGTAAATCTAGTGGTGGTATTAGTATAATAAAAATCCAACCTACTAACAAAGCCCTTCGTGTGAAGGTTGGTTGGGATTTTCTAAGGAATAGGAAATACTTGTGTGCATTGATGAATGTGAAGTATCTCAATAACAACCCTCTAATCATATGTCTCTCAGATGACCATCCCCATGGTTCTTTAATATGGAATAATATCTATGGGATAAAAGGGCTATTGCACTCTGGGCTGAGATGGAAACTTAGTAATGGTAGAAAAATTAAGTTCTAGGAGAACCCTTGGCTACTTTAAATACCCCTCAATCAATCTGACTTCAAGAATTTAATGGCTCATGCTTCTTCCGTTTTTGGAAAAAAATTGATAGACTACTTGAGTGGACAACATGGTTCCATGAGGTGGAAGATGTTAGAGAGTTGTTTCCCTCACTCCCTAGAGTTAAGGAATCTTGTTAAGACTCTTCAAGACACACTCTCTCTAACTATAATACCCATTTTTGCTTAGGAGGATGAATTCTATTGGACAAGGGAAAGCAAGGGTAATCTCTCGATAAAGTTTTCTTACAATCTATTGTCTCTACAAGGAACTCAGAATAGTTTTTGGAAACATGTTTGGAACATGTGACTTACACCAAAAATCAATTTCTTTTGGTGGACGATGAGTCATAACAAGATCCTCACATAGGAAAAATTAAGAAAAAGGGGATTTCAAATCCATAAAAGATGTATGCTATGCAAAAATGATGAAGAGTTTGTCCCTCACTTGTTACTCCATAGTTCATTTGTTGCTGAAGTTTAGGAGTCTGCCTTACAAATTTTGAGTATCAATTGGACCATGAATGAATATTTGAAGAGATTTTTGGATAATTGTCTTTGTCTATATTACCACCCTCTACCTAAAGAAATTTGGTGACAACCCCCCCATGATCTACTGGTGTCTATGGAAGGAAAAGAATAATAGGATATTTAGAAATATTGAAAAAATCTCAAAGGATGTCTTTAGTATTTTCTTTAGACTAATTACTAAGAGTATATCCTTGTATGTTTGGAAACCTCTAGACAAACCTCCCTCTACATTGGAAATCACTAACTCCTGGAACAAGACTTTGGATCTTAACTCCTTTGACAACTCAGAAGCCTTAGCTAGGCCAAACATTGTTTGGAACACCCTCAATGGTTGGCAAAAAATTAATTTTGATGGTGCTACGAAAGGAAATCTTGGCTTGGCTAGCATCGAGGGCATAATTAGAGATCAAAGTGGCATAATGATTGTTAGGTTCTTTGGTGGTATTGGGATTCAAACCTCTATGAAAATAGAGGCAAGAGTGGTACTGAGTGGATTCAAAATTGTTGTTACTCTAGGTATAAAGAATCTTCACATGGAGACTCCAAATTTTTGATTGACTCCATCAATAATAATTATTATCAGAGTTAGAATATCAGGGATATTGTGATGATATACAATCCTTGCACAACAAATTTGAAAGAATGAAGATAACTCACACCTTCCAAGAAGGCAATAATGTTGCCGAATCCTTGGCTAATTTGGGATCTTCCTAGGAATGTTCAAAATGTTGGAGGAATTTGGTGAGCCTTCCCTTGAATGTCAGAGGATTTATTCTTGAGGAGAAAAAGAAACTTAACCATTTATGATGAAGACTAATACCTCCTTCACTGGTTGGGAAACCTATCTTTTCACCCTTGAGTTTGGTAAGATATGGAGAATGTATGATGAGATGGAAATGTACATTTGGGTGACTGGGATGTGGTCTGAGGTGTATTTTCTACCTAGCTAGATTCCCCATAGGATTAATGAGCTTTCTTATCATTTGTTCGAGGCTTCTTCCAAATTTAAGAGTTCATTATTTATTTGGAATGTACGGGCAACTAAAATATTTGGTAACCCTCTCAAACCTTTATTTAATTATGGCCCAATAATTATTGATTATGATGTCATTATGGCTCTTCACTTTGCCTCAAATTACTTCATCACTACTTGTTATTTCTCCACTACCCTAAGTCCCTTAGAAATATCTAATTATACATGGGAAGATCTCATAGCCTTAATTAGGAAGGGTACATGCAGATTTTTTATGATGGTTATCCCTTTGATAAGATTACTATGTACATTTGCCTTCTGCAATTTGAAAAAATTCCTCTTTTTTACCTTTGCTACCATTCACTCCTCTTTGTGCTTGAAAATGGGTGGTGATTGTGTGAGAACTGAACTAGGCTCCTGCAAGGATTTTTTCAGGGTGCATTAGTTTGGCACATTTGCATGGAAGGTGGCATAGCCCCCTTAATGTAGTGTTTAAAAGGACATGATGGTAACCTCTATGCTCAGTTTGCTAATAGTTAGTGTGAAATAAGGGTTACTATGGGAGGTATTTCCTTTGAGATTAATGAAGATGTTATCACCAAAGCCATAGGGATTTCCTATTTTGGAAAGAAGCTTAAGAAGCATACGAAGATGCAAGAAATGGATGTAGTAATGGAAAAAGTACCCCTTTTCCTTACTTAATTCGAGAGTAATTAAAAATAAATGAGCCTAATGTTGTCTTGATTTAGTGTTGTAATTTGTTTTACACATTCAAATGAAGTCTAGGGCCCTTTTTCAAAAAATGTACTTAATGATGTCTTATTTAGGGTGTTGTAAAGTGTATCTTTGCACTTTCACATTAATATAGGGCTTTAATTAATTAATTAAGGTTAATTGAGCTTAATTGGCCCCTTTAATTCAAATCCAAGCCTTATTTATTACATTTTCAAAGGGATAAAGCTTGACACTCATTAATAATATTACACAACACTTAATTTGGAAAGGTTTGTGTCCTAGGAGAGTGACTTTGGACCCATTCACCACATGGCGAATGGGTCCTCACTAGGTCCTAAGATCCCCTTTTGGCATGTTATTTCACATTCTCTAAAACAAGTCTTAGTTAAGTATGCTAGGACCCATTTGCCCTATGGAAAATGGGTCCTCCTTAACTTAGGACACCCCTTTTTGAACACATTCTTGGTGGGATTTTAATAATTTCAAATCCTAGATATGATGTCAACTTGTGTTATTTGAATTTCGGGATTAAATTTTAAGTTAAGTATAAATATAAGGCTATTTCACATAGTTTCATCCTAGAATATCATAAGCAATCAAGAGTACTTTTGCAAGAGCATTATAGAGCATTCAATAGAATTTCAAATGCATTCAAGGACATATTATTGAAGTTTTATTGCAACAATCAAGATATCCATCATCATGTCAAAGTCATGCATGCTATTGAGCTAATGTGTTGATGTAGCAATGAAGGTCCAATTCAAGCATTGTTTCATATCCAAATTCAAGATCAAGATCTACATACATTGAGGCCACTTCATGTTAGATTTCTGATTTGTACCCCAAAGTTTAATTGAGGATTGGTGAGTAGTAGCATTACATTGTTCATTCATCTTTCCTTTATGCATTATTTCATCATATGGATTAATTACCAAAACGGGGTTTGAACAAGGCAAACCCCTATTCCCTAACAAACAACAATTTTTCTTCCCTCTTTGATGTTTGATTGCAAGTTTTAGATTGAAGATCAAGTGGAGAGAAAATTTGTTAAAGTTGCAAAGTTGCTAAAGTTGTCACCTCTCTTACATGATAATGGAAACTAAGCTATAGAATTTATTTATGACTTTCAGGAGCTAAACATCTGGGATTTGGGAGTAAAGACATTGAAGAACAGGATCTCGAAACTGATTTTCCAGAACCCTAACAAGGACCCATTCACCACTGGGTGAATGAGTCCTGATTGAGGCTTGAAATAACACTTTTTCAAAAAGGTACACATCATTTTAGCATATGAAAACCTTAATTTTTACTATTATAACAATTAGGTTTGTTTTATGATTGTTATTTATGCATTTTACCTCTCATATTTGAGTCAAACACCTAGTCAAAAAGTAGGTGAACCCATTTGATCAATCACATATTGGGTTCATCTCTTTTTCTATGTTTCATTTTGGTGAACCTGACTTCTTGAGCATTATAGTTTTATGATTTTGGAGTCTATTTTCATCTTATATTAGATCTTGTATTCATTTGCATTCATTTTCATTGAACTATATCTCATTTAGGGTGTCTTAGTTTTCATTCAAATCTACATTTCATATAGCATTTTAGGATTGCATTCATTACATTCTTTAAACCTAAAAAATACAAAAAAATAGTCATCTTGCATATCATCTAGATCATATACACTTGCATTTTAAAATTGAAGAAAAAATTGTATATCAAGCAAGGTGTTTTAGCTCATCATTTTGTCACATTTGCACTCAAATTTCACATTGTATTTACAAAAAATTGAACTTGAAACTTACTATAGAAAACTAAATTTGAAAGCCACTAAAAAGGTCTTGAAAATCAGAAAAAAATTGTTTCAAAAACATAATCTAGGACCCATTTGCCATAGGGTGAATGAGTCCCTATCAAGGATACTAGGGCAGCAGGTTTTCAAAGTTCATAAGCTTCAATATCAAATTCAGAGTTTCCCAAAAAAGTGTACCAGGAACCATTTTCCACTGGGTGAATGAGTCCTTGTAGGCCTACAAAAACCAACTTTTCTAAGCTTTCTAGTTATTTTGTATACTTCCTATGCTTGCTAGTAACCTACTATATCAGTCTAGAAAGTTTTGGGAATGTTTGTTTTAGACATCTAGGTCAAATCATCCATTTATTGTAGTCATTTTTAAATCATTTCAGTAGTGAAAATCTTTAGATTTGTAGGACGTTTTTTAACATTTTTGAAGAATTGAATAAATTAGATAGCTTACTTTTTCATGTTAGCATGTTTCCTTTTAAGAGATGTGGTTTTGATATGGTCAAGATTGGATTGCATAAGTAAAATATCCCCTCTTATGAGTTTAGTTTAGAGCCCAAAAATGAGGTCATTAAGAAACACGTTAGTCATCCTTCTACTATATTTCCTAGTTATGAGAACATCTTAGAGAAAGAGAATCAAACTATTGAAAAAATCCTTAATATCACCTTGCCTATCTCAAACCCTATCATCCCTCCCATTTGTGAGGATAATATGATACAAGAAGATACAAGCAAAGATAATCATGAAAATCACAATTTTTCTTCTCCAGATACCTCTCCTAGTAGTGACGAAGGTGTCCTGGTGAAAGAAGATACAACCATTGAGAATCATGAAAGTCTTGTTTGTACCTATCCTCCTCTCCCTTGGGAAGATATTATGATACAAGAAGATGACATCATTGACACTACCTTACCTAGTCTCCATTCATCTCCCAACACTTCCCCTAATTTTGAGAATGCTTTAGTGAAAGAGGATATAATCATGGACAATCATGAAAATAAAATTTTTGAGGAGGATATGTTTGTGTTCAAAGATCCAATTATTTAGAGCTATGACAATCCTACCTCTGCTACTTGGGAAGACATCATAGGACATGGGGATGTAATTATGGACAATCATAACAATCAAATATTTCCTTCTCCTAATATCTCTTCTAGATATAAAGAAGATAGTTTGGTGTTAGAAGATACACTTATTGACATTCATAAGAATCTTGTTTCTCCCTTTCCTAATGCACCTACCATTTGGGAAGATCTATTTGAACAAAAAAGTCCAATCATTGGTAACCATGAAACTCATAGTTGCTCTTCTCTTGATCTAACCATGGAATGTGATGAGACACTTTTTTGTTACTTTCCTAAAAGCTCTCCTACTAGGGTAGATATTATGACACAAGAGAATGAGACCTTGGAGAAAAAGGATGAAATAATGGAAAATCATAACAATCAAATTTGGCCTTCTCCTAATATCTCCCCTATTTGTGAAGATGGTATTTTGGTGTTAGAAGATGAGAGTCATGAGAATCTCATTTGTCTCTCTTCCCCTAGGGAAAACATTATTGAACAAAAAAATACTATCATTGATAAGCAAGAAATTCCAACCATTGATAACTCCCTTACTTGCGATGAAGTCATTTTAGAAGAACCAACCTTTTAATTTCATGACCATCTAGTTTGTAGCTCTCCTAAAAGCTCCCCTACTAGGGAAGATATCATGGTGCAAGAAAATGACAACATTGACACCTGTATTTCAAACAATAGTAATATGGCTTCCTTAGATGAAGATAGTGAAGTGAAATTAGACTCCCCTTCACTAAGAGATCATGAAAACAAATATGTCTTTTTAGGTTATGCACATTAGATATCCCTTGACACCAACCACACATGTAGAACCCATACAAGAAAAAGAAAAAGAAAATCATATTGAAGAAGTCACAAAGTTATTGGAAGATGCTTGGAAACTTTTGATTTCATACCTACATTCATGGGAGAATACAAGATCATAACAAAAGAGTAAAAAGGCACAATAAAAAATCTCAATGAAAAATTCAAAAGTATCCACTTCAACCACTTTAAAAGAAAAGAAAACATAAACAACAAACTTTGATGAAGTTGAATATGAAAATCTACTAAATCCGAAAGAAGTGAAAAGCTTTATGGAAGAGGTTATGAACTTATGAAACAACTTGGGTATGGTGGAAAAGGATGTGGTGCTAGAGAAAAAGGTATTTGTGTCCCTATAGAGCCTAAAAAGCAAGAAATGACTAATGGTCTTGGTTATTGTCTTCTGAAAGAAATAAACAAGCTTTCACTAAATATCAACACTCTTACAAAAGATTCTTCCAAGACAACTTTAACTTTGGTGCATCCTAAACTAATAGATATCTCATTAGACATGCATCAAGTTGATAATTTGTTTATTCATCATAATCAATAACAATAGTCGTTACTCCTTGCCATGTAATAGTTGTAGGATCATGGCATACTCACTATGGCATGTTTTATATTTATTTCAAGTCATTTCCTTTTTGCAAGGAGCAACATATCATCAATCATCTCGGCTCTTGTCTTGCACTTAGTGGGGGCAAGGGGTTAGTTATCCTTGTCCTATTTTTGGCATGTGATGTGGTCCCTTTGGCTAGTTGTCTGCCTTCCATTTTTCCCGACAGAGATTGGGATGCAAACGACATTCTATAGGTTGATTCACATGTGCCTTACTAGTATTTTGTGTTTACTTTTTCATGTTTCTTTTATGTGATTGCATGTGCGTAATGTGATCCCTCACATTGTTCTATTTGATCTCTCTCTTTCTCTCTCTCTCTCTCTCTTTGTACATAAATTCCTTCCATATTTTTGGGGGAAATACCTCCCTCCTTTTTCACTATGTAGCTTTATTTCAAGAATATATGGCATGGAATAGGATTTTCCAAGGAAAGCTCTCATGTTTGAGGAGTAAAACATTGGCTACTTTAAAGCAGTTGCTCATAGTAATGGTGTTAGCAACTGCTTTAAAGTGGGGGCATACACCGATGATATCTTTTGACATTTTGCATATTTCATGGTGTGATTTTCTTTTTCTTGTGATGCATCCTTTTCTTGGTGGTGTCATTGGGTTTGATGTCCTCCAAGAGTGTGATATGTATAACTATACAACTTTCCCTTAGTGACATGATGTGAAGTGAGGAATCCCATAAGTGGCAATATGATATTCTTGACTTGTCCTCTCTTAGAGACATTAGGCATGATGTTCCCTAAGAAGAAGACCTTACATGAAGCAAGATCCCCTTGAACAAAAACCTATAGACATAATATTCATAAGTATTCAACATTGTGGTGCCTTATCGAAGTTGTCAGGAGGATTGTTGGCATATAGTTGTCATTGATGTCAAAAGGGAAAACCATGCAAGGAAGATTACTAGCATGATGGAAGAGGATTAGAGAAGAGCAAGATGTTCAATATGTTGCATAGTTGAAAAAAACTTGTCATCTCTCTGCAACAGTTGCTTCCAGGTATGTGATAAAAAATTAGGTACCAGACTTGATGTGGGTTTTTCGAGAGTGTTCCAGTGATGTGCTTTGCAGGTCTAGAAAGTGAAGGATACACCCAAAAATGAATTATATTTTCCTTCAGGTGTTTTAGGGTTTATTAGTTAAACCATATGGTTGTTGCAGTCATGGTGATCAAATAGGTTTCTATTTTTTCGGTGACTGGCGTTTGGCAGAAAAATGGTTTATTTCTTAAGTCATGGGATTCCAAGTTTTTATAACCTATGTCATGGGGTTCTAGAGTTTCATAACCTCCCAACTTATTGACTTAGCTAATGGAGCAATAAGGATTAAGAAGGGATTTATTGGTGAGAGTGAATGGTATCGGTGGGACTCATCCTAGAGTCTCTTCAACATCTTGACAACTATGTTGTTGGCGAGTCATGGGTTTTCAAAACTTCATAACCTTTGACAAGAGGTTCTAAGGTTTGGGTTTTTAGCGACTTGGCAATGGAGATTAATCCATGATGGATAAATGATGATCATTGATGTCTTGGCGGGACTCGACAGTAATGAAGGTAATTAGAAGGTGAGAAGGACCCAACCACAATGACATGGATCATAGTGATGACGATGCAAACATGTGGCATGATGAGATAGGATGAACGGTAATACACATCCTTGTTGTGGATTACGAAGCTATGACGTGGAAACAACGTGGACATGTGACGATAGTGTATGGACCCCACACTGGAATGATGTATTGGGGGTTGTTTTCATCAGAGTGACATTCTATCATTGGTAGGACTCTCAAGGAAGTCCCTTTGATGCAGTGATGATAACCTTCATTAGGTAGACAAAGAAATTTCGTCAAGACTATGAAGTTGGTCTCTTCGATACAGAAATGGAAGAATGTAATGACGTTGGTAGGACCCAACAAGTTAAGGGTGATGTGTATATGAAAGATGACTAGAACAATGACACATGGCTATGAGAAGAACAAGTGATGTGATCAAGGGTCTTCATTAGCATGACTGAAAGTCATTGATGAGACCTATTCAGATGTCTCCTCAACAACCTGATGACCTACCCATCGGTGAGACAATATGTATCGCCAGGACTTTGAAGAAGGTCTCTTCGACAGAGTGATGGGAGAGTGTGAGGTTGACTATGGGACCTGGTAAGGTAAGGATGATGTGCATTGGTGGTATAGCTAGAAAGTGAATGAAAGGATGACACTTGGCAGGAAGCGATAATGGATAGTGACACATGGTAACATGATGGCTTGGGGATCACTTGTCTACAACAATGAATGGTATCAACATGACAATGCCATATTGATGGGAGTGGAGTTGATGTCTCTTCGATAGATCGATGGCTATCTCATCGATGTGACATTGGTGTGTTGGTAGGAGTCTGGAAGTTGTCTCTTCAATGGAGTGATAAGCTATGTGGGGCCAAAATTAATGAAGGTGTTCCAAAAAGTGAATGGATTGTGTCGTAGGATGACAAATGGAGATAAATGATTTGATTGGTAGACCAACTCACATTGTTGTTGTGAGTTGCATGGGGATGATGTGGATGAGAAATGGCAATAGCCCGCAAACCCCACAAAGTTTGTGTGGGCCCATTGTTAGAGCTCGTGAGATAGTGGGCTTTGGATGTGTGTCTTGGTGGAGCCCACATTTGGAAAGTGGTGTATGAAGGATATTTTTTGTGGATATTTAAAGGACTTTTCGTCCAATGATCAAGATTGAAGGATTTGAAGAAGGTTGATTTGACGGTCATGATTTAAGGTTATTACAATGTTCTATTTGATCGCAATGGTTATGTGATTGATGGTGGAGATCAAGTGGAAAAGATCTAATGGTGATGTGCGACATGATGAATACCCCTAAGATCGACAATGGTGATTTGAATGACCGCTTATCTAATGGTCATAGTTTAAAGGCATGGCGACAATCTAATTGAAGCTGATCAAACAACTGTATTTTAAAGGCATGAAGATGAACAAAGGATCATAGGATCATGGCATGAAAGAGAAGATCCATGGATAGTATTCAAACTTGAAGATCTACAATGGTCTGGTCCATGTGAACAGGGTTATGACTGGTAACTGACATAGAGGAAGGAATTAATTGGTCCAACTGCATCAACGACCAATGTAAATGAAGATTTGATCTTCAAGGCAGTGAAACAGGTTGCAAAGGTGATCGAGATTAGATCATTCAAATGGATAGCATAATGCATTGAATGCATAATAATATTCTTATGGTTTGACAAAGAGAATGAGTGAAAATTCTTTGTATCAAAATTAAATGTTGTGTGGCGTGATGCAGAGGTATGGTAATATCTAATAAACCTTATCAGATGTCTTTATGATGAGTTGGATGATGGTGTGTAGCTCGATCTATTGGTAGATTGTTGGTAAAGTTAGCAAGTGAAGGAAACCCTAGAAGAAGATTTGAGAAGATTTGAATGGTGGTGAGAATCTTGAGGTAGAGATCATAGATTAGTGGAGTTAAGCAAAAAGAAAACAACCAAAGTTTTATTTTTTTTGGAGAGTGTTGTAGTGTGTATGCAAGAAAGAGAGAGTAGTAGATCAGACATAGTATGCACATGTAAATAAGTCCTAGACTGTAATACAAAACATCTTCTAGGTGTTGGCATTCAAAGAGAAGAAGTGGTGTGTTGCTGAGAGTGAAGGTTTAGTAGCAGAGTGTGAATTGCAGAGAGTGCAATGATGGACTGAATGTAATGATGCATTATAGGTTAGGTAGAACCAATCTATGCATATATGAGCTTGTGATGTTGTAAGAGGTTTTAGCCTCATTGTACTGAGTTGTAGCTCAGTTTAGGGGATTGTAGTCTCCTTGGATTTGTAGCTCCTAGAATAGGGTGTTGTAGCATCCTTGAAGTTGTACCTTCTAAATTAGGGAGTTTTTCCTTCCTTGGGTTGTAGCCCTAAACATTGTAACAAAGATTTCATTTGTGACACTGGAATTGAGTAGTAGCCTCAAGCAGCCTTTTTTCATCGTGGTTTTTCCCATCTTGGGTTTTCCACATATATCTAGTGTTGTGGGTATTTGTGTTGACTGTGTACTTTCTTGTTTATTCTTGCATCTTTTAGTTTTCAATCTACACAGTAAGAGTTTTCTAAGAAATCTGCACAAGGTATTTGGAGCTAAGGAGGTAGTTTCCATTAAGTTTTTGAGGGAAAAATTTATCTACTGATTCACCCCCCCTCTTCGTAGATCATTGTGTTCCAACAATTGGTATCAGAGCCCTAAGTTCCCTAGGAGAAGCTTAATCTGCTCGAGGTAGATCTTGGATAAGGTGAGCACAATGGTTAATCAGGAAAGTTTACTTGCATAATGTGGACCTATCTTTGATGGGTCAAGATATATGTTTTGGAGCTCATTGATGAAAGGATATTTGGGATCCATAGGATTTGATGTTTGGATGTCAGTTGTAAATGGATATACAGTTCCTACTACATCTCCAATAACTGAAGCTAAAAAGAAGGCATATGAGGATAATGCTACAACAAGAGATATAATTCTTCATGGACTGTCAAGTTCCATATTTTTCAAAGTCATGCATTTCCAAAGTGCACATGAAGTGTGGAACAAGCTAAATAGGATGTATTAAGAAAGTGATGTTGAAGTGCAGTCATTGATTGAGAGATATTATAGTGAATCTAAAATTCTTGAGACAAGTGAAGATGAGAAATCTACTAGTTAGTTCTCAAGTGAAGCTGTGAAAAGAGGTGATGAAGAAGAAACATCTACTTCCAAATCAAAGGAGACTAATGAAGAGGAAGTTGAGTTCATCAAGAGACTAAGAAAAGGCTCCAGAAAATGTAGAGGTAAATATGCTTATCTTGCTTTTGAATGCGTTCATAATAAAATGCATAACTCCAAGCAAGAAAATAGTAGTAAGCAAATGGATAAGGAGAATCTGCACACAAATGAAGAAGGTGGATCATTTGATGTAAATGGTAGATCAGATGATGAACATGGAAGTTTTTGTGGGTTTGACCCATTTGGAATGACCTCTGATGAAGAGGTTGAGAAGTATGATAAAGATTAAGACATCTGGTAAAGAAGAAGAAGTGGACCTTGAAGGTAAACTCATTTGTGCTCTAAATGAGATTCATAAGTTGAAGAAGGAGAGTGAAGAACAAAAAATGTATGCACAAAAGGAAATAGAAAGAGTAACTAAAATACTTGAAGAATCTGATCAAATGATAGTTAGCTTGGATACTAAGGTAGAAGAAGAAAGAAGTAAAAAATATGTAGTTCGGACTGAACTATAGTCTAAATCTAATGAGTGCATGAAGTTGAAAGAAAAAATAGCTTCTCTAAGAAGAGATTTAGCAAATGCTAAAGAGAAAATTGACAGAGGTCTAAAATTGAAAGGTTTCTCTAAAATATTAGAAGAATTTGTAAAATCACAAGAGCCATCAAAACCAAAAGAAAAGGCTAGCCTTGGTTTTGAGAAGGGAAAGAGTTCCTCTACTAGTACTTCTACAAACTTATATGATAGATTTAGAGCAGAAGAAAGTGGCAGCACAAGGAAAGAGGAAGCCTGCACAAGTTGCTCCAAATAAAGTACCTTTGGAAATGGAAGATAAGAAAAAGGCACTGCTGGAATCAAGAAAGGAAAAGAAGAAAAGAAGCCTGCCACTACTAAGATGAAGAAGCTAGATAAAAAGAAGATGACTGTAACAAAGAAGAAGATGGAGAAATTAGACCCTGAAAATTTGAAAAAGAAGTAGCATACACAGGGAACTAATGAAGAAATATTTACAAGGATGAGTTACATGAAGAAGCAAAGGACAAGGTCATTTCATCCTACTCAGAGGAACGTTATGACCAATTATCCCTCATATTTTTATGGTTAATGTTATACCTATAATCAGTTTGGTCATAGGGCTAGAGAATGTAGAGCTGCACCTAGAAGGAGCACTAAATATGTAAATAGAAATTATTTTGCTCCTATTGTAGATATGAATATAGTGTGCTAAAAATGTGATAACTTTAGTCACATAGCTAAGGACTATAGATTAAATCATGCAAGACCAATAACACATTATGATAAGAAGAAGAATGTGTCCCCCAAAGTGAACAAAGGTTGACATATTCCTGAGAGGAAGGATGACAAGAAAGAAAAGAAGCTCAAGAAGGTGTGGAGATTGAAATGTCAGCAAGAGGCACCAAATGAGGTTTCTTCTACCTTACATCGCTAATTCTTAGTGATAGGGAAATGGCTCTAGTGGAAGCTAAATTGGTGTTTCATTCATCCCTGGAAATGAAGAAGGAGATCAAGTCAGGTAAAACATATTTTACAAATTTCTAATGACTTGATGGTTGCAAATGTATGGTCACATTCTTGCTCTTTGAAATGCTCATAAGAGGGTAAGAACATTAGTAGATAGTGGATAGTTAGCTGCAGAAATTGATATCAACCATTGGCATCAGTTATTGAAAAAAAGTGGTGTAGATGCTTTGTTAAGAGAAATTCTCCTTGACTGCAAGAAGAAGATATATGTCTAAGGGGGATTTTTTTTTATATTTTTTTTTTAATTTGGTATGAAAACACCATAAATTGGTTCAAAACAATCTAGTTGGTCTAGAGCCCAAAATGAAGCTAATGCTTAGGTACACAGGAAGTAAGCATGGAGCAAGGTCTAAGGGGGAGTTGTTATTGGTATCAAATAAGTGTTATACTTGATACAATGCAATCCAAGATATCAATTGGTACATAGCATAAAGTGAACACATTCACAATTGGTATTAGAATGATAATCAGTATTAGGTCATGCTATCACCAATTCGTGTCTAGAATATGATTCAATTGGCACAAAGCATGAAGCATAATATCTACAATTGGTATTTGACCTGATCAAATTAGAGAATGTAATTGAACTCCAACTAGCATCAAATATTGTTAATTGGTATAGGGCAGTTGGAGCATATGGTCTTTCCATTGCAGTAAAGAGATTGATTGCAGCAATTGGCATGAGAGCAAAATTTTTTCTTTAATCAGTATCGGTCAAAGGGGGAGAAAAGTCCCTTTGCCATTACTAAGAAGAAGTGAAGGCTGCAGTAGTATGGTGACCTGAGACAAAGAAGAGGAGAAAGTTGTGAACCTTTTCCATTGATGTCAAAGGGGGAGAAAGTATGCAAATGCTCAAGTATCTAAGCAAGGGTGAGAAAGTTGAGCATGGGAGAAATAAGTGCAGATGCTCATAAGATGAGAAAATGAGAAGGAATTTCAAGGGAGGAGAATTGAGAGTTTAGATGTTATCCACCATTGGTATATGACCTTTGGTAGTTTGAGCATTTAGGTTTTTCCATCAAGGACAAAGGGGGAGATTGTTGCCATATAGTTGTCATTGATCTCAAAAGGGAAAACCATGCAAGGAAAATTATTGGCATGATGGAAGAGGATCAAAGATGAAATGGAGTTGCTCATGCAAGTGAGGATGTTAGCACTAATGAAAAGTGTCATTGATGTCAAGGAGAGAAGGTTTGTAGTGAATATAGTTCTGGAAGTATGTGGATTGGTTGTTGGTGCAAAAGAGAAAGTTGCTCAATATGTTGCACAGTTGACAAAATGTTGTCATCTCTCTACAACAGTTTCTTCCAGGTATGTGATGAAAAATTAGGTACCAGACTTGATGTGGGTTTTTTAGGAGCATTCCAGTGATGTGCTCAACAGGTCTAGAAAGTGAAGGATACACCCAGAAATGAATTATATTCACCTTCAGGTGTTTTAGGGTTTATCAGTTAAACCATATGGTTGTTGCAGCCATGGTGATCAGATAGGTTTCTAGTTTGTTGGTGACTTACGCTTTTTAGAAAATGGTTTATTTCTTAAGTCATGTGATTCCAAGTATTTCTAGCCTATGTCATAGGGTTCTAGAGTTTCGTAACCTCCTGAATTAGTGAATTAGCTAATGGAGCGATAAGGTGTAAGAAGAGATTTATTGGTGAGAGTGAATGGTATCGGTGGGATTCATCTTGGAGTCTCTTCAATAGCTTGATAGCTATGTTGTCAATGAGTCATGGGTTTTCAAAACTTCATAACCTCCAACAAGAGGTTCTGAGGTTTGGGCTTTTAGCGACTTAGCGATGTTGCTTGATCAACTGTGGAGATTAATCCATGATGGATAAATGATGATCGTTGATGTCTTGGTGGGACCAGGTAGTAATGAAGATACTCAGAAGGTGAAAAGGACCCAACCATAATGACATGGATGATAGTGATGAGGATGTACACATGTGGCATGACGAGATTGGATGAATGGTAATTCACATCCTTGTTGTGGATTATGAAGTTGTGATGTGGCAACGATGTGGACATATGATGAAAATGTATGGAACCCACATTGGAATGATGTATTGGGGGTTGTTGTTTTCATCAAAGTGACATTCTATCATTGGTAGGAATCTCAAGACAATCCCTTTGATGCAGCAATGATAAAATTCATTAGGTGGACAAAGCAATGTCACCAAAACTATGAAGTTGGTCTCTTCAATACAGTGATGGAAGAATGTAATGATGTTGGTGGGACTCGATAAGTTAAGGGTGATGTGTATATGGAAGATGAATAGAAAAATGACACATGGCTATGAGAATAATAGGTGATGTCATCAAGGGTCTTCATCAGCATGACTGAAAGTCATCGGCAAGACTTGTTCAAATGTCTCCTCAACAACCTGATGAACTACCCATCAGTTAGACAATATGGTATTGCCGAGACTTTGAAGATGGTTTCTTCAACAAAGCAATGGGAGAGTGTGAGGTTGACTGTAGGACTCGGTAAGGTAGGGATGACATGCATTGGTGGTACAATAAGAAAGAAAATGAAAGGATGACATGTGGCAGGAAGCGATAATGGATAGTGACACGTGGTGACAAAATGGCATGGAGACCACTTGTCTACAATAGTGAATGGTATCGACATGAAAATGCCATATCAATGGGAGTGGAGTTGATGTCTCTTTGATAGCTTGATGGATATCTCATCAATGTGACATTGGTGTATTGATAGGAGTCTGGAAGTTATCTCTTTGATGGAGCGATAAGCTATGTGGGAACTTATAGTAATGAAGGTGTTCAAAAAGTGAATGGATCATGTCATAGGCCAAAAAATGGCAATGAATGATTTGATTGGTAGACCAACTTGATTGGATTAAATTGTGGTCTTAAAGTACTCTTTAAATAGGTTTGATTTGATCTTTAGAAATGGCTCCCTCAGTTCATCCTAAAGTGTTAATCTAGGAATGTAGGCTTTTGAACCGTGTTGTGGCAATATGTTGAAGGGCTGCAATTAATAAACCAAGGGT
The DNA here is from genome assembly GCA_007258455.2 of Sequoia sempervirens. Classification (NCBI taxonomy): domain Eukaryota; kingdom Viridiplantae; phylum Streptophyta; class Pinopsida; order Cupressales; family Cupressaceae; genus Sequoia; species Sequoia sempervirens. The sequence goes on along the minus strand of VDFB02270651.1, from coordinate 18,899,114 downwards.
TGATGGATGCACACTAATGTAATCTATGTTTGAACAAAATTCTGATTGGAAGACTTCCTATCACATGTGTGACAGGAACCCGTGAAGAAATAGTTCTGAAATAGAAAATAGATTACTAGCACACAACATAACAGAACTGAAAATCTATATATAACAGAATGAAAATCTTCCTTGAAAGATGAACAAAATCAAAGTTAAACTATTGGATGTAAATATGCTTTTGAAATCAATTGACTATTCGATTTATTAACTCATAATGAATTTATTAATCGATATCTAACTATTCTTAATACTAATAATAAGTAACAGGTAAATTATACACATTGACAAGTATCAAACCAATAGAGATTAACACAATTGCAGAAATGAATTATATAGATAAGAATCTGGTAATTAACATAGTAATGCAATTAATCAAATAAATACAAAATCACAACATACATTACCACACACATATATCTAATGTAAAGATCACCAACAATTGAGGAAGTGGGCACTGCCTTTGCCAGATATTGAATGATGAAATTCACAAACATAGAATTACTCCACACTAGCTATCATTCATTCAATTGCAGTAACATAGTATAAGTGCATATTTAATTGCCAAAGTCTGATTTTTATTATGTATCTCTCTTTCTAGTTTTCGGCATACACACACACACATATATATTTTAGCTACCTATACTCATAAAAATCTTGCAGATGAAAGCGAATAAGAGTTATGGTTGTTTGTGGATTACATCCAACAACCATCGAAAGATAATCAAAAATAGCTTAAAGTCTTTTGATAGTATTTTGAAACAACATAACAACTCAAAATTTTTTTGTTAATCTTGACAAGTATAGCCAAAATGACAAAATGACTTCAATTGGCTTAGTCATCCTTCCACCGACGCCCTTTATGCTTTGTTGTCAACCACTTTAAACATTGTATGTTACCAAAATCACAAAGATAGTTAGCAACAGTCAAAGAAATCAGTATTTTCACCAATTTTTACCTTTCCTTCTATTTTATAGAATACCTTTAGTTCATTAACAAAAAGTGACAAGAATGACAGGAAACACTAAGAAAGATGACAAAGGTTAAAGCAAATAATAGGTAAAACAATGGCATTTTTTGCCCCCATCATTTTCCCGTAGTTGAAGACTTTGCATGTCCTCGTGGAAAGAGAGTATAGAATAAAAACCAAAAGGAGAAGGGTTGAGTTTCTATAGAGTACTAGTGACCTTTGTGACACACAACTGATAAAATTCCTGCAATTTTTTTTCATGTTCTTGAATTGTTACCACAGATGTCTTAGTAACCTTTGCTTGCTCAAGTGCTATCTTCAACTGATTGATTTCAATTTCTTGTAATGCATTGAGTGACTTTTCCATTTGAACTTGTTTCTATAGGGTCTCATTTTCTTCAATCAATTTGGTCACCAAACTCTACATGTTGTGGATTTCATCATTAGTGAGCAGGGGATGTTCTTCTTTGTACTCTTCTACTACCTCTGATTCCCGTTTTTCTTTTTGTTCTTGATGAGGGTTTACAAGATTTTCCTATCCCTGAATATCCAATACATTCACTTCATTCTCTATTATCCCTTCTATTTTATGTCCTCCCTTCTGATTGGTGGCATGACAGCTTTGATCTTTAGGGTTATCCAGGTCGTCATCAGTTTTAGCTATTGCAGACTCATTCTAAACAATGTCCTTGTCAAGAATTCCTTCTTGGTTGCTTGGTATCTCTTCTAAGACAGGAGCATTCTGAGTTGGTATCTCAAGGTTTCTTTCAGGTTTCTCTTGGTGTTTTGGAGAGTCCTCAGAAGCTATCTACAACTTCTTTCTCTTACTTCTTCTTAATTCTCTGGCAACAACTTTTATTCTCTTAGTCTTTCAGGAGACTGTGGCTACTATTGTTACCTCTCCAACCTCTTTAGTTTCCTGGGGGCCTAAACTATTGGCTACATTAGCCAAATTTTTTTAGCTTATCTATGAAATCGGTTGATAATTATTGTTTGTCTAAAATAGTAGCTGAGGTGGACCTACTACGTTGCTTCTTCTCACCCCTAGAGCCAAGTGTAGTGATGTCAATTTTTTTAAGATTAGGTCATTTAGTGCTAGAGCCTGTTGATGGTGTTTTCTGCATAGCAACAACTCAGAAAAAATATGATATCCTATCTCTCTTGAAAGGTAAATCTCTATTAGAAAGCTTCAAGAGATAACCCCAAGGTCTCTAATGTCAGATCTTGACAATGCATAAACAACTCAGTGATAGATGTGAAAATGCTAGTAATCACAAAGGGACCTTACTACAAGCAAATACTGAATCTTCGATTTTATCAGATCTAGTAATATGGTGATACTCCAAATCCTAAATCTAACCCAGATAATAAAAGAAATAGAAAAATATAATAGTTTCAAAGAGATTTCTAAGATTAATTCTAATTCTAAGATTAACAATGCAAATGATAAAATACTTGAAATGGATCAATCCCTCAGAAACTAATTCCTTCTTGACCCAGATAAATCTACAATCTTATAGAAATAGTGTAATCTTCTAATGCACAAAATATTTTCAAGTCATGAACATTTATCCAATCAACCCTATTGCAATTTAAATGAACAACCACTCACAACTAAACTAAGCACAATGAGTATCAAAGTCTAGGCTAACTTTGCAAAGAAACTAATAGTTAGCTAGCTGCAAATAGTATAGAATAGAGATTGCTGCAACACTTCAAGCATCAAATCATAAACACCATTAAGTCATCTAACATTAAACCTAACATGTATCAAATAAACTTAAGCAATTTCAAAATATAGAATCATAGGAATCATGCCAGATAAAATTAACACAAAAAAGACACCAAAAAACAATGTCTTTACTTGCATTAAATCATCCAACAATTCTAGTCTTTTGTTACAACACTTGCTTGAAAATATCCTAATTACTAACTCCTTGCTCTAATGCTTAATTTGCTCGCTCTAATGGAATACTATCTAGCCCTTTCAAATGAGGCATTAACCCTATTTATAGAGATTACTCTTATGTCGGCCCAAATAGGGTTACAAAACAATTGCTCCTTAGAACAAGTTGGCCAAGAGGAATTCAAAAATAAATTAAAGTATGCATTAAATGCATGCACTCTATCCAGGTCGGCCTGGGATCTCTAACATGTCTCGGTCCTATGCATGTGAAGGGCGAGGAGGAATAATGGGGAATCACAAATTCTAATGTGAAAATGCATTAAATTATTTCCCCTTTGTCCTTATCTCATTCTATTTTATCCTGCACCATTAAAAATATCTTCTCCAAGTCGGCTAGAGGTGGAATAACTAGTACTTTAATTCTTCTTTCAATTGACTTAATGTCCCCTCTTGATTGTATGATGACCTTATCCGAATCCACCTTCATGGTTGAGTACTTTTCTATCACCGCAATGTATGTGGTTGCATCATCTAATTGGTGCTTAGTCACTGGAATGTTGTCAAATGGAACATACACCTCATGCCACCATTTTCTCAGTTGTTCCAAATTCAAATGCTTTGGTGCAAACCTCTTCCTCCCTGTCACAACCTCGAAGAAAGAAATGCATTTGTTGTAAATTTTAGTTAGGGTATTCTCAATTTGCTTTCCCTGTTTGTGCACCCTCTTCACAACCCTTTTCCTAATTTGTAAAGCTTCGTGCCATTCCCAGGGTTCTGCAACTTTGGAAGAAGAAAGAATTCCATCACTTTCTAGCTTATCTTTAGTATATTCCATGAATGTCTTGGTATTTTACAATAAGAGATCAATATCCTCCTTATATTGAGCTAGCATAGATTTCAACCACTCTATTGTCCTAATGAAATCACCACTAATTGACAAAATCTCCTTGATAGCATCATCTCATTTTACTCCTACTTCTTGTAACCAGTTCAATGTGGCATGTGCAGTGGTTTTCATTTTTTCCAATTTTGTGATAGTTTCCTCTGGTAAGAAACCTGTTGTAGATGATGACGAACTGACTTGGTTGATGGATTGCAAGTGATTCATTAAATCTTGTAGATATTTCCTCAACTTATCATTTTCTTTCTTCAAATCTTGCTTCGCTTGCACCTCTTTCTTCAGCCTACTCAAAATAGCAGCACTAGAGCCCTCAAATTTCTCAACCTCTTGCATCAAAGAAGTGGGTCCTAGATTGATGGTTTGTACACTATAAGCTTTTCCAGAGACCTCATCTTTATCTTTATCTGGCACAGGGGTGGCAATGTGAATAACTATGTTTTTTTATTCATCCCTCTCAATCTTGGAGATAACCCTAGCTTTCTTCTTTGTTTTTCCTTTTCCAATCTTAGCTAACAGATCATCCCAATTTGGAGGAGTATCATCCACCTCAATTTTCTTAATTTTCAACTCCTTGTCTAGCCAGATAGGAGTGGTAGATTTTGACTGTAATTCATCTTTTCTAGCTACTTCCTATTGGTCTTTGGAGGAATCTATATCATGAATCTCTTCAATTTTATCCTCTTTGTCCTCTTCTATATTCTCATCCTTTTCTTCCTCATGCTCCTCTTCTACATGCACTGGTTGGTGGGAACCTCTCTATCTCCCTCATCACCATCAAGTGAATCCTCATATGTCACCAAGGGCGACTACAAGATTCTTTCCATTTATGCCTATGTGTTGTAGAGTTCACCTTCTCAAAATTCTTCTTCTCCTTTATCTTGGTGATGCTATACATCTTTTGACTACTCTGGTACATCGTGTGATTCATGATGAGGAGGAGTATCCTTATGTTGTTCTGCAATAGGGGCTACTAGAGGAGTACCCTTTTTCAGTACATTATCTTTGGGAGGAGTCCTTGACCTCCTTGTATATACTTGAGTCTTCTTCCCTGAACTTTCCACATTTATTACTAGTAGACTTATTTCTTCCTTCCCCTCAAAATATTCATCTTTATTATTAGAAGTCTGAGCTACCCTTCTCCTTTTGGGCATAGAAGCACTATCCTTCTTTCCCTCTTCACTCGGTTCTTCCTCTGCAGGCCTCTTTGTCTTTGAAGTGTTAATACTTTTCTTAGCAATGGGTTTCCTTTGCTTCTCCCCTTCTTCCATTTGAACACCCTTAACCTTGATCCTGAAAGGGGAGTCTGCCTTAGGTTTACCTTTAGAGTCTTGCTCAACTAATTCCTCAGAGGTAGAATCAGACTCCAAGTCTCCCATCAAGCCATAGGTTCACTGTACACCTTCACTCTCAAGCTCCCATATCTTGTGTTTGAGCCATAGCTTGGTATACTTGATCACTAGGGTCATGATCTACTCTAATTTAGTCTCTCTTCCTCCAACCAATCTATTTCCCCTATCGGTTTGTCCTCCATAGGCTCATAGTCATGACTCTGAATCAAGTCTCCATCATCCTCAATCTGATCAGGAATGACTTTGACACTGTACAATCTAATTACATCAATTGGCAGACTAGATAACTTCTTCCTAACTTCAAATTCATCTTTATTTTTGGCCCAATAATCTTCTATGTCATCTTTATGACTGTACTCCCTACTACCTTTCCTCTAGGCTTCACCAGTTATATCAAATCTAGATCTCTTGGAATGAAAAGATAAACCCAAAGTTCCCATTTCCTCCTTAGAAGCATGTGTTGAATTTATAAAGGGGAAGGCCTCATTACTACCTATCCTGAGAGGGAAATCATTACCAAACCCTGTCTTGTGTTTATATTTCTTGACTATAGCATCAAAATCACAAATCTACCTTGTGACCTCCAATGCTACAATGTGATTTGTGGGGTACCTAGGAAGTCTGTATGGGGATCTTTGGCAACCATCTATCCTAATGTATACGAAGGTAGGGAATTGGATGAACCAAGCTCCAAACCTCTTGGTTAATTCCTTTCCTTGGTCTAATATCCGGATGTGCTCTACACCTTGAAGTAGCCTGGTTATATGCATGGTGAATGCATCATTCACCCTCCTATAGTTTGGGTTGCCCAAATGTAGTTGTGGGTATACTTCCTAAATCACATGTTGTCCAAACAAACCCCTTGTGCCTAGCCCCTTGTATGGATGGAACCTTGCAAGTGCATAGACCAAGTAAGAGGTCATTGTGAAGGTCTTTTTCTATAGCACGTTGCACATTTGTTCATGATCATTGCACTTATAATGCCTGACCTATGGTAATCAATATTTTGCTCCATCCTCACAATAACATGGAACATTCAATTTTCAAATACTCCTATGCTCTTTAATCCCACCAATCTCCTTTGTAATGTGGTTGCATCAGAATATTATGGCTTGAATTTTGCCCTATATAGTTGTTTTGGAAATTTGGAGAAATGAGACTTAGGATTCTCTAGCTAGGAATTAATAACCTACTGTGATTTGATAGTCTCATCCTCATAGTACTTCTTAGCCATTTCTATGTCAAAGGCCACCACATGGGACCTGTCAGGCATGTCAAAATTTTGTGCTATAGAGATAGGGTTAAGATTGGCTAATATTCTTCCTTGAGGGCCAATTATTCTCTAGGTGCTCTTGTCATAATGTCTGGTGCACTCTAGCACTAGCCCGTAGCATTGAACAATAGGAGAGAATCTGGCTACATGCGCCAATCCTGATTCAACCAATCTTCTAGCCAACAATGGAGGATCCTTCTATGCCATCCTAGCCTTAAATTCTTCATAGTCCCACCGACCCACATTGGTATCAGTGACCTCTAACCATATGGAGGTCAACTTTCTTTCTAGAACCCTACTCTTTATATCTATTTTGATCCTCTCTACCTCAGAGATAGAAGATCCCTCAACATCTGGATTTGTCTGCTTACCCTTAGCCTTCTCAGCCACTTCCCTACTAGATTTATCCTACATCCAACAAAAGACCATCATAAATTTTCTTCATAATATTAGAACCAAGATTAGATAACATATTTATCATTGCATTAGTTCAAAATCATGATAGAATTCCCTTTAAATCGATTATAAAGCACAAGAATTAAGAAATTTGGGATTTTGAGTAATCCAGAGAAAATCGGCCAAAGAGGAATTTCGGGAAATTCCATGTCAGGTAGACTTAACCGATTGAGTACAAATTTCATCAGTTGATCATCACAATATGAAGCGAAAGCATATAACATTGTTTAAATTGTCATTATCAATCATAAGGTGCCAAAGATTCAACATTAAAACTCAAATTCTTCAATCATCGCGAAGTCTTTGGGAGAATCCAGGAAAATCCATCAAGAAAGGAATTCCGTGAGGACTGGAAATTCTGAGCCCTTGGCACATACCCGGGAAAATGAAGGGAAAAGGAAAATCAGGAAATTTCGAGGGTGCGGAAATTCCATGAAGAAATCAAAATCCGAAAAAGCGTTACTTCATACAATATTCGCCTAGAACAATCAGATGATCAGACCTTCAGAACTTTCAAGCTTGAATCCAATTTGTTTCATGTCTTCTATTGATCCTCATAAGTTCTCAACTTTGTCGGGAATGAATTGATGATACCCTAAGTTCGAATTTCTAAACCTTCGCCATGAACATATGGATGAGCTCAGGTTGAGCTTGGATTGAGTTTATTTGTCTTTGGTACAACTCAGGATAGATTGCATGGAACACGCTCAAATGAGTTATTGGAAAATGAAATCAGAGGGGAGCTCACGAACTCGCTTAGAGACATTAATCGAACCAGACTCCTAAGAGAAATCCTAAGTCGAATCAAACTGGAATGACAATACATAGAGTCAGGTATGAAGGTGCAATATAAGAATGCTTGGCACCACAACTAATTGGCTAACTAGGGGAATGTATGAACTGGGCCCTAGGAACCAGCGAAAGTGTGAAACACAACCCTAGTTTGAACATTCAATCACCAAACACATGAAATTCAAGCTCCAAATGCATTCAAAACAATAAAGCATCACTAACATCAATCATTCAAGAGATAAACTGTAGCTACATACCATGGATGAATCAAATTCAGCTGTAGGAGTGGTTGGTGATATACTTTGGTGCCCTAGCAAGCAACTTTAACAATAACACAAGAAATCTAATCACCAGATTTACAAATTGAGCAATTCAAGCAACAAATCGCCAAATACCAGAGACTCTCAAGGTAACAAACAACAAATGATGAAAGTAAATGACACAAATTTCCCTAAAATCAACCAAATACTCACTGTAGAATACGTACCATAGTGCATTAATGCCATTGACATGACAGGCCATAACAAAACTTGAAAACCCGACAAGGTGACAGAATTTCAGAGAAATCCGGTCCAGGCGGGATCTCACGAAGGGCCAGATTTTCTGAATTTCAGCATTGAAACTTCTTCACTGGACCTTGAATAAAGCCGGGAAATTCCGCCCAGAATGGAAATTCCTGAAGACAAGGAAAAAATCGAGTTTTATCTAGAACTTAAGATTTTTAATGCATAACTTAGGGAATTATTTGGGTAAGCAAGATGAACATCCAAGGATATCCAATTCGACCGTATCCAAAAATCAAAGAGCCAAAAGACACCAAGAGCAAAAGAAAAAGAGGCTCCCTATTTTTAGTGGGGTGTGTGTGAGAAAACTGCACAACAAATGGCGACTCTTTCTTGGAAAATGCTCCAGAGCATTTCAGTGAGAAACTGGAATCAAGAACCCAGACTCTCTAGTTTTAGTCCTCACATTAGGTCACCAATTTGATAGAGTTTCAAAACTCACAGGCAAGAAAATCTTTCTTGTACTAGGGTTGAAGTGTGTGCATATGTATTCATTCCCATTTCCTTAGTTGCAATAAGAACCAAATTTGGTCTGACTAGGCTACATAAAGATTCTAACTCCAAAAGCATCCTGGATAGAGCCTCACTACCAGCCAGGCATCCATAGCCCCAATGAGGTTATCTCTATGGTCCTCCCAAGCATAGCTCTACTGCCAGCTAGGCATCCATAGCCCTAGTAGAGATACTTGACTACTCCTAATAAGTTGAATTCATTCTTTTTATTTTCAATATTTTCTCTTTTCCCTCTTTTTTTTTATATTCTATTCTTTTTACCTTTTCTTTTCAACCTGTGAACAATGAAGTTCATGCTTAGGGCTGAGAATCACAGCGGCGCTGAAGCATAATATAATATTTTTCACCTAAGCAGACTTCGTAAGGACTATGTGCAACCTTGGAATTTTAAAGATCTATGTATAAATATGAGACCTGAATACATTCCAGATTTAACCTAGTCCCATGACTTATCCACTCAAAAAACTTAATACATATTACACCAAATAAAGGACTTTCACCAACTGACTCTAGAAAAATGATTGAAGTTTGTAAGAGAAATATTCAGAACAGTCCCAAATAATAATATGATTTCCATGTAGGTAAAACATACCCAAAAGAAAATAGGAAAACACAAAGAAAGAGCAGAGAAAAAGCAAACCAAACTAAAAGAAAACCTAAACTAACCAAGAACAACAAACAAACAAAGCAAAGCAGAAAGGGAAACCTACTCTAACCAAAGCAAAAGTAAAGCAAATGGAAAGGAAACCTATTCTAACTATGTACAAGAAAGGAGTTGTAAACAACTCAAGATTGGAAATAATGCTTCAGGTACTGCCCATTGACAGGAAGTGGGATATCCTCTCCAGTGAGGGTTTTCAAGTGAAAAACATTATCTCCCAGAATCTCTGAAATCTGATAAGGACCAAGCCAGAGTTTGTCAAATTTACCATGCTCTCCCTTACGGTCATGGGCCTTATCCCAATAGAGAACCAAGTCGAAGATCCTAAATGCTTTTACCTTGGATCTCCTATCAAACCATCTTTTGACTACACCTTGATGTTTGGAAAAATTTTCAAGGGATTCATCTCTTTTCTCTTCAAGGTGTAATAGTTCAGCAAATCTGGCTTCTCATTTATCCCCTTCATCATAATACTCATTAATGAACTGTAGGGTGGGGATTTTTAACTGAATGGGAAACACAGGTTCTAGCCCATACACAAGATGGTAAGGGGAAGTTCCTATGGAAGTCTTGTGTCTTGTATGATGTTCCCAAAGAGAAAACCAAAGCTGGGTATGCCAATCCATAGGGTTTCTTTCTAATAGTTTACGAATGACTGTCAAGAGATTCTTATTGGAGGACTCAGCCAGACCATTACCATAAGGGTAATAATTGGATGAAAATTTAATTATAATTCCATGATCAAAGGCCAAGTTAGAGAATTTCCATGATGCAAATGCAGGACCATTATCACAAACCGAAGACATAGGACACCCAAAGTGGTTGATAATACCTGATTCGATGAACTTGATTACCACTTTAGAGGTACATTGTTTGCATGCGAGAGCCTCATTCCATGTTGTGAAATAATCAATAACAGTGAGAATATACCTATGGCCTATAGAAGAAGGTGGGTTGACTGGACCTATGAGGTCCAATCCCCACTGTGTGAAAGGCTTTACCTCAAAAACTAGTTGAAGTGGGAGCATTGCATGCTTCTCCCTGGTTGCTGCAGTTTGATACACATGACAGGTTCTGACATGGTTATGTGTGTCTTTGAACAATGTGGGCCAATAATAACTAGCTCTTAGAATCTGATTTGCAGTGGAAGGTGCAGATCCATGGCCAGTACCATATCTATCATGAAATTCTTCCATGACTCTTTCAGCTTCGTGCTTTCCCAAACATCTTAAGTAGACACCTTCATGGTTATTTTTGTACAAAACAACCCACTTCAGCATGAAACTATCACTCTTCAAGGGAAATTCTCTCCTCTTTACAACATTAAGGTGATCTGGACACCATTGATTCAAAATATAGTGAATTCTATCATCATACCAGTCCCCTAGAGAAATGCCTTCAAGATTATAATGTTGGGCTGCAAGGTTAGGGCTCATTTCTGCCATTGTTCTAGTAATCCCTTGCTCTCTTACCAATTTCATGGGTTGAATCTCAATATCATACTCCTATAACATGGTCACCCACTTAGCTCTGCATTCTCCCAGTTCATTTTGCATCAACAATAGCTTGACTGCAGGATTAGGAACTATTGCAAAGACCTTGTTCCTGAGAATATAGTGTCTAAATTTCTTCACAACCCTAACCAAGGCATAGGCCTGGTTTTCCACACTTGGGTACATTAGTTCTGCATCTTTCAGTGGTGCACTCATAAATTCTATGGGATGCTCATTTCCTTGATTAGAATTTTGGGTCAACATGCCAGCATAGGAGTGATAAGAAGAAAATGAATATATGTAAAATGGCTTAGCGTAATCAGGACTCACCAAGACTGGGGCTTCAACAATGGCCCTTTTGATTTCTGCAAATGCTTCTTTAGCCTTGCATTCCATTCAACTTTAGCTTCCTGATTCAACATGGCATTTAATGGCTTGACTATCTCAGCAAATCCAATGATGAATTTTCGTACAAAGTTAATCTTACCAAAAACTGATTTCATTTCTTTCTTGCTAGCAGGTGGTTGAATCTTGAGTATGGATTCCACTCATTCGGGATCAATAGCAATACCCTTCTCTAAGATAACATGCCCTAGCAATTTTCCTTTAGTAACCCCTAAGATATACTTCTTTGGATTAAGAGAAATGCCAAACTCTCTACACCTTTGAAATACCTTGCATAAGTCTGCTATATGATCACCTCATTTTTTGGAGAAAACTGTCAGACCGTCCATATAAATTATGATGCACTTACCAATTATATCCTTAAAATCAATGTCCATAGCTCTTTGGAATGCAGCTCCAACATTGATCAAGCCGAAAGGCATCCTTCTATAGGAAAAAGTTCCCCACTTTGTGGTGAAAGTAGTTTTATGCCTATCTTCATATTGTACCATAAATTTGTTATATCCAAAGTAGCCATCTAGAAAATACATCATTTGAGACCCATTGACAATCTGAAGCACTTCATCCAGTGAAGGAAATGGATAATTGTCCTTTTCTGATGCCCTGTTAAGGTTCCTAAAATCCACACACAATCTTATTTCCCCATTTTTCTTTCTCATAGGGACTATATGCGCAACCCAAGTTGAATGCCTGACTGGGAATATGATTCTGGTAGATAGCAGCTTCTTCACTTCTTTTTGAATTATGGGTTCCAGCATAGCATTGATCGGCCTTTTCCTCTATCTAAAAGGTCTTGCTCTTGACTTTAAAGGAATAGTATGAGTTATAATTGAAGTGTCATATGTCTTCAAGTCTTCATAGCTCCACGCTATCATGTCTTGATTCATATGCAAAGCATCAATGATTCCTTTTTTGTCCTTTGGAGTACACACTTTACCAATGAAGACATTTTTGATATCATCTTGAGTCCCCATGTTGTAGGTTTCACATTGTCAACTAATGGACTCCTTCTTAGCATCTTGCTCCTAATCTCTGACCTTATCCAGATAAAAAATCCTCTCTAGCTGCACCATTCCCCTTGGAATTTTATTAGTCTTCAAATTAATTACCCCTTCTAAATCAATCTCTACTTCTTGGGGCTCAGCTTCATCAATGATCTGTGAAGTAAAAACATCTGAACTTGTGATAAAATCCAAAATATGCTTATCATCTTCAAATACCTGAAAGTTAGTCACATTGTCAGGAACTAAAGGCACTGGGGTCAACTCCACAGTAAACTTCTTCAATCTAGAAAGAGGTAAAGGCTGCAAAGTACTAGCTGCTTGAGCTAGGGAATTTGCAGTTTGGTTCTTACTACGTGGTATTAGCTGAATGTTGAAGGCATCAAATCATTCAATAAGGTCCCATACTCTATGCCTATAATTGGTCATTCTTATGTCATGGTAGGAGTATTGCCTCCTGAATTGTTTAACCACTAGCTCAGAATCTCCAGAGACTTGCAAAATTTTAACCTTTTTCTTTAGTGCCATAAGCAACCCATGAATCAAAGACTCATATTCTGCTACATTATTAGTACAATGAAACTAAAGTCTATGAGTAGCAAAGAAATTTTTACCTCTTGGACTGATTAACTCAAACCCTGCCCTAGCTTCCTGCTTCAATTTAGATCCATCAAACCTTAAGGTCCAACAACCAGCAACTAGAAATTTCCTTGTTGCATCTCTTGTACTATTACTGCTGGAAGGCTCTTCAGAAAGCATCACCTTCTTCCCTTTGGGATCCCCTTGAATGTTTTGTATATTGATTTTAACTGTTGGAGTAGGGTTGATACATTTTTGCACTTGTTGTACTATAGTCTGGCACAAACATCAGTCCAATTCAGAGTGGGAGGCATTGTGAACTCTACACCAATTAGGCAAGAGTAATTCTCCAAAATTCATTCCTCTACCCAAATGAATCTGATCTTCAATGCACTTTTGAATGAATTCTTGGAAATTATCCAACAAGTTGAGTTGGTGATCTTCAAGATCATCATCATCAATTGGTTCCACCAGGGCTCCAGTACCACTTGGTTCAACTATAATATCAATAGGTGTAGTATGTAGCATAACGATTTCTTCCACATCAGATTCCTCAAAAGGGGCCACAAGTACATAATTACCCATGCTCACCTCTGATATCAATATTCCATTCAAAGTACTCTGATATTCTGTGATCATATATTTCATCTTGGGCTCTCTCTCAATCCTGATATGATTTGGCACTCCTTTCCAGGGAAGCCACATGTTAGATTGATAAGTCGATGCATATCCATTCATAGCCTTAGTAAAGTATCTTCCCAAAATCAGACCATAAGCATCAAGTATATCTGCCACCTGTATGTTAATTACTTGCTGAATTCTAGGGTCAAAATAAATCTACATGTGAATCATGTTCAATTCCCCTACAACATTAACTTCAGTTCTATCCAGTTGAGTGAATTTCTTTTGGGAGTTAGTAGGGGTCATACCTAAAGCTCTACATACACCAAAGGGCATTACATTGGTAGAATCACCCGAATCCAACAAGCAATTGTGCAAGTTCTTACCAAATATATAGACATAAATAAAAAATAGAGGAGTTTCTATTTTCCCCTAAAACAGAGTCAAAGGGGTATCAACCTGGACAACTTGAGTTTTATCTTTCTCTTTCCATTTATCTCTAGGTGGTATGTGGACTTGATTGTGAATTTGATTCTGACCTTTTACTAATTGGGAATTGGATACTTTATTAACACTCTTGCTGACTAATTCATCTTGTGATACAGAACTTGCATTATAAGCTCCTAATACTACATTTCTAATAGTTGGGACTCTCAATAATTCAAATGTAGAGAGACTTACCTTTAGCTTCTTGAGTTCTTCCACAACATATATGGCCAGTTGTTCTGCACTCAGATTAGTAAGAGCATCTTTGGGGTACTCTACCACCTTGTTTTTGCTGGTTTCCGTAGTCTACCCTTTTGATGAATCCATTTGTCCTTGATCTTTAGATAAGTACTATCTAGACACATGAGGATATGTTGGATTATTGCTAGCATTGGGATCTAGAGGTGTGGTGAAGTTGTTTGGAGGAATAGAAGTGGTGAAGGGGCCTCCAACTTGCTTACATCTATGTGGCAAATCCCTTAGATCATATTTCTTAACAAGCTGCTGGAATGTCTGCACCTCTTCAACATAAGCTTCCTCCTCATCAATGGGGCCATTGTCATTCACAGGATTTTCATCAAACAACTATGTAATTTCATCTCCATTGCACACTTGATCTGCCTCCTCCTTAAACTGGCCTACTTCTTCTTCAGGCACATTCTCCTTGCTTTGCGGAAAAGGAGCATGATTTAGCACCAACAATGATGAGTCATAAGGAGTAGATGGTACCAACTCTTGATTACTTGTATTATTCTCCACATCATACTGAAAGATTGAAGCTACTGTCTGGAACTTAGGACACTCTAATTCAGAATGTTGACTTGTCTTATGGAGCCTACACCAACCTGATAAAGTAGCTTCAGCTATATATACACCACTTGGAGGCTTCTCTTGATTGATTGGCTGATACGATGGGGTGGGGACACCTCCATTGTTAGGCCTTGTATTCCAAGTCCTACTCTATCTGGGTGGTTGTCTTCTATCAAACCCTTGTCCACCAGCTTTCCCTCTATCAAAGTTTTGGCCTGAAGATTGTCCTTTTATCATAATTCTATCCTTTTTCATAATTATGTCCTCTTTTAGGATGTTGTCCCCTATCAAAGTGTTGTCCTTGTTGAGATTCCTGATTTTCCCCATTATGATTGGATTGCATACTCCTTTGAGTAGCCTACAGCTGACTATTCTGGTTTCTCAGATAAGTTACCTCCATGTTCAACTTCTTCACTTGTTCAGCCAGTTCGTCCAACCTTTCCTTGTTAGAATTATTATATGGAGGTTGGTTTGCATTGTTTTGAGGATACCCTATTGTAGCATCAGAACTCAGTGACTAGTTCAATACTTTAGAATTATACAAATATGTAGGGAATCCAGTTTGAGGCTGTGGATGAAGAGGTTGATTAACGTTTTGTTGGGGGTAGCTAACTACGGGCATAACTTGATTCATAGGAGGTTCTGAGTGGGGGACTAGAGGCAACTGAGGTATCGGATTCATGACAGGAGTATGATTGGAAAGGGCCCAATTGAGAGCAAGAACCTGCCCAGGGTGAGTAGTGGGTCCTAGTGATGGTAAAGGCCCAGACAAGTGTTGTCTCAGATTGGTACTAACTTTTACAGTCTTGGTGTATGCATCAAGTAGGGTAGTCAGAGGGTTATTTCTCCACTTCATAAAGTTATTTTCTAGACTATCAAGACCCTCATAATAGACTTCTAAAGCGGTGGCCTTGTCTACAACATAAGGGGCATGCAGTCGGGTATAAGCATGATGAAACATGTTGTTAAAGAACCCTATTAGATCATTGATCTCTCTCTTAGCCTTAGTGAACTAAAGGTAAATCTCATTTGGACTAATGGGAATCCTAAACTTCTGCAGAAATGTAGTCTTCAGTTCAATCCAATTATGAATAGACCTAGCAAGCAAATGATTGTACCAGTAGAACACATCTTCCCCTAACGAATAAGGAAAGAGCCTACATGCTACATCCTCATGGTTGATTCCTCTATCCCTAAGGCAAGTCTGAAAAATCTTGATATATTCCACTGCTATCCTATTAGGGTCATCAACATGGAACTTGGAACAAAATTGTTCTGGGTTCTTGGGCATAACATTATAATTATTGAAGGTCAAGGGAGATGGATTATTGGCAAGGAAAGCCATTGGTGGAGGTGGAGGTAGTAATGGCTAATTTATGGCTTGTTGGGGTTGTGGAATAGGATTGGCTTCTGAATCATATGAGGATGGACTCAATGAAAATGAGGATGATGGAGATGATGGAAGTGGTTGGGTGGATGATGATTCTCCTCTTCTTCTAGTCCTTCTTGAACTCGTAGGAGCTTGCAACTCTTGAAATTCCTCTTCTCCTGGAGTGGATCTAGTTATTCTTCTAAATCTCTCAGGAGAAAAGGCAGACAAAAAATGATCTAGCTTGCTTATTCAGGCCCTCCTTCTAGCGCCAATCTATTGATGGTGCTTTCTGCATAGCAACAACTCAAACAAAATATGATATCCTATCTCTCTTGAAAGGTAAATCTCTATCAGCAAGCTTCAAGAGATAACCCAAAGGTCTCTAATTTTAGGTATTGAAAATGCATAAACAACTCAGTGATAAATGTGAAAATGTTGGTAATCACAAAGGGACCTTACTACAAGCAAATACTGAATCTTCGATTTTATCAGATCTAGCAATATGGTGATACTTCAAATCCTAAATCGAACCAAAATAATAAAATAAATAGAAAAAGATAAGAGTGTCAAAGAGATTTTGAAGATTAATTCTAATTCTAAGATTAACAATGCAAATGATAAAATACTTGAAATAGACCAATCCCTTAGAAACTAATTCCTACTTGACCGAGATAAATCTGCAATCTTACAGAAATAATGCAATCTTCTAAGGCACAAAATATTTTCAAGTCATGAACATTTATCCAATCAACCTTATTGCAATTGAAATGAACAAGCATTCACAACTGAACTAAGCACAATGAGTATCAAAGTCTAGGCTAACTTTGCAAATCAACTAACAGTCAACTAGCTACAAAAAGTATGGACTAGAGATTGTTGCAACACTTCAAGCATCAAATCATAAACACCATTAATTCATCTAACATTAAACCTAGCATGTATCAAATAAACTTAAGCAATTTCAAAAGATAGAATCACAGGAACCATGCCAGATAAAATTAACACCAGAAAGGCACCAAATCACAATCTTTACTTGCATTAAATCATCCAAAGTAGCAACAATTCCAGTCTTCTGTTACAACACTTGCTCTAAAATATCCTAATTACTAACTCCTTGCTCTAATGCTTAATCCGTTCACTCTAATGGAATACAATCTAGCCCTTTCAAATGAGGCATTAACCCTATTTATAGAGATTACATCTTATGTCGGCCCAAATAGGGTTACAAAACAATTGCTCCTTAGAACAAGTTGGCCAAGAGGAACTCAAAAATAAAGTAAAGTATGCATTAAATGCATGCACTCTATCCAGGTCGGCCTGGGATCTCCAACATGGCTCGGTCCAATGCATAAGAAGGATGAGGAGGAATAATGGGGAAGCACAAATTATGATGTGAAAATGCATTAAATGCTTTCCCCTTTGTCCTTATCTCGTTCTATTTTATCCTACACCATTCAAAATATATTCTCCAAGTTGGCTAGAGGTGGAATAACTAGTACTTTAATTCTTCTTTCAATTGACTTAATGTCCTCTCTTGATTGTCTGATGACCTTATCCCAATCCACCTTCATGGTTGAGTACTTGTCTATCACTACAATGTATGTGGATGCATCATCTAAATGGTGCTCAATCACTGGAATGTCGTCAACTGGAACATACACCTCATGCCACCATTTTCTCAGTTATTCTAAATTCAAATGCTTTGGTGCAAACCTTTTCCTCCCTGTCATAACCTCAAAGAAAGAAATACATTTGTTGTAAATTTCAGTTAGGGTATTCTCAATTTTCTTTCCCTATTTGTGCACCTTCTTCACAACCCTTTTCCTAATTTGTAAAGCTTCGTTCCATTCATAGGGTTCTGTAACTTTGGAAGAAGAAAGAATTCCATCACTTACTAGCTTATCTTTAGTATATTCCATGATTGTCTTGGTCTTTTGCAATAAGAGATCAATATCCTCCTTGTCTTGAGATAGCACAACTTTTAGCCACTCTATTTTCCTAATGACATCACCACCAATTGACAAAATCTCCTTGATAGCATCATCTCCTTTTAATCCTGCTTCTTGTAACCAGTTCAATGTGGCATGTGCAGTGGTTTTCATTTTCTCCAATTCTATGATAGTTTCCTCTAGTAAGAAACCTGCAGCAAATGATGACGAACTAACTTGGCTGATGGATTGCAAGGGCTTCATTAAATCCTATAGATATTTCCTCAACTTATCATTTTCTTTCTTTAAATCTTGCTTTGCTTGCACCTCTTTCTTCAGCCTACTCAAAATAGTAGCACTAGAGCCCTCAAATTTCTCAACCTCTTGCACCAAAGAAGTGGGTCCTAGATTGATGGTTTTTAAACTATAATCTTTGCCAGTGACCTCATCTTTATCTTTATCTGGTGTAAGGGTGCAAATGTGAATAACTCTATTGTTTGATTCATCCCTCTCAATCTTGGAGATAACCTTGGCTTTCTTATTTGTTTTTCCTTTTCCAATCTTAGCTAACAGATCATCCCAATTTGGAGGAGTATCATCCACCACAATCTTCTTACTTTTAAACTCCTTGTCTAGCTAGATAGGAATGGTAGATTCTAAGTGTAATTCATCTTTTCCAGTTGCTTCCTACTGGTCTTTGGAGGAATCTATATCAAGAATCTCCTCAATTTTATCCTCTTTGTCCTCTTCTAGATTCTCATCCTTTTCTTCCTCATGCTCCTCTTCTACATGCACTGGTGAAGGAGTCTTGGTAGGAACCTCTATATCTCCCTCATCACCATCAAGTGAATTCTCATATGTCACCAAAGGCAATTGCAAGATTCTTTCTATTTCTGCCTCTGTACTGTAGAGTTCACCTTCTTGGAATTCTTCTTCTCCTTGATCTTGGTGATGCTCTACATATTTTGACTGCTCTAGTACATTGTGTGATTCATGATGAGGAGGAGTATCCTTATGTTGTTCTACACTGGGGGCTACTAGAGGAGTACCATTTTTCAGTACATTATCTTTGCAAAAAGGAGTCCTTGACCTCCTTGTATATACTTGAGTCTTCTCCCCTGAACTTTCCACATTTATTACTGGTAGGTTTATTTCTTCCTTTCCCTCAAAAGATTCATCTTTCTTCTTATAAGTCTAAGCTACCCTTCTCCTTTTGGGCACAGGAGCACTATCCTTCTTTTCCTCTTCACCCAATTCTTCCTTTGCAGGCCTCTTTGTCTTTGAAGTGTTAGTCCTTTTCTTAGCAACGGGTTTCCTTTGCTTCTCCCCTTCTTCTGTTTGAGCACCCTTAACCTTGATCCTGAAAGGGGAGTTTGCCTTAGCTTTACCTTTAGAGTCTTTCTCAACTGATTCCTCAGAGGTAGAATCAGACTCCAATTCTCCCATTAAGTCATAGGTGCATTGCACACCTTAACTCTCGAGCTCCCATTTCTTGTGTTTGAGCCATAGCTTGGTATACTTGATCACTAGGGTCATGATCTGCTCTAATTTAGTCTTCTCTTCCTCTAGCTAATCTATTTCCCCTATTGGTTTATCCTTCATAGGCTTATAGTCATGACTCTGAATCAGGTCTCCATCATCCTCAATCTGATCAAGAATGACTTTGACACTATACAATCTAATTACATGAATTGGCAGCCTAGTGAACTTCTTCTTCCTAACTTCAAATTCATCTTTATTGTTGGCCCAATAATCTTCTATGTCATCTTTATTACTGTACTCCCTACTACCTTTCCTCTAGGCTTCACCAATTATATCAAATTTGGATCTCTTGGAATGAAAAGATAAACCCACAATTTGCATTTCCTCCTTAGAAGCATGTGCTGAATTTATAGAGGGGCAAGCCTCATTACTACCTATCCTACGAGGGAAATCATTACCAAACCCTGTCTTGTGTTTATCTTTCTTGACTATAGCATAAAAATCACAAATCTGCTTTGTGACTTCTAATAGTACAATGTGATCTGTGGGGTACCTAGGAAGTCTGAATGGGGCTCTTTAGTAGCCATCTATCCTGATGTATGAGAAGGTAGGGAATTGGATGAACCAAGCTCCAAATTTTTTGATTAATTCCTTGCCTGGTCTGATATCTACAAGTTCTCTACACCTTGAAGTAGCCTGGTTATATGCATGGTGAATGCATCATTCACCCTCCTATAGTTTGGACTACCCAAATGTAGTTGTGGGTATACTTCCTAAATCACATCCCATCCAAACACACCCCTTGTGCTTAGCCCCTTGTATGGATGGAACCTTGCAAGTGCATAGACCAAGTAAGAGGTCATTGCGAAGGTGTTTGTCTGTAGCACATTGCACATTTTTTCATGTATCATTGCACTTATAATTCCTGCGCAATGGTAATCAATATTCAGCTCCATCCTCATAATAACATGGAATATCCAGTTTTCAAATATTCATGTGCTCTTTTATCCCACGACTCTGCTGAGTAATTTGATTGCATCATAATATTTTGGCTTGAATTTTTCCCTGTACATTATTTTGGAAATGTGGAGAAATGAGACTTAGGCTTCTCTAGCCAGGAATTAATAACTTGTTTTGATTTGATAGTCTCATCCTCACAGTACTTAGCCATTTCTATGCCAAATTCCACCACATGCACCTGTCAGGCATGTCAAATGTTTGTGCTATAGAGATAGGGTTAAGATTGGCTAATATTCTTCCCTGAGGGCCAATTATTCTCTCGGTGCTCCTATCAGAATGTCTGGTGCACTCTAGCACCAGCTCATAGCATTGAACAGTAGGAGGGAATCAAACTACATGCACCAATCCTAATTCCACCAATCTTCTGGCCAATAGTGGATGATCCTTCTGTGTCATCCTAGCCTTAAATTCTTCATAGTACCACTGACCCACATTGGTATCAGTAACCTCTGACCTTATGGAGGTCAACTTTCTTTTTGGAACCCTACTCTTTATATCTATTTTGATCCTCTCTACCTCAGAGATAGAAGATCCCTCAACATTTGGATTTTTCTGCTTACCCTTAGCCTTCTCGGCCACTACACTACTAGATTTAGCCTGCATCCAACAAAAGACCATCATAAATTTTCTTCATAATATTAGAACCAAGATTAGATAACATATTCATCATTGCATTAGTTCAAAATCATGATAGAATCCCCTTTAAATCAATTACAAAGCACAAGTATTAAGAATTCTGGGATTCTGAGTAATCCGGGGAAAACCGGCCAGAGAGGAATTCCAAGAAATTTCATGTCAGGCGGACTTAACCGATTGAGCAAAAATTTCATTGGTTGATCATCATAGTATGAAGGGAAAGCATATAACATTATTTAAATGTCCATATCAATCATAAGATGCCAAAGATTCAACATTAAATTCATTCATCTCTCAAATTATTCAATCACCGCAAAGTCTTTGGGAGAATCTAGGAAAATCCATCAAGAAAGGAATTTCACGAGGACTGGAAATTCTGAGCCCTTGGCACATACCTGGGAAAATTAAGGGATGAGGAAAATTGATAAATTTCGAGGGTGTGGAAATTCTGCAAAGACATTGAAATCCTGAAAATCATTACTTCATAATTTCTTCGCCTAGAAAAATCAGATGATGAAAACTTTTAGGCTTGAATCCAATTTGTTTCATGTCTTCTATTGATCCTCATAAGTTCTCAATTTTCTCAAGAATGAATTCTTGAGGATTGGCTATGAATTGATGATACCCTAAGTTCGACTTTCTAAACCTCCACCATGAACATATGGATGAGCTCAGGTTGAGCTTGGATTGAGCTTATTTGTCTTCAGTACAACTCAAGATAGATTGCATGGCACGAACTCAAATGAGTTATTGGTAAATGAAATCAGAGGGGAGCTTGTGAACTCACTTAGAGACATTAATAGATCTAGACTCCTAAGAGAAATCGTAAGTCTAATCAAACTGGAATGAAAATACACATAGTTAGGTATGAAGGTGCAATTTGAGAATGCTTGGCACCACAACTAATCGGCTAACTAGGGGAAGGTATGAACTGGGCCCTAGGAACCTACGAAAGTGCCAAACACAACCCTATTTTGAACATTCAATCGCCAAACAAATGAAATTGAAGCTCCAAATGCATTCAAAAGAATAAAGCATCACAAACATCAATCATTCAAGAGAAAAAATGTAGCTACATACCATGGACGAATCAAATTCAGCTGTAGGAGTGGCTGGTGATAAACTTCGGTGCCCTAGCAAACAACTTTAACAATAACACAAGAAATCCAATCACCGAATCCAAAAATCGAGCAATTCAAGCAAAAAATCGCCAAATACCATAGACTCTCAAGGAAGAAGACAACAAATGATGAAAGTAAATGACACAATTTCCCTAAAATCAACCAAATACTTACTACAAAATTTGTACCATAGTGCATTAATGCCATCGACACAATAGGCCAGTACAAAACTTGGAAACCTGACTAGGCGACATAATTTCAGAGAAATCCGATCCAAGCGGAATCCCACAAAGAGCCAGATTTTTTGAACTACAATGTTGAAACTTCTTCATTGGACCTTTAGGAAAGCCAGGAAATTCTGCCCAGAATGGAAATTCTTGAAGACAAGGAAAAACCAGAGTTTTATCTAGAACTTAAGATTTTTAATACTTAAATTATGGAATTATTTGGGTAAGCAAGATGAACATCCAAGGATATCCAAAAGTGATCGAATCCAAAAATTAAAGAGCCAAAAGACACCAAGAGCAAAAGCAAAAGAGGGTCCCTGTTTTTAGCAAGGCGTGTGTGCGAAAACTGTACAACAGATCCCTTAGCCTTCTTACTACTAGACCCTAGAGTTTGTACTTTTCCTTTCTTAGAGCTATCAAGAGGAGCTTCTGACTCAAAACCCTTAGTGTGTTCATTACCCTCTTCTAAATTTTCATGATCGAACCCCTCTTCCTCTAAATTATCAATAGATTTTTCTACATTGTGGGAATCTTCTTTGGCAGAGTGTTCTAAAGCATTAGGGAGGGAATTCTTGACAAAATTTTTAGGGGTTTCATCTACAACAAATAAGTCGTAGTCCCTAGGAGGCGAGAGCTTCTTCAATTCTTTTATAATTAATGGTTTAATAATCCAATGATGGGTTAATGAATTTTCACTACCCCTTTGAACAACTTTTCACATTTGCATGATGAAAGAATATAGAAAGAAAGGAATATTTACAAACGCACCCCATCTCAGATGTATCATGAGCCAAAATTGCTTGGCATAAACATATACATACCTCCCCTTGTAGGTTAATTACTGAATGACAAACTCTTCTACATCATTCCAAGGAACTGGAAGTGAAGCTAACTTTGTGCCTTGACCAACAACTATTTCGACCAACTCCCCACACTTCAAGAACTTTTCTCAGAGGGATTTAAGCTCTCTTTCTCACACAAAATTATCAAGAAAATAACTTTCCCTTGTTAATGGAAATCCTGTAACATCTACTATGTTTTCAACTAAAATAGGAATCTCTAGACCATGAACTTGCACCCATTTAGTGTTGTAGGTCGCTGCAAAATCGAAAGCCAATTTCTCATCATATCCCCTTAGTCTCTTAAAGTACACATCCCATCCTACTTGCTTGAATATCTTATATTCCACAAACATCGTTGGAGCCCTTAGATCATCCATTGTCGTTGGCTCATAACGGTGCCTATGTTCTCCTACCATATCCTTATGAGGAGGTGCAATTTGAATAGTCCATAGTTCTAGCCCAATAAAGTGTATGAACAAGACTAGTTACAGAAACAACTATTACCAGGAATAGGACAAACTTAACTGGTAGTGTTATTAGGCAGTAAGAAATGATGGTTTTAATTCATTATTGCGAGTGAATACTAATAATTACTAGTGGTATTAAGAAGCGACCGAATAATCATGGGACAAGTTTTTACATGGGAAGGACAAGACATGATGGCTGATGTGACACTCCCCCTAGCTTGGCAGGTTACCTGTCCATGGGTGACACCACAATCATTAAATAAAATAAAGAGAAAAGAAAACAAACACATAAAATACCAATATCGATGACCGTTGATGGAATGGAGTGGTGACATCATGGAAAAATTGATGTTGATGTAGATGCCAACTCGACAACAATGATAGGATGATAAGAGAGTAGCAGAGGAGGTACAGTCATGATGAAGCCAAAAGCAAAATGAATCCACTAGCTGGAGAGTGCCGCGTATAGAAGAAAGCATGAGAAAACGTTAGTCAAAAAGTACGGTGGTTGACAAGGTGGTGTTTAATTGGCTGGAGCACTGGTAATAGTAAGTAGATCATGGAAGCAACCATGGAGAAAGGAATACCACCCAAAGGATACAAAAAGCAAAAAGCTCTTGGAAATCTGGCCGAGAGATAATCACAGCAGTTCCTGTCACAAGGGAGATAGGAATGTAGAATCAGGTGGAGCAATGGTTATTGGTGAAAAGCCACTAACAACCATTGTGACATGAATGGTGGAAGAAGGAATGGAGGGGTGTAAAGCCTAGCCAAGAACAAGTGATAGCACCAACCAGCGGAGACACCGAAGTAGAGGTTCCTGACAAGAAGATGACAGGAACTGTGTCAAGGCATATCGCTAGAAGACATGAAAGGATAGACCATGGTTCTAAACAGGAGGTTGAAGTATGACCCTGAATGAATGGAATGAGGGACCCGAAAACTTGTGGCATAAAGTAACATAGGTCCTGGCGGAAAAATGATAGGAAGACGGGGTGCCAACGCATGAACATTTTTTTATTTTTTTATTTTTTATTTTTTATTTTTTAATTATGTATATCGATAGTAGACTGTTGATTTCCCGGTTTTCAATCTACTATTGCCTAGTGGCACCAAAAAATTGGTTTTCACCACTAATTTTATTCAACGGGTAATGCTCGCCGGAAACCGGTTTTCAAACATTAACCGGCCAACAATGCCCAAAAAGGATTTTCATTGTTGGATCTTTTATTGCATTTTTTTTAATAATATTATGGATCAATCCCAAAGGAGGCCAAAAGGAACAACAATAAGTTCCTGCACCACCTCTAAAAATAAAGCTTCTTTGGAAAGAGGCTTCTTGTATAGTTCGAGGTGGTGACCATTGACAAGGAGAGCTCTTCTTTCAAAGTCCACTATATAGAGATGAACAAAACCATTAGCATATATGGTCTAGATATCGTAGGGTCCTAGCCATCATGTGTGAAACTTTCCCTTGAAGTCTTAGAAGTGAGATTCGTATAAGAGTGCCCAATCTCGAGGTTGGAATGACCGTTGTCAAATATGACAGTCATGCCATAGAGTACGCTATTTCTGAACAACCTCGGTGTGAAAGAGTGCTTCCTGGTGCAATTCATCTAAGGAATGTAGTTGATCAATGTGTGCCTTTTGTGCATCAGAAAGACTCATACCCAATTGTAGTGCAGTGCGAAGAGTGTTTATCTCAAACTCAATGGGAAGAACTGCCTTCTTACCATAGATGAGTTCATAAGGGGTCAGACCAGTGGTGGTCTTCCATGTTGTTCGATAGGCCCACATAGCTTCAAGGAGTCATGTAGCCCAATCACGCTTGTGAAAAGAAACTGTCTTAGTAAGAATATTCTCAATCTCTCTATTGGTGACTTCCACTTGCCCATTGGCTTGAGGGTGATAAGGTGTAGACTTGCGATGGCGAATTTCATACTCATGAACCAAGGTAGAAATGAGCTCAAAAGTGAATTGTTGTCCTTGATCTGTGGTTATCTCTCGCGGCACACCAAACCTTGTGAAAATATCAGAGTACAAGAGATCTACTACTTTTGTATCTTTGGCATGCTTCAGAGCTACCACTTCGACCCACTTGGTTACATAATCAGTACATACAAGGATGTATTTCTTATTTCTTGATGGAGGGTTGATTGTTCCAACAAAATCAAGGCCTCACTTCTCAAATGGCTCTATGGAAAACTGTGGGTGTAAGGGAATCTCGTCAGAGTGTGTGGGTCAACCCATATGCTGACACTTGTCACAATGATGAACATAGTGTTTACAATCCTTGTGGATTGTAGGCCAATAGTAGCCTACAATGAAATCTTCTGAGTGGTCCTTTAAGCAGAAAAGTGTCCTCCACATGGTTCTATGTGGCATTCATGAAGTATATCGAAGACATCATCTTTGGGTACACAACGTCGCATGATATTGTCAATGCCGGTGTGGAAGAGCAATCCGTTGATCCATGTGTACTGTCCACTGAGTCCAACTAGCTTCCATCATTCCCTCAGAGAGAAATGTGGAGGGAACTTGCATGTAACCAAATAGTTTGCAATATTGGTGAACCATGGGCTCTTTGTTGATATAGCAAAGAGGTGCTCATCTAGAAATGCATCGTCAACTGGAGTAGGTTCATTGTTTGGCTATTGTAATCTAGACAAAAATTATGCAACCACATTTTCTCGACCAGGCTTACCAAGTATAGTTATATCAAATTCCTGGAGTAAAAGTAACCATCTAATAACTCTACTAGTTACCAAAGTTTTATTCATTAAAAATTGAATTGTCGAAGGATCTGTGTGGACATATACCTTATACCAGTAATATAATGATGAAACTTATTAATTGCATACACAACAACTAAAAACTCTTTTGCAGTTACAGTGTAATTTACCTCGGCCCTTGTGAAGTTCTTGATGATGTAGTAGATGGAATAGAAGAGATTATCCTCTTTTTGTCCAAGCACATCTCCCATTGAACAATCTGAGGCATTAGTGTGAATATGAAATGGTAGTTCCTAGTTTGGACCTCTAAGGGCTAGTGTGGTTACAAGTTTTGTCTTGATGGCCTCAAAGGCTTCTTGACACTCAGGTCTCCAAGAGAAAGCAACATCTTTGGTTAGCAAGGAAAATAAGGGAGAGGCAATCTTACTGAAATTTTGGATAAATCTTCAGTAATATCCTGCATGAATTAGAAGACTACGAACATCCTTTTGGCTAGAGGGTGTAGGCAAGTCTTGAATAATTTTGATCTTTCTAGGATCTACTTGGATACCTTTAGTGGAAATGTAATGGCCAATCACAATGCCTTCTATCATAAGGATGTGGCACTTCTCATGGCTTAAAGACAAATTAGTATCTATACATCGCTTAAGCACTCTTTCTAAATTTGTCTTTGCTTCTTCATAAGTATTACCATGGATAGTGAAGACATCCATAGAAACTTCAACACAATCATTAACAAGATCAAGAAAAATACTCAATACTTCCCTTTGGAAGGTAGCAGGGGCATTACACAACCCGAAAGGCAGGACATTGTATGCAAAGGTGCCCAATGGACATGTCTTCCGGTGCTATGTGAATCTGGTTGTAGCCACTGAATCCATCCAGAAAGGAGAAAAACTACTTACCTACAAGAGTGTCCAACACCTGATCAATAAATGGTAATGGAAAATGATCCTTTTTAGTTGCTTTATTAAGTGCTATGTAATCAACAAAAATTCTCCACTTACCATTTTTCTTGGGAACCACAATTAGAGGAGATACCCATTGACTATCTAAAATAGGATATATAAAACCTACATTGAGCAATTTTTGTAACTCCTCTTTAACTATCTCTTGCAAGGCAGGGTTGAGCCATCTTTGTGGTTGCCTAATGGGGCGACTACCTTCCTCAATATAAATATTATGTGTGCAAGTATCTGGATGAATTCCACACATGTCTTGATATTCCCAAGTAAATGCATCTTTATTAGCCCTAAGCATGGCAATAAGATCTTGGATTTTTTCTGCACTTAAGTGTGGATTAATATTTAATGTGCGACCAGGTAAAATTTCCATAGCTTCATATTGTGAAGGTGAACCCATGGTCAATACTTGTGAGGTGGATGGTGTTTAGAAAATAAAAATGGACTATACAAATAGTGGTGAGGTAGCAATTGGTGCAGTGTGATAAAATGTTGAATAGATTGGGAGCTACCTACCAATGGAAAGTTACCAAATGGACAATTAGTATTTACACTTGAAGAATGAACCAAATTTTCAAGAACCTCATTAGATGCATACATATTGTGAAGAAAATTAATAACAATATTATCCTTTGTAGGTTCTTCAATATCATGTGCTTGATCAGTTGTCAAGATTGGTAGTGACTCTTCTAAATCACTGTCAATCCAGATTGAGTCTTCTATTTCTAATAGGGGTTGCATTGGAGGATATAATGTCAACTGTTTAGTTTATTCCCCATAAGAAATAACCATGTTACCTAACCAATAGTCAATGAATGCATTTGCGGTGGCTAACCAAGGTTGTCCCAAGATCAAGGGGTATCCCCCAAGCTTAACTTTTGGCTGCAATATCATGAAATCAATTGGAAAATCCCATGAATCAGTAGAAAGAATTACATTCTCTATCATCCCCTCGGGTTTGAATAAATAATGATTGGCCATTTGGAGGACTGTCGGAGTAGGTCAAAGTCCCTCAAGTGATAATTTTACCTTTGTCTCATTTGTCATGACATTGATGGAAGCACCCAAATCAACGAGTGTGTTAAGAATAGTGACCTTACCAATACCCACCTTGATGACTGGGCTCCCTGGGTTTGAATACTTAGGAATAGTCAAATTCGCAAGCATGAGGTCAGTGAGTTGCCCAATAACTTGGACAATCTTTAGGTCTTCCTTCTTCTTATTCCTTTGGGTACATAGGTCCTAAACTGTCTTTGTGTACATTGGAATGTCCTTTATGTTAGGGTTAGAAATGGCAGATATATCCAACAAGGATACATCCTGGGGTGTACAGTATAACATGGGTTGTACAGTATAGCATGATCAGTCACCACATACCAACAACCTCCCACTTGGAGACTGATCCTGGATGACACTGTTGCAATTACAACTCCCACTGGAAATAAGTACCTTGGACATTTTTTCTTCCTCCTCTTGTGTCTTTAGACACATATCCCTAGTCAATTTAACATGACTAGGCAAAGGTGTGCTAACAACTTTTGCATTTTCCATATGAAATCTCTACAAGACCTTTTCAACATAATTAGCCTGAGATAAAAACAATTTTTTGTTTTTCCTATCTCTACAAATTTTCATACCAAGGATTTGTTTTGCTGCCCCCAAATCCTTCATAGCAAAATATTTTGCTAACTATTGTTTTAGCTCACTTATGTGATCCATGTTAGACCCAGCTACAAGCATGTCATCAACATATAAACATAAAATAATGTAGCTGTCATTATCCAACCTCTTAAAATAAACACAATGGTCAGAATTACACCTGTTGTAGCCTTGCTCATCCATAAAAATATCAAATTTGAAGTACCATTGCCGAGGTGCTTGCTTCAAGCCATATAAACTTTTCTTCAATCTGCACACTAGTTTCTCCTTACCTTTGACCTCAAATCCTTGTGGTTGATCCATATATATTTCCTCTTCCAAATCACCATGGAGAAAGGTTGTTTTAACATCAAGCTATTCTAAATGCAAATCTTCAGCATCCACAATACTTAAAAAAAATACGAATAGAAATCATTTTAACAACTGGAGAAAAAATCTCATCAAAATCAATACCCTTTTTCTGTGCAAATCCATTTACAACTAATCTAGATTTAAATATTTTCTTACCTCCATCCTCCTCTTTCAACCTATAAACCCATTTGTTTGGTAAAGCCTTTTTACCTGTAGGAAACTTGCATAATTCCCAAGTCTGATTTTTCAGCAAGGAGTCCATTTCTTCTTGCATTCCATGCTCCCACTAAATCTTGGTATCCACCTGCATAGCTTCATCATAATATTCTGGTTCACCAACATTTGTTAACAAAATAGTATACAAAGAGGGAGAGAATCTTTTTGGAGGTCTACTTATCCTTGAAGATTGTCTAACAGGAGTTTGTGGTATTTGTTGTTGCTGTTGTTTCCCAGCATGAGGAACCACCGAAACATCATTGTTTGGAATATCATCCAACACTACATAATAATTTTCTTTCTTCTCATGTTGCAGCAACAGATCTTTGTAAAACACTTTCTCATTGAATATGACATCCCCGCTTCTCACAATTTTCTGATTTTCAAAATCCCAAAGCCTATAACCAAATTCATCAATGCCATATCCAAAAAATATACATTTCTTTGATTTTGCATCAAGCTTGGTTCTATTTTCAGAATCTACATGTGCAAATGCTTCACAACCAAAGGTTTTGAGAAAAGAATAACTCACCTTCTTACCTTTCCATGCTTCCTCTAGAATACCACAACCCAAAGGATTAGAGGGACCTCTATTAATTAAATAAATAGCAGTGTTTACAGTCTCTGCCCACATTTTTAAAGGCAACCCAACATGCAATTGCATAGTCCGTGCACGCTCCATTATTGTTCTCTTCATGCACTCAGCCACTCCATTTTCCTATGGAGTCCTTGGAACTATTTTCTACCTACGAATACCATTAGAGGAACAATAATCTTCAAACTCTTTGTTGCAATACTCACCACCATTATTAGATCTGAGACATTTTATCTTTTTACTTGTCTCATTCTCAACCAAGCTTCTCCATTTTTTAAAAGTTTCAAATACATCAGATTTCTGCCTAAGGAAATAAATCCATACTTTCCTAGTTGCATCATCAATGAATGTAACATAATACAGAGAGCCACCGAGAGAAGATACCTGAGTTGGTCCACATACATCCGTATGCACAAGCTCCAATTTCACATCTTTCTTTTGCTTCCCATCCTTGAGAAAACTTACTCTCTTTTGTTTTCCATACACACAACTTTCACATAAATCCATATTAACACATTTTAGACCTGGTAAAACATTGTTTGAATGAAGTAATTTCATACCTTTTTCCCTCATATGCCCAAGTCTATTATGCCACAGTGCTGATTCAGAGTCCACAACAACTGTATGATCTTCTACCTGCTGAACTGCAACAACTGTTCCTAAACATTGACCTTTTTCCATAACAATTAAAGTAGAAGGAATAGTATGACCTGTGCAAAGATATAAGGTGCCTACTTTCACACCTTTTGATACCAATAAGGCACCCTTTGTGACCTTCCAATTTTTATCACTAAATGTAACAATATAACCTTCATCATCTAGTTGCCCTGCTGAAATTAAATTTCTGCTTAACTTTGAAACATGCCTTACCTCATGTAGTAGCCAATGATTTCCATTCTACAACTTAATCTTGATTCTTCCCTTTCCAACAATCTGACAGGGTCCGTTATCTCCTAAATAAACCAGCCCAAAATCCCCTTGGACATAATCAAGAAAATAACTTCTATGGGGGGTAGCATGAAATGAAGCCCCTGAATCTAACACCCAAGAATCATCAACATTATCAAGGGAAAGAATCAAAGCATCCTCATCAGATTTATTACTTACCACATTTGCCTCTTTACTTCCTTCATTTTTGTCTCCTTTATTTTTCTGAGACCAACAATCTTTCTTTAAATGACCTGGCTTACCATAGTACTAGCAATCCCTCTTGTTTCTAGATATGGACTTTTTGTCCTTTGATTTTCCTCATGACTTCCCCTGATTTCCATAATTTTTTCCTCTCTCCTTTGTTCTTCCCCTACTTTCTACATTCAAAACACTACCTGATGTGGATGTTCCACCTGAGCTTTTCCTACGAATTTCCTCACTCAAAATAACACCAACAACATCATCAAATTTCAATGTATTCGAACCAAAAACATAATTGCTAACAACCATTACCAAGCTATTCCAACTTTCAGGAAAAGAACACAGAATCAAAAGAGCCCTAACTTCTTCATCAAAGTTTACTTTTACAGAAGTTAATTGACTGGTGATCGTATTAAACTCATTTAAATGATCAGTAACTAAACCACCTTCTACCATTTTCATATTAAATAAATGCTTCATAAGAAATACCTTATTTGAAGCGGAAGTCTTTTCATATAACTTCGCCAGGGTTTCCATCAACTCTTGAGTTGTATTTGTTGTTGTAATATTGAACGCCACCGATTGTGCTAGGCATAAACAAATACTTCCAAGAGCTTTTCTATCCAAAATCTCCCAGTCCTCATTAGACATTGTTGCGGGTTTCTTGGTTTTTCCTTCTAATGGCCGCCATAAATCCTTCTGATAGAGATAGTACTCCATCTTCATCTTCCATAATTGATAGTTCTTCCCATTAAACTTCTCAACCATGAGACTCCCACTCAACCATGAGACCTTCCTACAGATAATCAAAACAAAACCTCTCTCTGATACCACTTGTTAGGGTTAGAAATGGCAGATGTATCTGGAAAGGATACATGCCGAGGTGTACAGTATAACATGGGTTGTATAGTATAGCATGATCAGTCACCACATACCAACACTTTATAGCCTAAAACAAAGGAATTTTAATGTTAACATTATGGAGTTCATTCAAAAAATTGAATTCAAGTTGTAAAACTTCCTTTTGTACATATTTTGAAAGAAGGCAGTTAGGAAATGGAGGTTCTTTTTCAAGTTCCTCTCTGGGTTCTTCATTAATTTTGGTAATGGTGGGTCCTTGGAGGGATTTTCCTAATCTCAATTGAACCCCATCTATCTCTACAGTATTAAGAGGATAAGTGGGACAACTTTCCACCTCATTATTATATATAGGCTATGTTGCCTTACTATTGGGATTTGGATTCAATTGGTTTGGCATTGATGTGGGCTTTAGCGGTTGAGGTGGATTGGATGATTGGTTTGAAGATGGTGGTATAGGTGTGAGATATCGTTGTGGCTCTTGATATGGGTTGAGAATTGAAGGAGATGGAGGTTGTGATTGTGATGGGTACTGTTGTTGATATGGTGGGGGTTGTGGCATTTATGGCCTCCATGCCTATTGCCACGGTTGTGAAGCATACTGGTATTGTGGCATCCATTGAGGGTTAGCAAGAGGTTTTTTCCAACCCCCATACCATCCAACCTAATTGGAAAAGGAATTGGTTTGGCTAGGTCCTAGGGTGAAATAATCATTTAACATTCCAGGATGCATTGACCGAGGTGGAAAAGGTTTCCTAGGGGCCATATAGTAGACAGGTTCTTCAGAATATCCCATATCAGTCATATCTATGAGAAGAGGTCTTAGGGTAGAACTCTTACTGTCTTCCTCTAGGGCTGAGATATTTGTCCTATTATAAGGGCAATCTTCACTGCCATGTTTCTTCCTACATATAGGACAAAATATTGCTAGGGCCTTTTCTGCCTCCTCTTTCTTTCTACGGGTATATAATGTATCTATATGTTTACCCATGTGACTCAATAAATCAGTTTTAAGGTCTTCAAGTAAATTACCTATCTCGCACTTGGTGATACCTATTGAAGTTCCCGTAGAATGCATCTTGCCTAGATAGTTCCTTCCTAAGGACTGCGACCTGGAATAATTCCTACAAATATCACAAATATCATCAAATTCCATCTTAGAAATATTCCCTTTACCTATTAAATTTAATACTTCCATGACATCAACTCTTATGCCCCTAAGAAACAACATTTTAACAATATCATCATTCATCCCTTGTTGATGAGATCGTTGAAGACTGAACATAAATCATTCAAGATAATCTTCCACAGACTTGTCTTCCTTCTGTGTCATATGGAAAAGTTCATTCCAATTTTCCTTGGTTTATAGTATTATTGGTACTTGTCCAAGAACAAATCCGTCATGACATTCCATGTCCTAATGTTCCTAAGGTTCATAAACCAACGCAACGCTGCATCCTTCAATGTGGCTGGGAACAATTTGAGCTTCTGCACATCATTTTGATAATCATAACTATTGCACAACACATCAAATTCAAACAAAAACATGTTAGGATCCTCAATAGAAAGGCCACAAAAAATAGGTAAATCTGAATGAGGAATATTCTTCATAGGGGCATCTTGCTCAGGATATGTGATAGGAAACTCAAAAGTAACCAGATTATTGTTGGCCAAAGCCCTATTACCATTGTTGTTGTCATTGTTATTGTTGTTGGGATCCATGATATCTAATGCCCAAGGAGTAAAATAGGTTCTAAATGGCTTGGGGGTTTCTTATGAGAATGGACCAACTTTAGCCCCATAAGACTCTTGGAAAAAAAATTCAACCTTATTGCGTAATACATTAGAAGATCTTGGATGAGTATTTGCGGGTGTCTAAACAATAGTGGTCTCAATAGCACATCTCTCAAGATTAGGTCTAGGTAATCATAATGATTACAATTTTTTTTTTAATTTCTCTTGAGTTAAGCTACTTCCTTCAATGGGTGATTTTGACTTATCTTGCAATTCTTTGAGTTGTGGACCCTCAATGGATGATTTTGATTTATTTTTGGGTTTTTTCAGGTTGTGAACTACTTTCCTTTTCTTTTCTAATGAATCTTCCTCTACAATCCATACTATGATTCATACACCTAAATGACTTATGATAGAGAAAACTAAGGGTAGTTATCCAAATGAGGTTGACTATCGTGTGGAATTTCTCCTTAGAGCACTTCTCCTAACTCAGTTTACTAAAAATGCAAGCCTTTAACACCATTCCCCAGAAATGGTGCTAAAATGATTGGATTAAACTGTAGTCTTAAAGTACTCTTGAAATAGGTTTGATTTGATCTTTAGAAATGGCTCCCTCAGTTCATCTTAAAGTGTCAATCCGGGAACGTAGGCATTTGAACCGTGTTGTGGCAATATGTTGAAGGGATGCAATTAATAAACCAAGGGTTGATGGATGCACACTAATGTAATCTATATTTGAATAGAATTCTAATTGGCAGACTTCTTGTCACATGTGTGATAGGAACTCGTGAAGAAATAGTTTTGAAATAGAAAACAGATTACTAACACACATCAAAACATAGCTGAAAATCTATATATAACAGAATGAAAATATTCCTTGAAATAAGATGAACATAATGGAAGTTAAACTATTGGATGTAAATATGCTTTTGACATCAATTGACTATTCAATTTCTTAACTCATAATGACTTTATTAGTTGATATCTAACTATTCTTAATACTGATAATAAGTGAAAGGTAAATTATACACATTGACAAGTATCAAACCAATAGAGATTAACACAATTGTAGAAATGAATTATACAAATAAGAATTTGGTAATTAACATAGTAATGCAATTAATCGAATAACTACGAAATCACAACATACATTACCACACGCATATATCTAATGTAAAGATCACCAAAAACTAAGGAAGTGGGTCTGCCTTCGCCAAATATTGAATGATGAAACTCACAAACATAGAATTACTCCATGCTAGCTATCATTCATTCAATTGTAGTAACAGAGTATAAGTGCAGATTTAATTACTAAAGTCTAATTTTTATTATTTATCTCTCTTTCTAGTTTTCAGCATACACACACACACATATATATATCATAGCTTCCTATACTCATAGCAGTCTTACAGATGAAAGTGAATAAGCATTATAGTTGTTTGTGGCTTATAGCCAACAACCATCGAAAGATAATCAAAAATAGCTTAAAGTCTTTTGACAGTATTTTGAAACAACATAACAACTCAAAACATATTTTCTAATCTCGACAAGTATATCCAAAATGACAAAATGACTTCAACTAGCTTAGTCATCCATCCACCGATGCCCTTCATGCTTTGTTGTCAACCACTTTTAACATTTCCTATTACCAAAATCACAAAAATAGTTAGAAACAATCAAAGAAATTGATATTTTCACCAGTTTTTATCTTTCCTTCTATTTTATAGAATATCTTCAGTTCATTAATGAAAAGTGACAGGAATGATAGGAAACACTAGGAAAGATGACAAAGGTTAAAGCAAATAATAGGTGAAATAATGGCATGTTTTTCCCCCATTAAAACTCACATCATTGTTGTGAGTTGTGTGGGGATGATGTGGACAAGAAATGACAACAACCTGCAAACCCAACAAAGTTTGTGTGGGCCTATTGTCAGAGCTTGTGGGATAGCAGGCTTTTGATGTGTGTCTTGGTGGACCTCGCATTTGGAAAGTGGTGTATGAAGGAGATTTATGGTGGAGATTTAAAGGACCGTTCGTCCAACGATCATGATTTAAGGTTATTGTGATGCACTATGTGATTGCAATGGTTATGTGATCAATGGTGGAGATCAAGCAGAAAAGTTTTGATGGCAATGTGCGACATGATGAATACCCCTAAGATAGACGACGATGATTTGAATGATTGCTTATCTAATGGTACTATTTTAAAGGCATGGTGATAGTCTAATTGAAGTTGATTGAACAGTTGTGTTTTAAAGGCATGAAGATGAACAAAGGATCGTAGGATCATTGCGTGAAAGAGAAGATCCATGACCAATATTCAAAATAAAGATCTACAATTGTCTAGTCTGTGTGAACAGGGTTATGACTAGTAACCGACATAGAGGAAGGAATTAATTGGTCCAACTGCATCAGCAACCAATGTATATGAAGATTTGATCTTCAAGGTGGTGGAATAGATTGCATAGGTGATTGAGATTAGATCAGATCGAATGGATAGTAGAATGCATTGAATGCATAATCAAATTCTTAGGGTTTGACAAAGAGAATGAGGGAAAATTCTCTGTATCAAAATTAAATGTTGTGTGGCTTGATGCAGAGGTATGGTAAAATCTAATAAACCTTATCATATTTCTTTATGATGAGCTAGATGATGGCACTTAGCTCGATGTACAAGTAGCTTTCTGATGAAGTTAGCAAGTGAAGGAAACCCTAGAAGAATATTTGAGAAGATTTGAATAGTGGTGAGAATCTTGAGGTAGAGATTGCAAATCAGTGGAGTTAAACAAAAAGAAAACAACCAGAGTTTGATTTTTTTTGGAGATTCTTGTAGTGTGTCTACAATAAAGAGAGAAGTTAAGTAGATAGATAATGCACATGTAAAGAAGCCCTAGACTGTAATACATAACATCTTCTAGGTGTTGGAATTTACAGAGTAGAAGGGGTGTGTTGCTAAGAGTGTAGCTTCAGTAGCGGAGTGTGAGTTGTAGAAAGTGCAATGATGTACTAAATGTAATGATGCATTATAGGTTAGGCAGTACCAATCTATGCATATATGAGCTTGTGATGTTGTAAGAGGTTGTAGCCTCATTGTACTGAGTTGTAGCTCTATTTAGGGGATTGTAGTCTCCTTGGAGTTTTAGCTCCTAAAACAATGTGTTGTAGCATCCTTGAAGTTGTAGCTTCTAAATTATGGAGTTTTTGCTTACTTGGGTTGTATCCCTAAACATTGTAATAGAGATTTCATTTGTGATGTTGGATTTGAGTAGTAGTCTCAAGAAACATTTTGTCACCTTGGTTTTTACCATCTTGGGTTTTGCATGTATATCTGGTGTTGTGGGCATTTGTGTTGACTGTGTACTTTCTTTTTTATTCTTGCATCTTTTTGTTTTCAATCTACATAGTAAGAGTTTGAGTAAGAAATTTTCTCAAGGTATTTGGAGCTAAGGAGGTAGTTTCCATTAAGTTTTTGAGGGAAAAAGTTTTAGTATCTATTGATTCACCCCCCTCTTAGTAGATCATTGTGTTCCAACAAGGATAACTTCAGTATGGTAATGGGAGCCTAATATGATTCTCTCATTTTCCACCCTTTCAGGATACTCACCTAGTGGATAGCTTGAGGTTCCACTACCCCAAAGTGAGCACGTGTGTCATTTGCATAGTGAACATCATGTTCTACTTGTAAACATTTTTAGACAAACAACCTAGACCTAGTCCACATCACATTGGAAAAATTGTCTAAGCTTGATCCTTTTCTTAGACAAACAACCACATTCCACATCGTGTTGGAACAGTTGAAGCTTGATCCTTTATTTTCCTTTTTCCCTTTCTCTTTGATAGGGTATGATTGTATATATTTTTCATTCTTGCATACATAAGTATCTTGAATGTCTAATTTAGTGTGAATTTGACATGGGGAAAAATCCCACTAAATTGGGGGATCCCACTAAATTGGGGGCAAAATGTAGTAATGGAAAAAGTATCCCTTTTCCTTACTTAATTCATGAGTAATTAACAATAAATGAGCCTAATGTTTCCTTGATTTAGTGTTGTAATGTGTTTTACACATTCACATAGGTCTGGGACTCTTTTTCAAAAAATGAACTTAATGATGCCTTATTTGTTAGTGTAATTAATTAATTATTGCACTAGCATAAGTTAACTTAGGTCATGCATTAATTTAGTCCTAGGTTACATTTTAATAAATTATTTAATAATGGGGTAATGTCCCCTTCCATGTTTGTAGGGATAAGATTCCTTCTAGATGATGAGTTGTCCTTCTATAAGTTATCTATATCTAGCTAGTTAGGGTTCACATGTTGTCACATGTTGTTAGATCAAGACACATGGCAACATCATATTGCATCTTGCATCTCTCTCATGCCTATATATTTAGGGAATTTGTACATTTGTAATCATCTAGTATCACATATCCTAGATCAATAGCAATATCTATTTCCATGCCCTTAGTTACAACACTTTCTGTGCAGTTGAATTTCTCTTGGCAAGATCCTTTGAAGTGTGCATAGCTTCATTGGATGATTGTGCATCAATT
This sequence comes from Sequoia sempervirens, assembly GCA_007258455.2. Taxonomy (NCBI): domain Eukaryota; kingdom Viridiplantae; phylum Streptophyta; class Pinopsida; order Cupressales; family Cupressaceae; genus Sequoia; species Sequoia sempervirens. Next base: position 18,860,405 of record VDFB02270651.1, on the reverse strand, counting down.
ATTTCAACATTATTTAGGGTGTTGTAAAGTGTATCTTTTCACTTTCACATTAATCTAGGGATTTAATTAATTAATTGAGCTTAATTGAGCTTAATTGGCCCCTTTAATTCAAATCCAAGCCTTATGTATTGTATTTTCTGAGGGATAAAGCTCGACACTCATTAATAATATTACACAACACTTAATTTGGAAAGGTTTGTGTCCTAGGATAGTGACCTGGGACCCATTTTCCACCTGGAAAATGGGTCCTCACTAGGTCCTAGGACCCCCTTTTGGCATGTTATTTCACATTCTCCAAAATAGGTCCTAGTTAAGTATACTAGGACCCATTTTCCCTATGGCGAATGGGTCCTCCTTAACATAGGACACTGCTTTTTGAACACATTCTTGGTGGGATTTTAATAATTTCAAATCCTAGATTTGATGTCATCTTGTGTTATTTGAATTTCTAGATTAAATCTTAAGTTAAGTATAAATATAGGGCTATTTCACATAGTTTCATCCTAGAATCTCATAAGCAATCAAGAGTACTTTTACAAGAGCATTTCAAAGGCATTCAAGGGTAGATTATTGAAGTTTTATTGCAACAATCAATATATCAATCATCATGTGAAAGTCATGCATGTTGTTGAGCTAATGTGTTGATGTAGCATTGAAGATCCAATTCAAGCATTGTTTCATATCCAAATTCAAGATCAAGATCTACATACATTGAGGCCACTTCATGTTAGATTGTTTATTTGTACTACAAGGTTCAATTGAGGATTAGTGAGTAGTAGCATTACATTGTTCATTCATCTTTCCTTTATGCATTATTTCATTAATAAGGTTTAATTACCAAAATGGGGCTTGACCAAGGAAAACCCCTATTCCCTAACAAACAATAATTCTTCTTCCCTCTTTGATGTGTGATTCTATATTTTAGGTTGAAGACCAAGTGGAGAGAAAATTTTTCAAAGTTGTAAAGTTGCTAAAGTTATCACCATTCTTGCAAGATCACAAAAACTAAGCTATAGAATTTATTTTTGAATTTCGGGAGTTGAACACCTGGGATCTAGGAGTGCAGAAATAAAGGAATAGGATCCAAAACTGATTTTCCAGAACCCTAATAGGGACCCATTCACCATTGGGCGAATGAGTCCTTAGTGAGGCCTGAAACAACATTTTTTCAAAAAGGTACACATCATTTCAACATCTGAAAACCTTCCTTTTTACTGTTATAACAATTATGTTTATTTTCTGATTGTTATTTATGCATTTTTACCTCTCATAATTGAGTGAAACATCTATTCAAAAAGTAGGTGAACCCATTTGATCAATCACATATTAGGTTCATCTCTTTTTCTATGTTTCAATGGATAGTTTGTGGACCTTCTTTAGGGAGAACAAACGACCCACTAAACCCCATGCAGGTTTTGACTAGAGAAAAATTCATGCACTATGGGATCAAGTGTGCCTTGCTATAATGAAATATATCACCTTAGAAGGTTGTTTTAAAGTTTTTTATTTGTATCATTTGTCGCTACTGAATCATCTTTGTCATAGGATGCTTATTAGTTTCCCATTTTTTTATTTTGACCCTTGAAAGCTCAGTCAAGGAAACCATGGAACTCACTACTACGAATCCTAATAAACCCCTCCTTTACCGCTCCACTAATGGATTATCCTTCACCTCTACCATTCAAACCTTGCTCTTTTCCCTTTGAAACTCATATCTATTATTAGAGTTGAGGAACCTAAATATTCTTATCTTTACCCTTCTAAACCATCCCTAGCTATTTCTATGGGCTCTAAGAGGAAGTTCCCTCTCACCACCACCCAACCACCTATTCATACTAAACCTAAGCCTCTTGCTAAAAAAAAGAAGGTTACTATAGGGCTGGCTGAAACCAATGCCACTGTTGAGCTTTGTGAATTAAAGAACACCCCTACTAAGAAAGGGGTAAAAATGCCAACTAAAACTAAAGATGAACAAAAGAAGGGAAAAATAGGCATAACATTCTATGTCGAGGAATCTCCCATTAAAAATGATGAGGATGACACTTAGTCCAAAGAATTTGAGGAGGAAATTGTGGTGGTCGCAAGTGTTGACATGGGGGTGGAATAGGATATTTTCAAGAGGTCCTAGTTCATGACATCTCTAGCAACTCAAAGCAAGGAAAAGGTTGGGATGACAACAGGCATGACACGATCGAGGAAATAGAGGAGTACACAAAAGGAACCAAACACTTCCTAGAGTTGAACTATATGATTCTAGAGGATTCCACACCAGACTCCTCAAATCATCATGCTCGGGTGGAAGAGACTTATAGGATTGACACTTCGAAGGATGAGGACTTGATTCACCATCAAGGTCATTCATCACTCGACTCTCACTCTGTCGACGGTGTTGAAGGATGAGGTTAACAAAAAGTTGTTGATTATGACCCCAACAATAGTTTGGCTAGTGAAGATGTGTTGAAATTCCTCATGGAGGAATGGGAGGGTATTGCTAGGTGATGCGGGGTTTCTGTTTGTTTTTTTGGTGGGTTGTTATTTTGTTGTCATTGTGTTGTCTTTGTCTTTAGTCTATATGATGTAACTAGATAATTTTTATTATTTCAATTTGATGAACTATAGCCCTTTGGGCTCTTTATGTTAAGGGTATTGCACCCTGTAAATGCAACTTATATTATCAAAAACATATAAAAAAATAGTATAGATTAACAAATTACGAGAAGTAACACATATAACACACACAAGGAAAATACTTAAGCAATGATATTCAAATATTTATTCCATTCCTAATTCTCACCTTCTATTGAGCTAAGACACTAATGTAACCACGATATAAAAAAACTAAAACAAGTCTCCCATCAAAGCATTTTATCATACTTGAAGAGGGTTGTGCTCAAGTTTTTTGATATAGTTGTTGATTTGAATATCATGGTTGTTTTATTCCAATATCTTATAAATAGTTCATATGATTAGCTATTTATAGATTTAATGGATAGTTTATCAAGGGATAGGATTGATTGGAAAGATCAATGGATGAGGTTGTTTGAGAGGTTAGGAGCCATGACAAGGACCTCCAAGTGGCACCTTGCAATTATTTCCCAAAAGAAGTTTCATGATCCAAGGTCTTTGAATAGTGATATTATTTGGAGAAGATGGATGGTAAGAATCAAAAAAGACATTTTTGGAAGACCAAATGGTCCTTCTTTTGATTTATGCAAAGGGATATGATTTTCTAGATTGAATGGATGGACAAGATTTGATGAAAGGACTCTATAGAGATTTTTTAAGAACAATCCATGTATACCATTGACATGTGCATGTTTGATTCATTTTAAGTATGTGTTAGGAATGTACAATTGGATTTTATTAGTCAACAACTTGTTTTAGTCAATTGATGGTTTGAGGGGGGGAATGGGGAGTTAAATAAATAGTTTTTTATTTATATAAGTTTTGGAAGATTGGGATATAAAGGGAAAACTTAATTAAATAAATTTTGGATTTATTTCAAGGTTAGACAATAGAGGGAAAATATAAAATGATAAATTAATTAAATTAATTATTAGAGTTTATTTAATTAATGATATGAAGATGGTTGGGATAGGTTAATTAGATAATTAGTTTATTTTAGTTTATGTTAGAAGGGGATATAAGCAATACGAATTAGGTAATGTTATGATGTGAATATTAGAAGTCTGTGCAGTTTGTGTTGTCATTGATTTCAATAGATCTTTGTTGTTGGATTGATGTCAACCTATGGAGATGCTTTGATTTGTTGCATTATGTTATCCTAAGTAGTCTCACTAATGTCAACCTCAAGTGTTGCCTTGATAAGCATGTTTGTGGTTGATTTTTTGTATTGCAGATGGTTTGGTTGTGATAAGGAGCTATTGCAGATGATGAGATGATGTTTTTGGTGCTTGGTTTCCAAGTTCTTTTGAGAAAATTTGAATAAAAGAGGAAACAATGTGGTAAAGAGTGTTCAGTGTAGCAGAGTAGTGTTCAATGTTTTACTCCATATTTCTTATGTATTGAAAATTTTCTTATGTAATTTGGATATGTTGATCAGAGGTGTTATATCTTGAGTTTTAGGTTCTAGATCATTGTCCAGAGAAAGTTGTGTTCACAAGACTGTGTGAACCATGAAAGTAGTATTTTCTGGAGAAATGGTTTTGCTCCGCATTTCTCCACAGTGTGGTTTTTGGTCTTGTAGATCTAAGAGTGTGCTTATAGTTCTCATATCTGTTATGCCTTGCATAACCACCCCATTTTAAGTTTGATTAAAATGGGACCCTCTTTTTCTTTCGCTCTTTGTGTTTTTCCCCCTTCGATTTTGAGGTTCTACTTTGCCTTGGCATGTGTTTAATATGTTTATCTTGCTTGCCCAAGTGTTTTCCCGAAGTTTCATATTAAAAATCTTATATTCTGGGCAAAGTTGGGGTTTTTACCCTGGTTCAGGATTTTCTGATTTGTCCAGATTTTCTCGGTTTGCGCTCGAAGTCCGGATCACCCGGAAATGTGCTACAGTTTGGAGATTTCTAGCCTTCGCGGAATTCCACCTGGGTCGGATTTTTTCGGATTTCCGCCTGGCCATCGGGTTTCCGAGTTTGGTCAATTTTTGGAGCTTTATGCCATTTTTCTTTATCATTTGTGTTCTCCTGAGTTGGATGTTCAATATTGTTATGCTTTAAAACGTTATGGTCTTTCTTGGAGTTTGAATTCCTATGTGTCTGGGCATTTCATGGCCTACCCTATGCGTTCATGGTTAAAATCTAGGGTTTCATGCCTAGGGTGTCGCCATCTCATTTTGATTTGCTTTCAATTGGGCCTAGGATTCGAAGGAGATCTGTAGGAGGCTCGTGTTAAATGATTTTTGTGCCCAGGGTCCTCAAATTTGTGACCTTAGGTCAATTTGAGCGAAGTTGTGGCCAGTGTTCAGGTTTCCTGTCGACCTCGGGATTTTCCTGCCCAGCCGGATTTTCCCGGATCCCTTCAGTTTCTCGGAAATGTGTTGGTTTCCAGAGTTTTGCGCTCTTCGCGGAATTCCAGTCCAGTCATATTTTCCAGATTTCTCCTTCTCCCCTTCATTTTCTCAGAATTCATGCAATGTTGTCATTTTCGCAGAATTCCGGTCGGTTGGGATTTTTCTAGATTTTCTGGGAGGTGTTGTGGAATGAGGAAATTTGGTAAAATTGATGAATCTAATGATGAATGCTTAAACATATCTTCTTGCTTGATGAATCTCACTATTGTATGTTTCTTATGTTCATTTTGATGATCCAGTGTCGATGCTTAATGGCTAATTTAATGGTTTTATCATGATTTTGAGCTAACACTTTGATGAAATGTTGTCAACATTTGGATTCTCACATTGGTGTTTGATGGATACAGGCTGAGTCTACCAAGGAAGCAATTGGAATGGCTAAGAGAGATTGGGACAATGAAATGAGACAGCTGAAGAATAACATTGATACTATTAAATGGTGAACTAGGGTTTCGCCTATGCCACTTGCGAATGGCTTGCAGAGGAAATTCCTAATGATGAGGGCTAAAATGGAACAAGGTATGGGAAAGGTGGAGGAGGCAGTTAATGCAAAATGTGTCAAAATTTGTACTCCCTCATCGTTTCTCTTTGCCTCTTCTTCACACGTTTTGATCTAAGTTTTGAGCAAGATCCTGGGCCGATCTGGTTGGTACCCTTGCATTTAATGCATGTTGACTTTGTTTCAAGCTCTTCTAGGGCTGACTTGTTTTGTAATCGACTCATTGTAAACCCTAACGGCGTCGACACATCTGACACATTTTATAAGTATGGTGTTTCGCCTATTTTGTAGAGGTTAGAGAAAGAAGAGTTAGAAGAGTTAGAGGTAGGTTAGAAGAGGGTTAAGAAAGGTGAAGAAGATTCAGGAGGTAGTAGAATGAAGGTTAGAAAAAGCGAGTTAGGGTTTTGGAAGTAGGTTAGACATTTTTTTATAGTTCAATAGGAAGAGGAGGTGATGTATCTTCTTGATTTTCTTAGCATAGATGGAGATAGTTTAAAGACATGGGTTTTTGTACACTGGTGATCTTTCCAGATTTGTAAATGTTGCTTATCTATTTCAATAATAGTAGGAGCAACCAGATTTAAACCTACTTTATATTATGCTCTAGAATAGTATTCATTTTTGGTTAATCATTTTGATTTGAAAAGCTCTCAAGGAATGAAATTTTATCTTATGTTTTGTTTGAATGATGATTTGCAATCTATTGTTAAAAGTTTGCACTATGATGAATGAAACTTTGTATCAATTACAAGTTAATTTTATTCTGTAGTTCTAGTTTTGGAATTCCTTGGAAGGTAACAAGTTTGATTAGTTGAATGAATCAACATTCTTTTCAGGTTGAAAACCTTGATCTATCTTTTCTTTATTTCTTAAAAAAAAATCCCTGGTTAAAGTAGGTTTAGATAGATGTTTGATCTTGTAACAATCCAGAACCTCAAAACTAGCAGGCCCCTTGAACATTACAACTATATTGACCACTTCGTGAAACAACAACGTTGTGAACCAACATCAAAGACCTTGGTAGGTGATTAGTTTGATTACTGATTGTCTCTTTCAAGAGAGGTGAGATATTTTACTTTTATCTTACCTGCATGTTGTGGGTCAATTTGGCACATCAATAGGAACTGGCACTAGAAGGAGGGCCAGAAGAGAAAACTAGATAACATTGGGTTTTTTTCACCAGAGAGGTCCCATAGAGTTCTTCGATCAGTTGAAAACCCACCACCTTTGATAGAACTCAAGACCCCAACGAGACACAAGATTCACAAAATTGGGGCAACCATTCTACCACCCTTGTTAGCTCCACTCACTCCACTAGGTTTTTCACCAATACCCCAGTGGATACCGGTGAATCCACCACCAAATCCACCTCAATTGCCATTATAGCTAGTTCAACCCATCCAACAACTGGCTCAACCCCCACCACCGCCACCAATGGCATTTTTTGTGAATAATCCCTCTCCATTGGGGACAATTCCTGGAGGATTTCACGATATGCCTAAGAATCCTGCCTAAGAATCCTGAGAGATTCTATCCCAAATACATTCATGGTGTCAAATTAAGGAGTGCTGAGGAGCACATACAATCTTTTAAGGATGCTTGTACCAGAGCCCAAATAGCTCACCATGATGTGGTTTGTAGGTTGTTCCCTTATTCCTTAGGGGATATGGTGTACAATTGGTACCTAAATCTTCCACAAGGTTCTATTTTGAGCTGGATAGATCTGGAGAATGCTTTCATCAATCAGTCCAGAGTTTATGTAGATCCAGCCATTTTATTCCACCAATTTGCTACCATTAGGAAGGAGCCATGTGAATCACTGCCCTTGTTTAATACAAGGTTTTAATGAATGTATAGGATATTGCAGGACCCCTATCTAGTTGCTGAGAATAGTGCCATTCAGGCATATTTTAGAGTTATAGACCCTTTGCTTGGCTTGTTCCTACAAAGGACTTATCAACTAGAAAATATTGATTCTCTGTCTAAAGTTTATCATCTAGCCATCAAGCTACAATACCAAACTAGCTCTCAACAAGGGAACTTGGGAGGAGGTTTTCCTTCTATGGGGTATCAGATGCCTAATCCAACCCCTTTATTCAATATTGTCCCAGGGATGTCTCCTTCCCATTATGGACCTATGTCTGAGTTGCAGACTCAATCTCCTATTCCATTCTTTGCTAATGGAGCTCCTGACTTCTCTCAACAATCACAAGCTCATCACAATCCACATGGTCATCCTAATCAAGCTGGAATACCAAATCCTGTCGGTAAACCACCCATTGCTAAGAATGTTGAGAGTTAAAGGATAGCTCAACTCACAAATGAGTTGGAGACCCTAAAGAAAACTTTGTCTCAAGTCACAAATGACATGGCTCAGCTTAAATTGAACCCCTCTCAGAACCAAGGTAATTATGCTAATCAAGGTAATTACCCTAATCAGAATAATAATAATCAGGGTAATTATCAGAACAACAACAATCACAGCCAGAGGAATTATCAAGGCCAAAAATTCCCTAACCAAGGCTATCAAAATCATAATAGAGGATATAACTAGAGGCCTAATAAAAATAGACAATGGAACACATGGCCAAATAATGGTGGGGTTTCTCACAATTATCAAGCTAATGAGGATAGGCCACATACTGCAAATGTGGCTGACCTTAATTTTATGACTAATTGGTGTAGGCTGCATGATACTGCAACTCATTCCAAGGTGAACTGTCCTAAAATGGAGAAGGTTGTGAAGATGGCACAGGCAGATGCCCAAACATTCCAAGGGAATTCAAATAAAGGAGGTGACTCAGTGGATACAACAATGGCTTATGACCTCTTTGAAGAAGAACCTTCATTCCCAATGCAGAGTGAGAATGAACCAAAAGAAGATGTGTATGATGCCCAATCCTTTCAGACAAAGGGAGGACACCTCCTAAGAAACAAGAATAAGGGTTCGTTCACTACATCAGCACCACCTAATCACATGGTGCCTCCGAATCAGGGTGCTGATAACAACCCTCCTCCACCGAAGGGTTCGCCTAACTTCCCTAGCAAAGGTAATTCATTTGGTGTTTTCAAATATAATGCAAGTTATAACATAGAATTTGATATTGTTTCTAAGATGCAGAAATAGAAAAACTCTTTATCATACTTTGACATCCTAAAATGGTGCCCTTCCCAACGAGATATAGTGTTGAAAGCTTTGGAAGAAGATAATAAATTAAAAGGGAAAACCAAGGTGGCACCTTCTACGAACATGAACACAGCTATGTTTAGAAACAAGGTGGGGACCCCACCATTTCTTTTAAGTTTGAGAATTTGTGGGAAGAATCTGCACAATTGTCGACTAGATTCCAGGGCTTCTGGAAATGTTATGCCATTTTCTGTGTGCAAGAAATTGGGATTTAATCCTGTCCAAACAAACAAGAAGGTCATCCAACTTGATAAAATAAAGGTTAATGTAGTTGGAGAATTGAGAAATATACATGTACAAGTAGGTTCTGACCCTAGGATTCAAACCAATATGGATATTTAGGTAGCAGAAATTACTGAGACTTACGGCATGCTTTTGAGCAGAGATCTAATGAATAGTATAGGGGGATATCTCTCCGACTTTTCACACATGTGGCTGCCATGGAGGGGAATGCCTACGCAAATTAGGATTGAGAGTGAACCTTGCCTCAAACATATCATCACTGTGTATGATTGTCCCAACGAGGTAGCTTATTTTGAAACCGAGATAGGGATTTATAAGAGAGAGGAAATTCTAACTCTTTCAGTTCTTGATTCCAATGATTTGTCAATGCAAGAATTCCCTGATCCCATGATTAGTGTAAACTAGCAGGTATTGATCAAGAAACTACAATAGGATCAATAGGTTTTAGGGGAAGATATCGATTTATGGAGTCTTCTACTCCCAAATTGGTGTAGGGTGCACTACCAAAATCATTCAGAATCGACCTTCCAACACTGCATCAGTGTTCTAAATCATGTTTTCCAAACTGAAGAAACCAGCCCAAGTCACCTTGAGACCATTTCAGATCACTTCTCATTTGAAGCCAAAAATGCAATAATGTTAACCAGGGATAATATACCTTTAGAGGAAGTCCCTCCTCCAACTGAACTTACCCCAGTCATAATACCAGACCAACATAGTTATGTTGAACAACCCCAGGGTTTATTTGATACACCTACACTCACAAGTATACCAAAACCCAAGGGGTTAATCAAAGATACAGATAACGGTCAGAAAGATATCCTAGGATTACATGATATATCTGAGAGGGAATTGGATATTACACCTGATAAACCTATTGAACACCCATCCCCAATATTTGATGCAAAAGATCAAGTGGCCTCATCTATGGTTCATCTTATCCAAGCACCTGCAACAAGCTCAAAGAGATCAACCCTAGCTCATAATCAGCTATGGACCCTCACGTTTGATGGATCTAAATCCAAAATAGGGTGTGGTGCTAGAATTGAGTTAACCAACCCGAAAGGGAAAACATTTTTTGCTTCTTACAGGTTGCAGATTGGATGCACTAACAATATAGTAGAATATGAAGCATTAGCTCGGGGACTGATGTTCGCACATAAGAAGAAAGTTACTTCCTTGATGGTTAAAGGAGATTCAGAAGTGATTACCAAGCAAGTATGCAGCCAGTACACATGTCACAATAAAAGGTTGGCGGCTTATAGAAATCGGGTGTGGAACCTAATTGAAGACTTTGATGCTTTTGGGATTAGTTTAATCCCTAGAGAGGAGAATCAAATAGCTGATTCATTATTTGTTGCCGCAAATACCTTGGAGCCCATGCAAGGCTCCAAGATCAAGAGATTCTCAGTAGAATTGATATCCACCCCAATTGTCCCTGATAATGTCAAGAACTTTCAAGTCTTCGACGATGATCGACATATCCTTGTTTTTCTAGCAAGCTCAGATGTTTTTGAAGGATAGATCATCAATGAGTCTGACAGGGATCAAGGAGACTGGAACTTCGAAGACTACGATACAAAAGGTGTCCTCAATTTAAAAATTAATAGCATTCCCAAGGGAATGGTGGCCTTAGAAAGAATTTTTGATTCAGATCCAAGGGCTCGGGAAAAGGTATCAACCGAAGATAACGAAGGTGAATATGAAACTATTAACTTAGCTGACTCTAGCTCTAAAAGGAATGTTTACATAGGGAAAGCCCACCCTGAAGCAATTATAGAAGATATATTGAGGGCACTGAAGAAACATATTGCTGCAATAGCTTGGGGGTATGAAGATCTAAAAACATTTGATACTTATGTGATAACTCATACTATTCCTTTGAAGCTTGAAGCTAGACCATTTCGGCAGAAACAACGTCCTGTCAACACCCTGATTGAACCATTGATCTTTAAGGAAGTTTAGAAATTTCTTTCTGCAAGAATAATCTTCCCTATACGACATTCAACATGGGTGGCTAACTTGGTTCTAGTTCGTAAAAAGAATGGGGAGATCGGGCTATGTGTAGATTTCAGGAATCTGAATAGAGCTTCAGAAAAAGACAACTACCCACTCCCTTCTCTGGACGAAGTCTTGAAAACTATCAATGGGTCTCAAATGATGTCGTTCATGGATGGTTATTTTGGGTTCAATCAGATGATCATTAATTATGAAGATAGAATGAAGACATCCTTCACTACTAAGTGGGGAACATTTGCTTACAAGAGGATGCCATTTGGTTTGATAAACGCTGGAGCAACCTTTCAACGTGCAATGGATGTAGCGTTCAAAGATTTTATTGGTAAGTGCATCATCATTTATATGGATGACCTAACCGTATTCTCTAAAGATAGAATAAACCATGCTACAGACTTGGCTAAAGTTCTTGAAAGATGTATCCAATATGGTGTTTCTCTGACTCCTAAAAAGTGGGTGTTCGGGGTTTCTGAAGGGAAACTTTTGGGACACATAATCTCATAAAGAGGGATATGGATAGATCCAGACCGATTTGAGTATATTTTGAAGTTAACCATGCCAAGAAGTAAGAAGGAGATGAGATCTTTCTTTGGAAAGATCAACTTCTTGAGGAAGTTTATCACAGGTTTTGCAAAGACTGTTAAACCTTTGAACGAAATGATGAAGAAAGATGCTAGAATAGAATGGATTAATGAGGCAAAGGCTACTTTTTCTCAGGTTAAACAATCCATTTCAGAGGCGCCAGTCCTCACCAGTCCTGACTACTTGAAGCCATTTTATATTTATTCTTTTGCTTCTGAACACTCATGTGTAGTTGTCCTGACACAAAGAAGGGAGGGGGGGGATGAAAGGCCAATTGCCTTCATGAGCTCTCTGTTTAAGAATGATGAAGTCAAGTACCCACCTCTTGAGAAACAAGCTTTTGTGTTGGTTAGAGCTGTCAAGAATTTCAGGCATTATATCCTTCAAAGTCAGATCATTGTTGTGGTTCCTGATGCTGCTGTGAAGTCTCTACTTATGCAGAGCGAGTTGGGAGAATGAAGGGGGAAATGGATGGCTATTTTGTAGGAGTTTGATCTAGAGATTCTCCCTATGAAACTTGTCTGAGGTCAAGGCCTATCTAAAGCAATAGCAGATGTTGGTAAGAACATTACTTGTCAGCAGTATACAACACAATCCTTTTCTAATGATCCTTGGTATGCCGATATTATTTATTTCATGCTCAATAATCGGTGCCCAGAGGGAATGAATACAACTCAGAGGAGAGCACTGAGAATGAAAAGCTCCCATTATATGCTCAAAGGAGGATTTTTATATAGAAATAATTTTGAGGGGGTTTATCTATGATGCCTTGATCAACAAGAAGCTAAGCACACAATTGTTGAATTTCATGGGAAACATGGCACAGGTCATGGTTCTGAGGATTCTTTAGCACATAAAATCCTCAGATCTGGTTATTCTTGGCCATGTGTGTTTAAGGATGCCTACCAACATGTAAGTACATGTCATATATGTCAAATTTATGCATCAAGAGAGCATCATCCAACCATGCCATTGCAGCCTGTTTATGAGATAAGGCCATTTTTCCAATGGGCACTTGATTTTATTGGGGTAATTAACCCAAATTCTTTTGCAGGACATAAATTCATTTTGACTGCCATGGATTACTGCACGAGATGGATATAAGCTATACCTTGCAAGAATAGCACAACGGATGTAGTAATCAAGTTCCTCACTGAATGCATCACAACCAGGTTTGGAGTACCCTTTGCACTAGTATGTGACAATGGCCCTGCCTTTTCTTCTGCCGAGTTCATTTCATAGGATTATGATCATAAGATTGTTTAAAAGTATTCTTCAAACTATTATCCACAAGGAAATGGAGTTGCAGAATGAACTAATAAGAATCTCCTAGGAGTAATCAAAAAACTATTAGAGAACAATCCTAGAGACTGGCATACCCAGTTAAGATTTGCATTATGGGAAGATAGGACTAGGATCAAGGCTGCATTGAAGACTTCACCATTTAAGCTAGTGTATGGCCAAGAGCCCATGTTCCCTATTCACTTGCAAATACCTATCCTGAAATTTATGCAGGAATTTTACTCTAGTGATGATAGGATTGAAGTAAGGTTAGTTGGCTTGCTGAAATTAAAAGAGTAGAGAGATGCTGCTTTGCAACAATTCTGCACCAGGCTGTTGTCAAATGTTGGTTTGACAAAAGAGCCAAATTGAAAGCTTTCAAGATATCAGACCTTGTCTTACTGTGGGATAAAGCCAATGAAAAAAAGGGTGACCACTAGAAGTTTGATAAGCTCTGGTTGGGCCCCTATCAAATTGCTGAGTAGTTTAACAGGAGAACCTGTTCCATTTCCTGTCAATGGACAGTTTCTCAAACATTATTTTGGGTCGTAAAAGGTCTGGTATTTTGTTGGGTTGTATATATGTAAATAGTTTGTTGTTTTGTTCATTTTCTCTTTTCCTTTTTTTTTGTGGGACCTTCATTTTATTCAATTGAGTAAAGGGGGTTGTTATCTGAAGTATACTTTGGTTACTAGGAGAGAAGTTGGTTTAGATACTTTCAGGTTTTCTAATTGGATGACTTTGTTCTAAATTCATTGTTTTATGTCCATTGTCAATGAGAGTTGTTGAAAATCATTGAGAACAAGGTGTAAAGTAAGAAATCTTCACTAACTACGATTGAATTTGTCACAAATAATCAGAAACATCTCCTTTTGTAATGGTATATTTGTCTTAGGATGATGGTGTTGCAAGATTTGAGTGAAAAATCTGATTCCCCAGATGTTGTTATGATGTCCATGGTAGTTTTCAACCCAGTACAGATCTTGGACATCTGACATATTGAGAAGGAATTGAATGAAGGAACTTCAAAAGAAAAAAAAAAGAGAAAATAGAACTATCTAAGAAAATAAAACTCAATACTGAATGGGTGATTTTGGTATCTCTATCGGGGCTATGGACGCCTAACTGGCAGTAGAGCAATGTTGTGAGAAAACTAGAGGTATCTTCGTCGGAGCTATGGACGCTTGACTAGCAGCGGAGCAATGCCCGAGATATCATTGCACAATAGTTAAAGGGAATCAACTCATGTAGTTCAAATCTTGCACATAATTTTTCAAAAGATGAGGAAAATTTTATCAAAGGGTGATACACCATCAAGCACACACATAGATTTAGGGGTAGTTAGTGTTGATTTACATTTGAGATTCTAGCTCAACCTTGTTTACCTGAAACTGCCTAACTAGAATTGTGATGTCCATAAACCAGGAGTTCTGGGTAACTGAATCCCTCAGTTTTCTGAAAATGGTTAAACCATTTTCCTAGCCAAGTGGCCAATTGTTATGCCTTGTATAACCACCCCATTTTAAGTTTGATTAAAATGGGACCCTCTTTTGCTTTTTCTCTTTGTGTTTTTCCCCCTTCAATTTTGAGGTTATGCTTTGCCTTGGCACGTGTTTAATATGTTTATCTTGCTTGCCCAAGTGTTTTCTCCAAGTTTCATATTGAAAATCTTATATTCTGGGCGAAGTTTAGGTTTTTACCCTGGTTCAGGATTTTCCGGTCCGTTCGAATTTTCCTAGTTTTCTTTCAAACTCTGGTTTCATTGTGAAGTTCGGGTTTTTCAGCCAGTTCAGGATTGTCTGCCCTGGTCGGATTTTCCCAGTTTGCACTCAAATTCTGGATTTCCCAGAAATGTGTTGTAGTTTGGAGATTTCTGGCCTTCACGAAATTCTACCTGGGTCGGACTTTTCTAGATTTCTGCCTGGCCGCCGGGTTTCTGAGTTTGGTCAATTTTTGGAGCTTTATAACATTTTTCTTTATCATTTGTGTTCTCTTGAGTTGGATGTTCAATCTTGTTATGCTTTAAAATGTTATGGTCTTGCTTGGAGTTTGAATTCCTGTGTGTCTGGGCATTTCATGGCCTGACCTATGCATTCATGGTTAAAATCTAGGGTTTCATGCATAGGGCATCGCCATCTCATCTTGATCTGCTTTCAATTGGGCCTAGGATTCAAAGGAGATCTATAGGAGGCTTGTGTTAAACGATTTCCGTGCCCAGGGTCATCAAATTTGTGACCTTTGGTCAATTTGAGTGAAGTTGTGGCCAGTGTTCGGGTTTCCTGTCGACCTCGGTATTTTCTTGCCTGACCAAATTTTCCTAGATCCCTTCAGTTTCCCAGAAATGTGTTGGTGTTCGGAGTTTTGTGCTCTTCGTGAAATTCTGGTCCGGTTGGATTTTCCCAATTTCTCCTTCTCCCCTTCATTTTCTTGGAATTCATGTTGTGTTGTCATTTTCGCAGAATTCTAGTCCATTCAGATTTTTCTGGATTTTCTGGGAGGCGTTGTGGAACGAGGAAATTTGGTAAAATTGATGAATCTAATGATGAATGTTTAAACATATCTTGCTTTTGCATGATGAATCTCACTATTGTATGCTACTTATGTTCATTTTGATGATCCAGTGTCGATGCTTATTGGCTAATTTAATGGTTTTATCATGATTTTGAGCTAACACTTTGATGAAATGTTGTCAACATTTGGATTCTCACATTGGTGTTTGATGGATACAGGTTGAGTCTAGCAAGGCAGCAATTGGAATGGCTAAGAGAGACTGGGACAATGCGATGATACAACTGAAGAATAACATTGATGCTATTAAATGGCGAACTAGGGTTTCACCTATGCCACTTGTGAATGGATTGCAGAGGACGTTCGTGATGACGAGGGCTAAAATAGAACAAGGTATGGGCGAGGTGGAGGAGGCAGTTAATCGAAAACGCGTCGAAAGTCGTGCTCCCTCATCGTTTCGCTTTGCCTCTTCTTCACGTGTTTTGATCCAAGTTTTGAGCAGGATCCTGGGCTGATCTGGTCAGTGCCCTTGCATTTAATGCATGTTGACTTTGTTTCAAGCTCTTCTAGGGCCGACTTGTTCTGTAACCGACTCATTGTAAACCCTAACGACGCCGACGCATCTGATGCATTTTATAAGTATGGAATTTCACCTCTTTTGTAGAGGTTAGAGAAAGAAGAGTTAGAAGAGTTAGAGGTAGGTTAGAAGAGGGTTAAGAAAGGTGAAGAAGATTCAAGAGGTAGTAGAACAAAGGTTAGAAAAAGTGAGTTAGGGTTTTGGAAGTAGGTTAGACATTTTTTTTATAGTTCAGCAGGAAGAGGAGGTGATGTATCTTCTTGATTTTTTTAGCATAGATGGAGATAGTTTAAAGAAATGGGTTTCTGTACACTGGTGATCTTGCCAGATTTGTAAATGCTACTTATCTATTTCATTAATAGTAGGAGCAGCCAGATTTAAACCTACTTTATATTATGCTCTAGAATGGTATTCATTTTTGGTTAATCATTTTGATTTGAAAATCTCTCAAGGAATGAAATTTTATCTTATGTTTTGTTTGAATGATGATTTGCAATCTACTGTTAAAAGTTTTCATTGTGAATGAATGAAACTTTGTATCAAACAAGTTAATTTTATTCTGTAGTTCTAGTTTTGGAATTCCTTGGAAGGTAACAAGTCTGATTAGTTGAATAAATCAACATTCTTTTTAGTTTGAAAACCTTGATCTATCTTTTTTCTATTTCTTTAAAAAAAAAAAACCCTGGTTAAAGTAGGTTTAAATAGATGTTTGATCTTGTAACAATCTAGAAGCTCAAAACTAGCAGGCCCCTTTAACATTACAGCTATATTGACCACTTCATGAAACAACAACATTATGAACCAACATCAAAGACCTTGGGAGGTGATTTGTTTGATTACTGATTGTCTCTTTCAGGAGATGTGAGATATTTTTACTTTTATCTTACCTGCATGTTGTGGGTCAATTTGGCACATCAACAATATCTATTTCTAGTCTAAATTTTTTGAAGTTTGGTGCTCCACAAGGTTGGATTCATGTGTTATAGTATATAGAAGGCTAACTAGGTGTACAATATTAATATGTTCTTCAAGTGAAATTTGTTGCAAAGGAATTTTTTGGGTTTCAGGGTGTTGATGGAATATTACATATTATGTTTAAGTGTTGTGTGTGTTGCAAGAATGAAGGTGTTGTCATTGATTTCAACTAGTTGTTGTTGTCATTGATGTCATGGATGAAAGTTATTAGTTGTATATGTTGAGGATATTGAGAAAATTGTAAAGGAAAAGGTTGCAAGCGTTCAATGGTTACTCCAGGTTTTGATCCAAGTTTTGTGTGGTTTAGATATGTTGATAATGATATTTGGAAGCTGCAATATCCAAATTTTTGGCTTCTGATTCATTGTACAATGCAGGTTATATTTATCAGTTATGAAATATAGTTTTTTGTGTATCTGGATGAGGTTTGGAAGAAATGTTGTTGCTCCAAATTTCTTTTTGGTTGAGTCTTATTATTTGTGGTTCTAGAGTTGAGTTGTTATGATTGCGTTGAAGATAATTTTGGTGTCTAGAAAGATTGGATCATGCTAAGGGTTGTGTGTGCTTAATTTTTCTATGTGTTTTACACTAGTTTGGACAACTTTGTGTTAAACACTATTTTCTAAGTTCATGAAGCATGTTGGGACTTGGGTCCTCATCAAGCATGTGTTTGGGTCTCCCTCATTCGAATTCCACCCTAGAATTTTTTGGTGATGAATTAATTTGAATTTAATGTTAGATGGTTGACTTTGGATATGTTTCAAAGTTGAAGATGGTATAAATACAAGATGAGTTATTGGTGAAAGATGTATAAAGAGATAAGTGAAAATAAATAGAGAAAATAGATTCAAAGAGGATGCAAAATAGTGTGGGTATGTGATGCGAGTGTTGTAGATCAATGTGAATTCTAAATGCTGATTTTTTGAATGCAATGAGTTGAAGGTGTACTCTATCAATCATGCATGTCTGCAAGTGTTTGAGCGAATTGTGTTGGAAATATCTATTGCATTGAGATTGTATTCTCTTTGTAACATATCTCTTCTATCTTCTTTGTATCTTTGTGGTAGTGAGCCCTCCAGGTGGTTAACCCTTGTTGGACAGTGAGTCCTGATCTAGACAGTTAGTCATGTTTTGGTAGTGAGCCTTTGTAATAAGTTTTGATATTCTTTATATTGCAAGCTAATCCTCACCATGGTTTTTCTATTATTTTTTTTCCACGTAAATCAGGTGTTACTGTGTTTGTGTGATACTTTTTAGTTTCTGCCTTTGCACTTAATGTTTAATCATTTTAGCAGATTAAAGGATTTGTGATTGATCTAAGTTTCGGTGGATGTTTTAAGGATTAAAATTTTCTACAACTGATTCACCCACCCTCTCAGTTGTCTTGTTCAACAATTAGTATCAGATCTTGGTTCCTTGGAGAAGAGCTTAACCACTTAAGGAAGTTCTGGGATGGATGACAAAGTTATGAGTATCCAGAGTTTGATGGAACAAATTATGCTATCTGGAAAATATTGATGGAAGAATATCTGGAGTATTGTGGATATGATGTGGAGAAAGATTACAAGACTGTTTACACTCCTCTTGCTAATGGTACAAGTATGGCTGATGAGATCAAGGCACATGAAGCAAACAATAAGGTGAGGTTCATTTTGAAGAATAGTCTTGTACATTATGAGTTGATTAAAGTTCAAAATATGAAGATAGCTAAAGAAGTTTGAGATGCTTTAGAAAAGGTGCATGAAGGAGATGAAAGGGTCAAAGAGGGGAAGCTATAGAATTTGGAGACACAGTTTGAGCTCCTACATATGTTTGAAGATGAGAATGTTAAATCCTATGTATAGAGATTGGATGAGGTAGTAGCTGGAATGTGAGGACTTGGTGCTATAATAAATGAATCTAGGATTGTAAAGAAGATTCTTAGAACTCCCATAGATGATTACAACAAAAAGGTATGTGTTATTGAAAAACATATAGACTACAAGACTTACACTAAAGATTAGTTTTTGGGAACTCTGACATCTTATGAGATGAGAAAGCCAAATTTGAGAAATGTATCCAAATCAAGAACTTCTTTTAAGGCTACAAAAGTTGAAGATCCAGATGAAGAAAATATTGATGAAGTAGAAGCTAACATTGTGAGAAGGATGAAGAAAGGTTTTGATAAGTATGAAGGTAAGTTACCCCTTTAAATGCTTTAGCTATGGAGGAATAGTTCATTATGCTTTGAGATGTCTAGAAAGAGATAAGAGGAATAAACAAAGATTTAATAAAGAAAACAAAGGAAAGAAGATCAACATATCATATTATGTGAATGAAGATGCTAGTATTTTTTATGAAGAGTCTAATTATGGAGATCTTGATGACAATGAATTCTTGTTCTTGGCTATAAAAGATGAACCTACTTCTGTTAACTCTAAAAAATAGGTGAAGGAATGCCCTTCAGAGAAAGAGAAAGATGAAGGTACTGTAATCTATTCCCTACATGCTAAAAAAGAAAAGAACCATTGGGTTGTTCACAATGGTTGTTCACATCACATGACCGATGATAAGAGTAAGTTTGTTAAACTTGAAAAATATGATGGAGGCTTAGTTATGTTTGGAGATGATACTAATGGTAAGATTTGTGGGATAAGTTTAGTAAGTTTTGATGGCAAACATAACACTAATGATGTCTACTATGTTAAGGGCTTAAGGCATAATATTTTGAGTGTTCGAAAGATGTGTAGTAAAGGATATAATCTTGTATTTAAGGATGAGTGATGTGAAATCAAGAAAGAATCCATAATAGTGATTGTTGTAGGAAAGAAATATGAAGGAAATATATATCAGCTTAAGGGTGCTCATGGATGATGCTTTATGACTCAGAGTAATGATAGTTGGTTATGGAATCAAAGAATGTGTCATATGAATTTTGATAATTTGGAAAGGATTAGTACAATCTAGACTGTCAGAGATTTACCAAGGATTGCAAAGCCTATTAATGGTATTTGCAAGAATTGTTTGTTTGGAAAGTAAGAAAGAAGCAATTTTAGATCAAAAGAACAATCTACTACTAGACTACTAGATTTAATTCTTACATATCTCTATGGTCCTACAAGAGTGAGAATTCTACAAGGTGAAAGGTACTTTATACTTTTCATTGATTATTACTCTAGGTGTACATGGGTTACATTTATTAGAGAGAAATACGATGCATTAGATAGATTCAATACATTCAAAGCTATGGTTGAGAATGAAGTAAATTTGAGGATAAAATGATTAAGGTCTAATAGAGGTGGTGAATTTACCTCCCATGAGTTTAATATGGTTTGTGAAGTTCATGGAATAAAAAGACAACTATCTGCTTCGAGAACTCCTCAGCAAAATGGGGTTGTTGAAAGGAAGAACATAACAATTCAAAAAGCAACTAGATCAATGATTACTAAGGTTGGTCTACACAAATTTTAATGGAGAGAAACTATTCACACTATTTTCTATGTATTCAATTGAGTTCAAGCAAGAGAAAATAGTACAAATACCCCCTATGAACTATGGCGTGGAGGAATTCCTACTATAAATTATTTCAAGTTATTTGGAAGCAAATATTATATCAAATGGGATGAAGAAAATTTAGGGAAGTTTGATTCTAGAAGTGATGAAGGTATTTTTCATGGATATTCTACTAAAAGAAAAGCTTATAGATGTTTCAATAAAAGACTAAGAAAGATTGTACAAATCACAAATGTCAAGTTTGATGAAGAAATGAAGAAATCTATTGATGTTGATGGATATGTATCTGATGAACTTGACTACGTAAGGATTGGAGAAGTTGTGGAAGAATAGGAAAAAGATGAAAAAGAAAAGAAAATTGAAGAATCTCCAGTGGTGTCCCCTAAGACACCTAGATATGTGTTGATAAATCATTCAGAAAGTCAAATCATTGGAGACAAGACAAAAGGAGTATTGACAAGAAGCAAAGCTGCTGCTAGTGAGATAAATTTGTGTTTACTTTATGAGATTGAACCGAAGATTGTAAGTGAAGCATATAAAGATAAGTATTGGATGGAAGCTATGAAGGAATAACATATGTAGATTGAGAAGAATCAATCTTGGGAATTGGTCCCTAGACTGACAGATAAAAACATAATTGGATCAACGTGGGTATTTAGAAACAAGTTGAATGAGAATGTAGAAGTGATCAGAAATAAAGCAAGGCTTGCGTGTAAGGGATACTCACAAGTAGAAGGAATAGATTTTTAGAAGAAATTTGCTCCAATGGCGAGAATGGATGCTATCAAGATGTTCTTAGCATTTTTTTCTTATTAATATTTCAAGGTCTATCAGATGGATGTAGAGTCTATATTTTTGAATGGTTAACTAGAAGAAGAGGTCTACATGGAACAACCGAAAGGATTTCAATTATCAGATCAACCGGATATGGTCTGCAGATTGAAAAAAACTTTATATGGTTTGAAGCAAGCTCCTAGAGCTTGGTATGCAAGGCTAGACATGTACTTTATTTAGTAAGGTTTCAACAAAGGTACAATAGATAGTAGTCTGTATTTTAAAATTGAAAATGATAAAATCTTGATTGTGGTTGTATATGTTGATGACATTATTTTTAGAGGAAATGAAACTATGTGTAAGATGTTTATAGAAGAAATACAAAAGGAATTTGAGATGTCCATGTTTGGTGAGATGAATTTCTTTCTTTGGCTACAAATTAATAAAATAGAGAAATGGATTTTTATTTTAGAGTCTACGTATGTGAGAGAGATGTTGAAAAAGTTTGGGATGGATGGTTCTAAACCAATATACACTCCTATGATGACTAGTGGCTAATTAGGTAAAAATGATCAGAGAAAATATAGATCTATGGTTGGTGGACTTTTGTATTTGACTGCTACTAGACCAGATATTATGCATGTAGTTTGTCTTGTGGCTAGATTTCAAGAAGATCCTAAAGAAACACATGTTGTTGCTACTAAAAGAATATTCAAATATTTGAATGGCACTCTGGATTATGGCTTATGGTATCTTAGGGATACTGAATTTACACTAAGTGCTTATACAAATGTAGATTGGATTAGATGTGTAGATGATAGAAAAAGTACAAGTGGTGGTCAATTCTTTCTTGGTTGCATATTGGTGGCATGTGATGTAGAGAAGGGAGGTAAAATGCAAGTCCAATCAAAACTAACTCAAATAAAATAAGTTTCCAAACTTAGCAACACAACTTCATAGATTTCCTTCACAAACTCACCATTCTCCTAGTAGGTCAACATATCATGTTTTCCTTTCATAACTTTCTTGTTAGGCCTCCAACCGAAAAAAAAAAGATTTTTCAGACACCCATTATCCTTTTACATAACATATCTTAAAAGCTTATAGGGTCACTTTGGACTATCAACCCCAAATATTTGTTGCTATGCTACCCCTTAAGTCAATTAGACGACTTTTTTCAAATCAACTTGGTAAAATTCTTCACCCAAACCCCCAAAATCTATTCAAATGCTTTCAATAGGTCACAAATACTTTGAATCAACAAATTTTATCAGGAGGAAAGCGTACAAAGTCATCAAACCCCAAAACCCTTATGTTGGCCTCTTTAGGCTAGTTCAATGAGGGTCTATTGAAACTAAACACTCCAAGCCAAAAATCACTTCAAAAACACCTCAAACATATCACCTTAGTTCTGCACATGCTTCTCAAATCATCATCGACTCTTTCCCAAAGCATCTTCACCAAACTTGAACTCTTAGCCATCAATTTCAAGTCAAAAATCATGAAAATACAACTAGGGTAGCAACAAAAAGCCTTCAAACCCTATTCCATACTCCTAAAACCTACTTGAACATTAAAATATACCTAAATTTACCCATTCCAGCAATTTACAAACTATTCTACTGGTGGAATGGGTCAACAATCCATTTTTTTCACTATCAAACCCTTAAAACAAGGTTTTCAGACCTGTTACTAGTAAAAGGATTATAAAATTCTTCAAACATTATGGAATTCAATCAAATCAAACCAAAAATGATGTTATCTCATGAATCCATAAAATTCTATAGATTTTGGACCAATATTTCTCTATATGGAACCATACAACAACTTGGAGCAGCAAATTTACTAGTAAATTACAAATAAAAAAATGTCTTCTTATTGATTCAACTTCAAAAACAACATTCCAACCCTTCCTAGAGGTTTGTGAGGAAAATTTAAACTTGTATAACCAAAAAAAAATGGCTACAACTAAATTTTGAACTACTTGACCCTTCAACTTCCTATTTCTTGCATTTTTGCAATTTTGCATATGACAATTTTTTGCAAGAATTACAAATTTTGACAACATTAACTCAATCTACCCAACATAGACTCAATACATTAGAAGATGGTCTATTATGACCTTATTTCACCAAATAAGACTCAAATCACCCTAAAACCTATCGTAAGACCTTATTTACAAAAATGGACTTGGTACCCCTGCACCAGCATGGTTGAGTAAAAAGCAAGATTCAATTTTCTTATCTATTGTTGAAGTTGAGTATATTGCTATTACATCTTGTTGTACACAAGTTTTATGGATGAAACAAAAATTTAAATATATCAAAGTAGTGTATGGTGATCCTATTTCTATCTTTTGTGATAATACAAGTGCAATTAACATTTCAAAGAATCGAGTGATGCACTTGAGGACAAAGCATATATCTATCAGGTATCACTTCTTGAGAGAGAAGGTTGTAGAGAGTGAATTAAAGCTTGAGTATGTACCTACAAAGGATCGAATTTCTAATATATTTATGAAGGCTCTTCCTAAAGATACTTTTGAGTATCTTTGGGAGAAGTTAGGGGTGATTTCCCCTCCTTTTTTGAACGAGATGCATATGGAGATGCATCAATCCGGTGGGTCTATGGATCTATCTTTCTTTTGGACTGATCTTTTGGTGGCTACCTCTCAAGGGAAGCAAGTAGTTTCATGTGTTGTCATTGTAAGAGTATTATGTTTTCATGTCAAAGGGGAAATCAATGAAAAATATCCTTTTCCTTTTCCATTGATGTCAAAGGGGGAGATGAAGAAGATGGGCGATGAGGAATAAGGAAAATTTGAAAAAAAGAGAGTATCTTCTAAGGAGGAGAAACAAAAGTAAATTCATGAAACATGCATTGTTTTTGATGTTTTTTCACATCATGTGTTTCCATCAATGAGAAAGGGGGAGATTGTTGCAAGAATGAAGGTGTTGCCATTGATGTCAACTAGTTAACTAGTTATCAACTAGTTGTTGTTGTCATTGACATCATGGATGTAGGTTATTGGCTATATATGTTGAGGATATTGAGAAAATTGTAAAGGAAAAGGTTGCAGGTGTTCAGTGGTTGCTATGGTTTTTTCTCCTATGTTTGTGTGGTTTAGATATATTGATAATGGTTGTTGGAAGCTTCGATATCCATATTTTTGGCTTATGATTCATTGTACAGTGCGAGTTATGTTCACCGGTTGTGAACTATGGTTTTCTATGTATCTGGTTGAGGTTCAAGATAAATGTTGTTGCTCTAAATTTCTTTTTGGTTGAGTCTTATGACTTTCAGTTCTAGAGTTGAGTTGTTATGATCATGTTGAAGATAATTTTGGTGTCTAGAAAGATTGGATTGTTCTAAGGGTTGTGTGTGCTTAATTGTTCTATGTGTTTTACACTAGTTTGGTTGACTTTGTTTTAAACACTACTTTCGAAGTTCATGAAGCATGTTGGGACTTATTTGGCTCCTCATCAAGCATGTGTTTGGGTCACCCTAATTCTAATTCCACCTTAGAATGTTTTGGTGCCGACCTAATTTGAATTTAATGTTGGATGGCCAACTTTGGATATGTTTCAAAGTTGAAGATGGTATAAATACAAGATGAGTTATTGGTGAAATATGTGAAAAGAATACAAGATGAGTTATTGGCGAAATATGTGAAAAGAGATAATTGTAAAGAAATAGAGTAGATAGATGCAAAAAGGATATGAAACAATGTGTGTATGTGATGCGAGTGTGTTAGATTAGTGTGAATTCTAAATGTTGAGTTTTTGGATGTAGTGAGCTAAGATGTACTCTACCATTCATGCATGTCTACAAGTGTTTGAGCGAATTGTGGTGGAAATGTTTGTTGTATTGAGATTTTCTTCTCTCTATCACATATATCTTCTATCTTCTTTGTATCTCTGTGGTAGTGATCCCTCTGAGTGGTTAAACCTTGTTGGACAATGAGTCCTGATCCAAAAAGTTAGTCCTATTTTGGAAGTGAGCCTTCTCTGGTAGTGAGCCTTTGTAATCAGTTTTGATATTCTTTATATTGTGAGCTAATCCTCACCATGATTTTTCCCTTATTGGGTTTTCCAAGTAAATCTGGTGTTACTATGTTTTTGTGATGCTTTTTAGTTTCTACCTTTTCCCTTAATGTTTAATTATTTTAGCAAAGCAAAGGATTTGTGATTGATCTAAGTTCCAGTGGATGTTTTAAGAATTAAAATTTTCTACAACTAATTCACCCACTGAACTTAGTTGTCTTGTTGAACAATTTTTGGTCTATGAGCCATCTTTGGATTTAGTGATGCATGTACTCAAAGGTTTAATCATGTTTACATAGGTTTGGCTGACCTTGGGTGTTTACACTAATTGTATATTTTCTTCTATGTTTTTGGAAGCATGGTGTGGCATGTATGAGTGGATTTAGATTTGAGTGAAGGTGTGATGTGGTCTACTTTCATTCCTCTCCACTATAGGAATGCTTTGTTGCTGACCTAATTTGAATTTGCACATTTGAGGTGCATAACTGACCTTGTATATTATTTTCAAGGTTGAAGATGGTATATATGTGTGTTGAGTTGATGGAGGATGTGAGTATGAACTGTGTGTGATGTGAATTATGATGTGAAGTTTGAAAGTGTGAAGTACAGTGTGAGCCTTAACAACTAAGACTATTGGATGTAGTGAGTAGAAGGTGTTTACATTCTATGGAGAGAGTGTGTGAATGTTTTGGTTAAGCAGTGTTGGAACTTTTCTATTTCTTTGAGATGGACTTCTCATTGTAACAATCTTCTTTCGGGCCCTTCTTTCTTTTGGGTAGTGAGCCCTTCGATAGTGAGCCTATTGTATTTGGTGTTGCAGTTACTTCATATTGTGAGCTAATCTTCATCATGGTTTTTTCCTTAGGTTTTCCATGTAAATATGGTGTTCACATGTGTTTGGATGTGTTTGCATTGATATTTATGTTCTACTAATGAATGATAATGGTTTAATGGTTGTTAAGGGTTTGAGGGTTAATGCAGATCTAAATGTTAAGGAGGGTTTGATGTTTTAATGTATAACTGGTTCACCCCCCCTCTCAATTGTCTTGTGCATTCTATAGTGAATAGATTTAGGTGTATAAATTTTTTCCCTCTTTGAGAAGTTGACTAAGATAAGTAACAATATTTCAAAAAAAAGAGAAAATATAGTGGCTTTGGAAGAGATAGGACTTGTGATAGAATTCCTTAGTCATTGGAAGGGGGAGTAATGAAGAGTATTGTAGTGTCAAAAATTTCAAATTGGTGTAATTTAACACTTATAGTTTAAACCCATCTTAGCCTAAGATTTAATGATAAATTTTCTCATTCTTATATGAAATACTTTATCTTGTACTTGAAAAATAGAAGATGTGACTAGCATGTATTCTTAATTTTGGTAGATCTATCTTAGATAGTAAGACAATATGTGAATTTCCATGCAACATGTTGGAGTACAAATATTTTTTTAATTTTTTAAAAATACTTTTCATGTGGCTCGTTTACGACACATGTTGTAAGACTCAAATGGGAAAGTAATAGTTATTCCCTCTTGTCTAAGAAAAAAAACTCATTCTTAGACCATTTTTCATAATATTTTGGTAATTTATATACATAGATAATTCCCATCCCTCCAACCTTGGGGAAACTCCACAAAAATTCATATAACCATTGCAAGTACTATAAAAAATATTTCTTGTTTTCAACTAATTCCTCTCATACTACAATAAGGACTTCTCAAAGAAAGAGCTTTGTTGCTACATTTTGACATCTATTTAGAACAACATTAACTACTAGTGTTCTCTTTAGTTTTCATTTATTTCAAGATAATTTATTTCATATGAGAACAACTTTATTTATCATTTTATCAAAAAAATTTATTAGCATGCAATGGTGGTTTTCCACATAGATTAAGGTTAACACCACTATCAATAATGATCATTTTATCTATTTTCTTTTAATCCTTAATGTAATTAGGATTTAAATTATTCATATGATCTATCTCTCTTTAGTTATTCATGGAGGTTGAAAGAAAAAAATAGGGGTGTGATTGAGACAAACCCCTAAACAACCCAAATATTTTTTCTTGCCATTTGGTGTAGGGGCACCATGACAATTTCATGCCTCCACGAGGAAAATTTGGATTTTTGATTCAAATTTGATGTTATAAGGTTTTAAAAGGGTCAAAAAGGCCATATTTAATATGTATTAGGCCCTAGTAGGTTGTTATAGGTTTATTTTTCAAATATTGTAAAAATTGCCAAAATGTTGCAATATTGTCAATGCAAAAATGCAAAAATGGCAAAAATGAGGAAGCTCAAAGGTCATAGGGAGTTTAAAAGGTGGTTATGTTAGTTTGAGCATGTGAGGAAGTTTAAAATTCTATAAAAATTCCATTTTCATTGTTGTAAAGTAGATTGGTGGGTTTGAAGATAAAAATGAATAAAAAATAACACTGTTTTATTGTCATTTCAAGTGTTTTTCATTGTTGCGGGCCATTGTATGGCCATGTATGGGAAAAAAACCAACTTATCTTTGATTGGAGGTGAAATTATTTTGAATCTAGTTTCTAATGCAATTGGTTTCATCCCATTTCATTTATTTATGCAAAAGATATGTTAATTTCTTTATAAGCAGCTTGAAATTCTAAACTAGGAGTAGTAAGCACAAAAAAATGCATAACTCTCATTTTAACCAGTAAAAACTCATGATTTTTGGTTTGGTGGTCTTTTTTTATATGTTATTTAATATTTTCCAATTTTTATGAGTTGGGGTTAATTTTTTACAAGGTTCAAAGGAGGCCCTAGGCTGTCTCAGCCTTGATTTTTGCCATTTGAAGAGCCTAGATGCTAGGGTTTTGTGAAAACTAAGTGGAAACCCATGGAAGATGAATGAATGAGTATGTGAAGACCAATTTTGGTGTGTTTGAGCCATGATAAATTTTTGGTAGGTTGTGTAAGTCATATTTTCAATAATCCTCCTTTGTGCAAGCATAAAAGTTGCCTTAAACTTGAGTTTTTGTTGTTGGGTGAGTTGTCATTTCTTTTCTTGCCTAAATTTGTTTAAACAACCTATTTGAGACCTGATAATAATATTGGAGTCGGGACTTGGTGCTGGTTAAGTGATTGGTTTTGTGTTATAAGCCATTTGGTGCCATAGTTGGCCTTGTTGTTCAAGATAATGGAATTGAGATTGCCTCAAAAAGAGAAACTTTCAGTTTTGTGATCTAATTTATGCCAAGTGCATGGCAAGTTGAGTTGTGTGAACCCTTCTACTGCATCACCTTTGCATGTGCAGGCTAGGAATAATTTAACATTCAAATCAAGAATTGTGGAAAGTTTTGAAGCTACTAATGAAGGATGAAAAATTCTATGCGAGGATGTTTGGACTTCATGCTAACGTCAGCATCTTGGACAAAGATCTCCTATATTTGGTGCCAGGTTCCTTTATGTCTAGTTTTTTTATTTTCTATTAGAAATAAATTTTATTTACCTCAGTATTTTCTTGTAAAAATAATATTTAATTACTTCGCATATAGTTTATAATTTTAAAATAAGCTTAGATATTTGTTTAGATACTTCTTTTATAACTTATGTTTTGTTAAGTTCCTTAATTATGTACCTAGATATTAAAATTTAATTTTCTTTGAGGTAATGTAATAATTTGATTCATATAAAGTAGTTATTACTTTGTCTTATTGAATTCACAACATCACACTTTGGTGAAATCACACTCTACTAATACACATCTTTCTCTTTTTCACTTAATTCTTTTCCACTATATTCTATTATGACTTCTTGTTTGGTGAATGAATGTTATCCAACAATGTTGGATCTCTTTCTCCAAATATTTCATGCATTTGATAATGCATTTTATAAATATGTTTTTGATATGTTAGATGAATCTCTTCATGATTTCCAAAAAAATCTAGTTATAAGAATCTTCTTCTTCTTCTTCTTCTATTTCTCTTACTTCACAAAATTCTTTAAACTCTTCTTCAACAAAATCCTACAGTCATTCTAATAATCTTATAAACACAATTTTTATTTTCGATGTTTGAAAAACACCTAAGAAACAAAAAATCTATGTTTATAGAGGAAAATAAATAAATCCAAAACCCGTAATAACCATTCATGGTATTCCTAATATACCACAACCTCTAGGTTATTGTGTGCATATTGCTAAGTTTATCACTTCAAACATGCCTATGACTAGTGATTATACTTTAGTAGGCCAAACATATAATGCTATAAGAAATAAATAAAATGTTAGTATTCCTACATATCTTCCTTGTCCTACACCTAAGCCTATTTCAAAATCCCCAACATATTATGATCTTACTAAGAAACTTATGTTACTCTTGCTACAATCTCTCTATTAGACCTTCTTCAAACTTCTCCTCCTTATCATGGAATGGTTCAAAAGGTTCTATAGAATATTTTTATGCAATATTATGCTATACATAATGATTTTTATGGTTTAATGGAATACATTCAATTTGATACCATAGACATTAAATTCCATCAACATGAACTTCTTCCTCCTGAAGTGTAAACTCAATCTATTCCACTCATGATAATAATTGTTGTGAATAATATAGGTATCATACATACCCTCATTAGTATCGGATCAAGAATCAATGGTTGTGATGGTTATTTTTTTCCTCATCTTGAAATAGATCCCTCTTCTCTTATTGATACATCTCTTTACATTCATGGGTTTGATAATGTTAGACAAAAAGCTCTAGGCACTATAATTTTGCCTATGCAACTAGAACCAATTACCCTACCCACCTTGGTAAAACCTTATTTTAGGTCAATCACAGATACATGGTATGGGTGCAAACACATTGGCATTGTATCAATATAATAATTGTATAGTAATAATAAAGACTTCACAATACTAGTAGATCCAAATGCTTTTAGCTACTATAAAAAAATTGATGTTGGTCACTTGTCAAATCCTTCTCCCAATCTTAAAAATTTGGTTTCTTCATCATTTTCAAAACCTATTACACCTACCAATAGTGGCATGGTGAGATGGTTAAGATGTGTTGTTGTTCTTTCCATCAAGGTTCAAACCCCATTGGGGTATAATTATTGAGTGTTTACATTGGGGATGAGGTCCCTTGCTTGTGACCTCACTGATTCATAGCTCCTAGTCAAAAGTGTTTACCCCTCTATAAATAAAAACCTATTACACCAAAATTAACTCCATCTTCTAGTGATGGTGATAACTCACTTTATTCACCACATTCTAATGTATGTCTTGATGATGATTAGATTTGATTATAATTTACACGTTCCTTTTTTGGAGAATATAAAGTGAAACAAGCTCACCTTGTCATTTCATAAATATAATTCATATATTGTATAGAAGATGTAATCCCATCTACTTCTAGTTCAATGAAAAAAATGATACATGTGATTCTACTTCTTATATTGAATATGCCTCTAATGGTGATCCTCCTTTTTAGGAGTTGCAATCACATTATGGTAGAGTTTTTAATATTATTTCTAAGATAGGTTTAATCATAATGGTTGTGGTTGTAAGTATTAGGGTATAAATATTCGTTTAGAGAAAAATCCACATAGCTCTAATATCAGTCTTTGCTATCACCATTCTCAATCTAAGCTAAAACCTTCATTAAATAAAAATATGATTTATTTACATTCTCCTTTTCTTTCTCTGATTCATACTAAAATTATTATGGACATTATATATTTGTATATACCTCCTCTATATGCTTTCTCTGTACAGGAAGCTCTAGCTGATTTTCATGGAGTGTATTCTAATCTACCTTCCTTTCACCATGATCATAGATTCCCTTATTTCTTGAATCATCAAGAATATTTTAGTGAGTCCATAATTTATTAAGGTGAACAAAATTAAAATGATAACGCTAATAAGGATTTCAAAATTTTGATCCTTTGGATCGCAATACTCTTGTTTTGGGAGACAATATTGATGTCCCTATGGATCCTTCTTTAGATAAAATAATTCAAATCGGGATATGTCTTTCTTCTAAATAACAAAAGTCACATTCAAATACTTTTCATTCTTTTCTTGATATGTTGGCCTAGTCATACAAGGATATGCCTTGTATAGACACTTCTATTGTGGTCCATAACATAGTGATATATACAAGGCCTAGCCTGTTAAATAAAAAATCTAAGAGATGCATCCTAAGATTGCTTTAATGGTAAATATTGAGATAAAAAAGATTTTAAAGCTAGTTTCATTTGTCGTATTAATGAATCCCCTTAGATTTTAAATATTGTAGCCATTTAAAAACTTGAACATACTCATGCATGCATCGATTTCATGATTTAAATAAAGCTTCTCTTAAAGACGATTTTCACTTCCTAGACTATTGATATGATTGAAGACTCAAAAACAAGCCATGCATTACATTATTTTAAGGGTGAACTCTAAGGATATAATTAGATCCTTATTAACCTAGAAGATCAATTTAAGACAACTTTCACTACCCCTTAGGATACATTTTGTTATGTGATCATGTCAATGACATCCTGGATAAGTCTATAAGTCACCAAGATCATGTAAATAATCTTTGTCTTATCTTTGAGTGGATCTGACTTTACAAAATGAGACTAAATCCACTTAAGTGTGCCTTTGGTGTTGACATAGGAAAAAATTTGTGATTTATTATCTCTTACTGTGGAATCAAAGTTGATACTAATAAGATAAACACCATTGTAAACATGTATCCACATAAAAATATTTCTCAAATTAGAAGTTTTGAAGGGAAGATCTAGGCCATAAGAAGGTTCATTTCTCAATTGGTTGATCATACCCTCCCCTTTACACACTTTAAGAAATTGTAAGGTTTCAATGGGATTAGAATTGTTAAAAATATTTGAACTCTTTTTAAATTAATTTGGCTAATCCTCCTAAATTTGATACCTCCCATTCAAGGGTGAAAATTTCTTCTTTATACATCCACTTCACCTCATGATTTAGTAGCCTAATTGGCTCAACATGATGATGAAGGTAAGGAAAGGGTAGTATATTATATAAGTCAAACTTTACCTGATTATGAAAGAAAATATTTTGTATTATAGAAATAATGTCTCACTCTCAATTTTGTAATGCAAAAGTTAAGATATTATCTTCTTCATTCAAAAGCTCATGTCATGATCAAGTTTGACCCTCTTAAACACTTATTCTCTAAAACTGATATCTCAAGAATTGACTAAGTGGGTTATGTTATTGTGAATAGGAATAAATTGGAGAATGATCAAATGGATTCAAATTGAAAATAGGAAAATAAAATCAATAAAGCCCTAAACCAATGCTCAAATAAACCTATTACCAGTGAACTGTGTGCTCAATTCAAATAAAATAAATTAGAACTAACGTAAATCAAACCTCATATAATCTAATTTACCTCACTCAAAAATGCCTAATCCTTGCTCCATTGTCAAAAGTATAAGAATTATGCTTTTTAAGTATGTATATGGATTTCTCATAAACTTAGCATTACATTGTTGTGCAAAAGCAAGATGTACATTGAATAGAGTTTAACTACTGATTTGAGGAGCCCTTGAATAATCAAATGATGTTTGATTTATAGGTTTTCAAGATATGAGATCAATGATGTGAGAAGTAAGATGAGATCGAAGGATGAGGATTGATGAGATATCAAGAGGATAATTCATGAGATTGCATGGAGAGATGAAGTGAAGTGGAGTTCAGTTCACTCACTAAATTTAGCAAATTCACTAGATTTAGGGGAGTTCACTATATTTAGGATTAGAAGACTAAAGATAAGAAAATGTTATTATTAGGAAATAAATAAAATAATAATTTTATTTATTTTTAAAGGAATGTGCAAACTAAATAAATTAAATAATTTATTTAATTTTAGAGGAATAATTATCTAATTAAATAGTGGGTGGTTGGGTGGGCGCCTCCCCAACCCATGCATGTGGATGTAGGTGGATGGGGGAGATTGTGTGAGCTGGAAGAGGATTGAGTTGGAAAGGGCTTAGAAGATCTTTCTAGATGATGTCATCATTGTTTAAACTGCTGCCATTTCAAGTAATGATGGCCCTTTATGAGTGATTGACAACTGGTATGTGAAGGAGGCTTTCACGACTGCTGAAGTTTTTATTGTTGTTGGGTGGCAGCGTCCTATTCTTGCAATTTGTGGTGGCTTGGTTTAAGTTGGGTGTATATGTGATGAGTAGGTTCATCCTCTTGGTCTCTGCAAAAGAATTGGAAATGGGTAGGATGGTGATGCTGGTTTAGCTAAAAAGTTCTAAATGACAAATAGCCTTCGAGGGCCCCATTTCTTCCCTTTGGTTGCATTATCTCATTTGACACCCAGACTATTTGACATTCGTAGCTTATCAAATGCTTGGCAGGGAAAGCTTTTATGGAGGATGCCAAACGTTACCGTCTAGATTCAAACATCTCCTCAAGGGTGTTGGCTAGTCTGTTAGACGTAGGGGTTTCAAAGTCATACGCATGGGTGATAATGTGGGGTCTCTTTCGTAAAGATATGCTGGTTGGATTGGATAGAGCTTTGGCCACACTTGAATTGGAAAAGGAATTCCTCGCCCACAAGACTTGCATCTCCTTGATGACCTAGAGGCCTTGGTAAGATATCACCCCTTCATTCTAGATGTCAATGGCTTTGCCCTACTGGAATTTAGACGTTTGGCTATGGAACATGCCGAGTTCTTGAAAAAGAAATTTCAGTTGGTGCCCATTGGAGATTCAACATGGAAGAGGGCTTTTAGAATTTTTGCACAACATAATGTTTGGTGACTTGGGTATGGTGGTTTTTTGTTGGTCTCTGGTCTGATGGATTAGTGGCTTTGGTCTATTTGGCGACATGGGTCTTATGGGTTTGTAGGTTTTGAATATCTATAAGGTTGGGTAGTTTCAATGTTTTGTTTGAAAGTAGATACAGAGTGACTGCATCCACACTATTAGCAATATGGTCATAGGGTCAGTTTGTTTTTCTGAAGTCTAACTGGTTGCCCTGCATGAGCCTAAACTTCAATGTATCTTTTCTCTTCTTTGATAATCAATATAATTATACTCGTTTACTGATAAAAAAAAAAAGCTAATTAAATAATTAAAAATTATTTAGTTATGTGGATGAGAAGAATGCATGATTTTAATTAAATAATTTAAAATTATTTAATTATGTGGATAAGAGGATAACTAGAAATTAATTAAACAATTAAAAATTATTTAAATAAAGTGGATGAGGGAAAATGATTAATTCATTAAATAATTAAAAATTATTTAATTAAAGATGAAGAAGGAAAATGATGAATAATTAAATAATTCAAAATTACTTAATTAATAGAGGGAAATGGGTTAGTTTAATCAAATACCTATAAATTATTTAATTAATAGTGATGAAAAGGGTGATGAGTGATGATGATAAAAAATGATGAATTAAAAGAATGTGTTAGGCATTTTTAGATGATTACATTTTTCCACTCTTTGAGACAGTGTACCTTGTTGTGTTGTTTCAAAGACATGCTACTCATATATTAAAAATGGTGAAAAGATGTCTCATTGTTCCCTAACAGATGAAGGATGGTTGGATGGTAGGTTGCCCCCTCAAGAGATCAACTAGAAAATAAATAAATTTTAGGCTAGGCTCACGACAAAAAAATGGGATAGGATTGATGAAGATGAGGATGAAAATCAGGCTTATGTTGGTGAGGAAACTGATCATGAAAGTTAGGTCATGATGAGAATAGGATGCCATGGGTGGGATGGGAGAAATCTAGGGCTTGAATGTCTATACATAGACAATAGGGTGTGATTTTCTATTCATTTTCACTCTCCTAGTTTAGAGATTTGAGAGCTCTTTAAGATATTTGAGCACAAAGTTGCTACAAAGATAGTTGGTTTTTCACATACGATTCACTATGTGGATTGAGTTCAGTAGTACTAAAGGCTAGCTGAAACACCTCATGCTATATGTATCTAGTCCTTTCATATATAATTTTTTATTTTAGTGCATTAATTACTAGTTGAAGGTAGGAAATCAAAAGCGTCATTTCATGAAACGACACATTTGAAAGTCAATGAGATGCTTTTGATGTGTGATGCAACACATTTGATTTTTTCACCCATTTCATTTTTCAAATTGTGACACATTTGACTTTTAGATCATAATTTAAGTGGATGTTGCAATGCCTTTGAAAAAGGCTCACATTTTATTTTGATAAAGTGGTTCTTTACAAAAAAAGGCTCATAATTGATTTGATATTTTTATTCATTTAATTTTTATAGTCGTGAATGATTGGAAAAATGATTGTAAGCTCATATTTAAAATAGAGAATTGAGATTTTTGGGCTTTTTTTTTTTTTGACAAATTGACGCTATGTGAACTATGTTTGTAGGCTACTTTAGATCTGATTATGTTGAGGGAGCATCATCCTATCATTTAGTTCCTCAGTGTGGTAGGATTGTATCATATTTAATTTATGTTGAAGAGTAGAGCACATAGGGATTTTATGACCATCCTCATAGAGAGGTGGCACAATGAGAAGTCTCCTTTTATGTTTCCAACTGGGGAGGCCACAATCACCCTTGAGGGAATATAGAGGATTCTGAGGATCCCAATTTTTGGTGTTTGGGTGGTATATGATATTGAAACTCGCGAGGAGGATCTACAACTATTTTCCATGATGATAATCTTGAAATCAAGGATGGCAAGATGGACTTGAGACATGGAGTAGGGATATATAATGATCTCTCATTAGTTCTAGGAGGTTTGATTTTAGGGATTATTGTACCTAATTTTTTATCATGTGGATTTTTAATTGGATGGGGCCACGTCCTTGATAAGAGTCTTACATATGGATCTATCTATGCTTGGGGGTTGTGTGTATTGGCTCTCCTATCACGATATACACTAGGTGGTATATAGACATGAAACTATTTTAGATCAGTTGGAGTGACATTGCTTCATAATTGGGCATGGGAGAATATTGATGTTATTGACCATTGGGAGAGGTTACTCAATGAGCTAGACATCTATATGTATACTACTGTGAGGAATTTTGACTAAAAAATGGTTGGGAGATCTATACTATTGGAGGCAATTCATCAATGATATTGATTCTTTCATATGGAGGCCATGGATACTATGTGACAATTATGATAGGCATCTTCCTTTATGTTGAAAAACATGATGGCTCATTGGATGGACTCCCCATATTATTGGTAGATACCTTCCAAACAAATTTAGGAGACATTTTGGGGAGACTCAGGGTGTGCCTTAGGAGATTGTGATTTTTTCTCACACTCAGTGAGAGATTGGTGATTGGGTGGATATGGTAGTCCCTCAAGTGGTAGCTATAGATTTTTGTCAGTCGAGTACTTGTGCAATGGGAATAGACAACAATAATAGAGGATGTGCGGACTACTACTGACTATGAATTTATGGAAATAACATCTCTTGAGATTCACCCATCCAAATGGCAGGGCAGTGAGGAGACCTAGACAAAGATCACGCCAGCTAGGGTTCATAGAGTGAGGCAATGAGTAGAGGTAGCTAGTGGCAATAGTGGAGCGGGTGGAGGGGACCTGATCAAGGGGAGATAATAGGTAGAGAAGATGATGGTCATAGGGGCTTAGTAGAGGTAAGATATGATGGCCAGAGAGGTGAGGGGGATGATGAGGGCATAGGTGTGTGGTTTGGAGTCATACTGTAAGAGCAAGACCAAGCCTAAAGGGAGAGGGGTGGATATTGGGTAAAGAGAGATAGCCTCTTAGTACAACTAGTATAGAGGATATATAAGAGAGATGTCAACGTAGCTCACAATAGTAGGATGAGAGAAATATAGGATATATGACTGCATAACTAGCACAAATTACAACTGAGAGGGATATTGAGAAAGCACACCACCTACAACTAGAGGAGGTGGGTTGGGGTGGAGTATTAATGGATAGGTATGTAGAGGATATGTGGAGACTAAAACAAGAGGCCATATACTACCACATATTATATGATGTATTGGTACCATCCAGGATGAGAGAACCTAGGTTCTTGGTGAGGAGTGTGATAGGGCAAGATGGAGGATTAGTTGGCAGATCAGGTGGATGATTATTCAGGTGTCTTTAGTTCCACCAAAGCTAGTAAAATTAGTAGGAAAGGTTCCAAGAGCACAATAGGTAGTTCAATAGGTTGTTCCTCCCCATCCATCTTCTCTTGGTCAAGAGGAGAGAGGGAGTTCCATGTAGCTATACATTTATTTATATGATGTACAAATATTTTTGATGTAGACATACATTATTTATATGCTTGAAACATAGAAAAATAGGGTTTCCAAAAATGGAAAGGTAGGTCAAAAAGGTGATAATAGACCCTATCTTCCTACTTTCATTAGAAAATGAGATCCCCACAAAGAATTAACTAACAACCCTTAGGTAAATCAACTCAATGTGAGAATATTCATATTTCCTTATGCTTTTAGGATAGGAGTAAAGGTCAAACAACACTTTTGGGAGAAAAATTAAAAATAGAAAATCAACTAAAAAATGCAATCTACCACTTAGATCTTGTAGATTAAGAATAAAACTAAGAGAAACAACAAAACTTCTGGTAGATCTCGGAAAAGAGAACATTGTGCACCTATCACAAAATGTTGATTCTACAAGCTTGATAGGGACTCATTCTCCCCTAAGCGAATGGATCTTTGTAGGGCTTTCCAAAATTGATTTATGGGTCCTTTGCTCCTATGTCTACACTTCTAGATTCTCCAAGTTTCATAGTCAAGCAATCAAAAATTAATTCAGGCTCTGAGTGTCAGTATCTTGACAACAAAGGTGACAACAAATGAAACTTTTCAATTTTACACTTTTGAGATCTTCAACTTTTCTTCAACCTATGAACCTGCATATACACGAGAGGGGAATTTTTTTTATTTTTGGTGGATGGGGGTTTTCCTTGGTCAAGCCTCGTTTTGATAATTAAACCTTGAATTGAAATAATGAAATGTGGAAAGGAATGATGAATGAACAATGCAATGTTGCAACTCACCAAACGATTGAATAAACCCTTGAAATCTGAAATGTTGAGCTTGATCTTGCATGAAATGGCTTCAATGGATGTGGATCTTGATACTTGAATCTTGATTTGAATCTTTGACTTGAATTCTTGGATTAGATCTTGAAACCTACATCACAATGTTAGCTCCAAAAACATGCATGAATGGACATAACTTTGACATGATGCTTGAGATATTGAATACTACAAAAAATGATGAAGAAATCTTCTCTTGAACACCATTGAAAATCATCTTATCTCTTGTGAAAGTTCTCTAAAAAATATTCTAGTTGATTTGAAAAAATAACCTTGTATTTATAGATATCTATCCTTAATTTCGTGAAAATTAAACATTACAAGTCGACCTTTAAAATTTGAATTTTGGATGTCAAAAATACCACCAAATCATGTTTTAAAAATTGGTTCTAAGTTCTAGGGAGGACCCATTCTCCCATGGGCGAATGGATCCTAGGTCCCTATTCCTGGAACACACATTTCTCAAGGTGTTTAATTATGTGTTGGCATTAATTGTTGTTGGGTTTCCCCTTCAAAAAATATAATTTATTAGGAGTGTAAATGAATAAAATGGTTGATTAAGGAATAATTAAGTCCAATTTAATTGATAGGGCCCAAAAAAAGTGTGAAAATGTAAAGGGATACATTTTTAACCACTAAATTAAGGTATTATTTAGTCCATTTTAATTAGGAGGGCCCAAAAAAGTGTGAAAATGTAAAAGGCTACATTTTTCTACACTACATTTATCCCTTACTTTAGAGAGAGGATGAGTGCAAGAAAAAATTCACACTAAAGTTGAAAAATATGCACGAAGAGGGCGTCCATGTGTGCAAGTGCTAGTGAGATAGGATGACAAAGACCAAGGAGGTGGCCAAGCCCCCAAGATTAAGATCCCATGGTAAACCAACATAAGCACAAAGGGACACACACAAGATGTATGATATGCAATAGCAAGACAAGATACACAAACATACAATGTCAAAGACTAAAAGAAATAAAAATAAAAAGAAAGAGGGGTGGATCAAGCCTCGACTATATATCCAACTCGATGTGGATCAAGCCTTAGTTGTTTGTCCAAAAATGTTAAGTGGAAGTCACTATCACTATGCAAATAACAATGCACACTCACATAGGCTATTGAAATCCATTGTCCACTAGGTGAACATCCAAAAGCGGAAAATGAGAGAATCTTATTGGGCTCCCATAACCATACCAAAGATATACCTCCTAATAACTTTGATAAGGCGCCACACAATATGAAATTTGAGCTTCATAAGGCTTAAAAAGCTATGTATGCTATGAAATTATGAATAAACAATGCTCCATGGCTCCATTGGAAAGAAAGGTGTGTTATGTTTTGTGGCCATGAAAAAGGGTTGTAACTTCGAGCTTCACACGGTTAGAAAGTTGTGTTATGCTAAATAGGATGACATGTTGAAAGGGGTTTTTCTTAGTTCATGTAAGGTCTCTTCTTAGGAAATGTCATGCCTAATGTCTCCAAGATAGGACAAGTTGAGGATAAAAGATTCACAAATTAGGGAATGCCATTTGTAGAATCACCACTAAGAGGAATGTCATATTCTCAGAAAGGTCATGCTCTTGAAGGATATCAAGCCCAATGACACCACCAAGAAGACACATCATGTGAATTAAGAAGACCACACTTTGAATAAAAAGTTCACACTTCTTGAGAGATGTTTAATACCATTACTAAGAAGGGAACATGCAAACAATGAATGGGGGACAATATTCCCCCACTT
Source organism: Sequoia sempervirens (assembly GCA_007258455.2). Taxonomy (NCBI): domain Eukaryota; kingdom Viridiplantae; phylum Streptophyta; class Pinopsida; order Cupressales; family Cupressaceae; genus Sequoia; species Sequoia sempervirens. Next base: position 18,820,390 of record VDFB02270651.1, on the reverse strand, counting down.
AAAATGTCAACATACTTTTTATGTTGGTGTTTTAAGTAGAAAGAGAGAAAGAGGTGATCCTTGAAAAAAATACACACTTTGCAAAGACTAGTTATCATTTCCCCCCAATCATAGAGACAAAGGAAACCACCAATAACTATCATATTGCTGCCAAGAGAGATATGGTTGCACCTAATATTGTACCACCATGAATGGAAATGAAAAAGACACATAAAGATACTAATGACACATAGTGATGATCAAGAAGATAGGATGAAAATTAGTATCAATTAGAGGAAATAGGTGCATCAACACGAGGAAGAGCAAAAAAATCCCTAAGATGTTGAATTTTGTCACTCAAATCCTTACATTCATTAGTAGAATGACCATGAACTCTATGATATGCACAAAATGAACTCTTTTTGTAGAATTTCTTTCGTGTTTTTGGAAGAAGAGTAATCAAGCAGGCTTTGAGAAGCCTTGATAAGATAGTCTCTTGATCAATAGTAGGGGATATTTATTTCTTAGCACAAGATGCCATACATATAGTAGATGATAAGGCATTAAATGAAGATGGAGATAAAGGTGGTAAACCTAGATCTTTCTTGAAAAAGTGTGGTATAGACTTCACTTGTTCTTTATCATTTTGCTCCATGCTTCCATGTTTAGAAAGGAGTTTGTATCCAAGACCATAACATTCTTCTAACTCAAATGAAGAGGTTTTATGCATCTGAGAAGGATTGGCTTCTTCACAAGAACACAAAACATTTTTAAGTTTCTTAAAGGTATGCATCTTCCCCTCATGAGTGATGGTAGTTGAAGAGCCCCCATCACCACCATGGGGTGATGTTGTTGGTGTAGAACCAGGTCGAGCAAATGAAACACAAGGCTGTTTTGGTTTAGATTGTGAGATTTTGTACTCTCCCATAAAGGGGGGTGTAAAATATAATGAACCCCAATCATCACTAAAACATGTATTTGAAGACGAATAATTTGAATACTCTTTGGACTGTGAGGGTAAGATTTTGGACTCTTCATTGAATCAAGGTGTAAAATCTAATGACCCCCAATCATCAAATAAGAGTTTTGTTCTAGGTGAAATACAATTAGGATTAACATAAACTTGTATAGGTTCTAATTTGGAAATTGGAATCAAAGTATTAAGGGAGTTGGAAGTGTTATGACCATGTTGAGCTTGTGATTTATAGCTTTGTTCATCTACTTCAGTTGTGTATATATTGTTGTTATATTCAAAATTCATCTCATGGTGAAGAGTAGATGGGACTCCTTTCATGGAATGAATCACTATTCTCCCTAGGATAAGGTTGTATGAAAGAGGTCCTGACATTATATGGATAGGGGTAGACAAAACTATAGGTTCAACCTCAATGGGTAATGTGATCATTCCTAATGGTTTCCTATTAACATTGTAAAAGCCACAAATATTAACATTATTGAGTTGAATAAGCTTCTTGTCCACACCAATTTTATCTAAGAGAGCAATGCTACAAACATTAAGACTTGGTCCATTGTCTATGAGGGTGTTCCTAACTACAATTTCATTAATGATCACCTTTATCATCAAGGATTCATGTTTATTTTGTATCTCAAGTGAGGGTAATTCATGTTGAGGTAATGTGATATCTAACTTTGTCACTTGCATAAAATCAAAGGAAGTTTCTACATCATTCAATTTAATAGAAAATTGGATATCATTCTTTTGCAAAATTTCTTGGAGCATCCTATTGTATGTAGGTGATGTTTGAATAAGATCTCGTAAGGATATCTTAGTGGGAGTATTTTTAAGTTCAACAAAATCATACTCCTCTCTATTGTGTAAAGGAAAATGAGGAGCACTAGGTTAAATAGGTTGAGGCAATGGTAATGAAGTGAGAGTGGTTTTTGGTTGCCTATTGTTCCTTGTATTATATGTGTGAGCAACGGTATTGTAACTCGATTGTTGCGATACACTGTTACTATCAAGTTGCATCATAAATTTCAAGATATCTCCTAGGGATAATTTACAAGGTCCCATGATGGGAGGTGATTTAGGAGGCTCAATAATTAAAGGAGATCCAATTTGTGTGTTTATAACCTCAACTAAGTTACCTAGATAACCTTCTAGTGAGGGGGGATCTAATGTGAACTTAACATCTTCATCTATGCCATCCATCTTACTATTTGTTGAGAGAAATGTAGTATAGAAAGAGGGACAAACAAGATTCTCATGATGCTCAATAATTTGATCTTCTAACCCAAAGATACCTTCGTTACAAGTAGGAGAGGTATTGGGAGAAGAGCAACTATGATTGTAAAATGCTTTCCAAAATGGTGTAAGATCTAACTAAAGAAGCAATAACCTGAATTTAAAAATAGATTGTTTCAAAAAAATAATGCTTAGATCTAAGAACAATAGCATAAAGGTAAAACAAAGGATAAAACTATTGAAAAAGACAATTGAGAGGGGGGGGTGAATCAGTTGTAACAAATTTTAACCTTTAAGAATTTTCACTAGAGATTAGATCAATTATCATTCACAAATCCTTTACTCTACTAATATGATTAATCATTAAGTGCATAAGAAGAAATTGAAAAACATCACACACAATAACACTAGATTTACATGGAAAACCCAATAAGGGAAAAACCACAGTGAGGATTAGCTCACAATATAGAGAACATCAAAACTGAATACAAAGGCTCGCTGCCAGAGAAGGTTCACTACCAAAATAGGACTTACTATATGGATTAGGACTCACTGTCCAACAAGGGTTAACCACTTGGAGGGATCACTACCACAAAATTACAAAGAAGATAGAATAGATTTGTTACAGAGAGAAAACAATCTCAATGCAACAAAGATTTCCACCACAATTCACTCACACACTTGCAAACATGATTGAATGATAGAGTACACCTTCATCTCACTACTTTTGAAAACCCACAATTAGGTTTCATACTGATATTCTCAAACTTGCATCACATACACACTATTCCAAATCTATCTCACATCTATCTTGCTTGCATTCATCCTTCACACACATCTCAACTTGTATTTATATCGTTTTCAACTTTAAAACACATCCAAAGTCGGACATACACCACTTACATTTATAAATTCAAATTAGTTTAGCAATTTGGCTGAACTAATTTGAATTTATAAATGTAAGTGGTGTATGGAAGAGTGTTGAAGAATGTATTTGGGTCAACCTCATTCTTCAACACGCTTCCATAAATTTTGTGAGTAGTTTTAAACACAAGGTTAGCCAAACGAGTGTAAAACACATAAATCAATTAAGCACATGTAACCTTACCATGATCCAATCTTTCTAGATAACAAAATTAACTTGAACACAACCTCAACAAATTATCTTGAGAACTACAAGTCATAAGACTTGAGCAAGAAGAAATATAGAGCAACAAAATTTCTCCCGGACCTCAGCTAGATACACAGAAAAGCATGGTTCACAACTGGTGAACATAACTCACACTATACAATGATCTAGAAACCCAAAATTTGGATATAGCAGCTACCAACCATCATGAAGTATACCTCAGATGCTTACTAGCATAACAACAAATCCCAGAGAAAAACCCAAAGCAAACACTAAACACCTGCAACCTTTCTTCATTACAATTTTCTTAATATCCTTGACATGTACAGTCAATAATCATCATTCATGACATCAATGACAATAGCAACCAGTTGGAAACTAGTTAACCAATTGACATCAATGATGACACCCTCATAATTGCAATAATCTACATCTTTGTTATTGATGGAAACACATGATGTGAAAACCATCAAAGACAACACAACAACTCTGAACACATTTTCCATGATTTTACTTTCTCCCCCTTATTAGATAAATTTTTTCACATGATCCTTTCTCCCCCTTTGACATCAATGGAAAAGGAAAAAGATTTTTTACATTGATTTCCCCTTTGACATTAAGAACACAATACTCTTTCAATGATGACACATGACACTACCTACTCCCCTTGAGAGGTAGCCACCAAAAATCAGTCTAGAAGAAAGATAGATCCATAGACCCACCAAACTGATGCATCTCCATATGCATCTAGTTCAAGAAAGGAGGGGAAATAACCCCTAACTTCTCCTAGAGATACTCAAAAGTATCTTTAGGAAGAGCCTTCATAAATATTTTAGCAACTTGATCCTTCATAAGTACATAATCAATATTTACTTCATTTTCCACAACCTTTTCTCTCAAAAAGTGATACCTTATTGATATATGTTTTTTCATTAAGTGCATCACTAGATTCTTTAAAAGTTAATTGCACTTGTTTATCACAAGAGATAGAAATGGGATCATCATACATTACTCTGATATCTTTCAATGTTTGTCTCATCCACAAAACTTGTGTACAACAAGATGTTGTAGCAATATACTTAGCCTCTATAGTGGATAAAGAAACTAGATCTTGCTTTTTATTCAACCATGACACCAATCTACAACCAAGAAATAATGCACCACCACTTGTACTTTTTTTTGTCATCAACACAACCTACCCAATCTACATTTGTATAAGTATTTAGTGTAAAATAAATATCCCTAGGATACCACAAGCCATAATCTGGAGTGCCATTCAAATATTTGAATATCCTCTTAACAACAGAAACATGTGTTTCTCTAGGATCTACTTGAAATCTAGCCACAAGAAAAACTACATACATGATATCCGTTCTAGTAGCAGTTAAATACAAAAAACCTCCAATCATAGACCTATATTTTCTTTGATCAACCTTAGGTGAATCATCATATTTATTCAATTTTCATCCAATCACCATAGGAGTGCATACCAGTTTGGAACCATCCATCCCAAACTTCTTCAACATTTCTCTTACATACTTTGACTATGAAATAAAAATCCCTTTCTCTGTTTGATTAATTTACATCCCAAGAAAGAAATTCATCTCACCAAATATAGACATCTCAAATTCTTTTTGCATCTCTTCAGCAAACATCTTGCACATTGTTTCATTTCCTCTAAAGATAATGTCATCAACATATACAACCACTATCAAGATCTTGTCATTTTTAATTTTGAAGTACAAATTACTATCTACCATACCTTTATTAAAACCTTGTTGAATCAAATATCTATCTAAAATTGCATACCAAGCTCTAGGAGCTTGCTTCAATCCATATAAGGCCTTCTTCAATCTGTAAACTATATCTGATTGATCTAACAACTGAAATCCTTCTGGTTGTTCCATGTAGACTTCTTCTAACTCACCATTCAGAAATGCACACTTAACATCCATCCTATAAACTTTAAAATCTTTATGAGAAGAAAATGCTAATTTTTTTTTTGATAGCTTCCATCCTTGCCACCAAAGAAGGTTTCTTGAAAATCTATACCTTCTACTTGTGAGTAACCCTTACACACAAGTCTTGCTTTATTTCTAACCACTTCTCCATTCTCATTCAACTTGTTTCTGAATACCTATTTTTATCAAATTATGTTCTTATTTGTCTGTCTAAGGACCAATTCCCAAGTTTGATTCTTCTCAATCTACATAAGTTCTTCTTCCATAGATTTTAGCTAATGCTAATCATTACATGCTTCAGTCACTATCTTCAGTTCATCTTCAAAAAGTAAGCATAAATTTATTTCACCAACAACAATAGCTCTGCTTCTTGTGAATACACTTTTCCTATTGTCTCCAATGATTTGATTTTTTGAATGATTTTTCTGCACATATTTAGGTGTCTTTGGGGACACCACTGGAGCTTCTTCTTCTTCATTTTTCTTCTCCTGCTCTTCCACAACTTCTTCTACTCTTATGCAAGCAGGTTCATTAGATACATATCCATCAACTTCAATTGAATTCTTCAATGCTTCATTGACCTTGGCATTCATGCTCTCTACAATCTTTCTCAATATTTTGTTGAAACATCTATAAGCTTTTCTTCTAGTCGAGTATCCAAGGAAGATACCTTCATCACATCTAGCATCAAACTTTCTATATTTTCTTCATCCTGTATGATATAACATTTGCTTCTAGGGTATGTGTAGGCTCATAATGGAAAAAAAGGCACTTAAGTGGCAAAAAATTCAAAAAAATCAGAGTTAGGAAACTTGACATAAAAAATTGAATAAGTTATCGATATTATTTCAAAAATATCTAAGAATAGAATCTGTAGAAAATTGAATGTAGTTTCTAAACTACTAGGTTTTTCAAAAAAAAGAAATCTATTTGGTGAAAATTTGAAATTTCAATGAGTACTTAAATTTAAGGGAAAAATAAGAAGTAGGTGTCTTCTGACCACCCTAACCACAATAAAATGATAATATTTTTTTTGTAAGATTTTAGATATAATTAGAGGACTCATGTCCCGATGTGATGTATATTTTTTTGTAATTTTTCTAAGTAAATAATTAATTATGAATTTTTTATTACAACTTTTAAAAATATAAAAATTCATATGTCTAACCACCTTGACTTGGTCAAAACTTCATGAAATTCAAATTTTCATTTTTAATCCTATAGTATGTGAAGCATAGAATGTGATGCATGTTTTGGATTTAAAAATGTGATACCATTTGAAAGCTATAGATGTTTTTCAATCAACCTATCAATCAGGACTTTAGTCATAATTCAAATAGAAAATGAATAATAATTACTTATTAAATTCAAAGTAAAGCATAATTTATATTGGTGGAAATCTAGGAATCTCCTTTAAAAACCCTTTTTGTTTCATCAATTTTGGGTAAAAAAAAATTCATTAGCCACATACCCTTCATATTGCCACTTTTTGACCCATCATGATCCTGCACATACCCTCCAAATACCTTGAAATACTTGATAGTAGGAATTCTTCCACATCATAGCTCATAGGGGGTATTAGTATTGTTAGCTATTTCTTGAACTCAATTGAACACATAAACAACACTATGAATAGCTTCTCTCCAATAAAATTCTATTAAACCTAACTCTATAATCATTGATCTAGCAGCTTCTTGAATTGTTTTGTTCTTTCTTTCAATATATAACTCCATTCTGTTGAGGAGTTCGAGGAGCAGATAACTATCTTTTTATTCCATGAACTTCTTAAAACATGTTAAACTCATTGGAGGTGAATTCGCCACCTTTGTTAGACCTCAAGTATTTTATTCTCAAATTTGCTTCATTCCCTACCATAGTCTTAAATGTCTTGAATCTATCTAATGCATCAAATTTCTCTCTAAGAAAAGTAACCCATGTATATCTAGAGTAATCATCAATCAAAAGCATAAAGTACCTTTCACCTTGTATAATTTTCACTCTTGTAGGACCACAAAAATCTATATGAATCAAATCCAGTAGTCTGGTAGTAGATTGTTCCTTCGACCTGAAGTTGTTCATAACTTGCTTTCCAAATTGAAAATTCTTGCAAATAGCATTAACAAGATTTTTAATCCTTGGTAAATCTCTCACAGCTTGTACTACAATGATTCTTGCCATACTATCAAAATTCATGTGACACATTATCCAGTGCCATAACCAACTGTCATTAATATGAGTCATAAAGCAATGTCCATCAACACCCTTAAGTTGATAAATATTTCCTTTAGATTTCTTACCAACAACAATCACTATTCTAGATCCTTTCCTGATTTCACATCTCTCATCCTCAAATACAAGATTATATCATTTACTACACATCTATCCAACACTTAAGATATTATACCTTAAACCCTTAACGTAGTAGACATCATCAGTATTATGCTTGCCATCAAAATCTTTGCACCAGTATCATCTCTAAATTTAACTAAGCCTCCATCATATTTTTCAAGTTTAACAAAATTACTCTTATCACTAGTCATGTGATCTGAATAGCCACTGTCGACAACCCAATAGTTATTTTCTTGTTTAGCATGTAGGGCAGTAGGGAAAACTTTAGTGATGAATCTTCTCCAATTGGCGAATTCTAGGAATCAGCCAAGTCAAAATTGGTGAATTTCTCGCACCCAACAAGTGTCCAAATTGCCCGAATTTTATGAACTATCGGTCCAATGCATGTCCATTCGCTAACGATCTTCTTTTATGAGGAATATTTAAGAAACAAATTCGCCTTAACAAACTACATGTTTCAAATGGACTAACTAATATTTTCACCTGGAATCCCAGAAGCATGTAATAAAACACCTACATATTCGCTAATACTATTAAAATGACATTGTATCAAGACCCATTTCACCAATTAAAATTTACAAAAGTTTCTTGTGAAGACCCATTTCGCTAATTAAAATTTATAAATAGTTTCTTATGAGGACCTATTTCGCCAATAACATTAAAAAATAATTACATTTGAGGACACATTTCATCTTGAAAATTACAACAAATCATTGTATAAGCATGCGAGATTCGCCAATTTTTTAATAAACCATTTAAAAATGCCACGAAATTCGCCAAAAATGGATTGATATAAACACAATCGAAAGTGTCATTTATTCTTAATTTTTTTCAATTCTTAGGTTCTACTTCTCGATTCGAAAGTCAGCGAAATTCAAAAACGTAGACTTAAAGGTGAGTGATCATTTCTTCATAGTGTTATAATAATAAGTTTTCTTTTGTCTCTTTTCCATTCTTGCTTCAATCTTAAAGATGATATTGAGTAGGGAATGAGATCTATATTCTCTATCCTTCTTAAACAAGAAATTTTTTTCCAGTTTTTATTCGAAGTGAGAGATCAATATGTCAAGCAACTCGAGTAGTAAGGGTAAGGCTCCTACCGCTCCTCAAGATGGTAAGGCTCTTGCCGCTCCTTAGACTCTTGTCTCTCCTCAGGGTGGTGAAGAGACTCCTATCACTCCTAAGGCTCCTCAGGGTGGTGAAGAGATTGGGAGGCCATCAAAACGACAAAAACTTAGATGTACCATACAATCTTACTTTGGAATTTCCAAAGCTTCTGATCCATCAGGTCAGATGGAGCTACATCATCAACTCTTCCACCAAATATTGGTAGCATTCACAATACCTCACTGCCACCAAAAGTTCAAGTTGATATTTTCATTGATATAAATCAAAATGTATCAAATCAGGATGGAAATACCATAGAAGATGTTCCAAGGGATACCCTGGGCCTGATTAGTTAGAATGAGATAATTGACTTGGATGAGGATGATGATGTTGGTAGCAAGAAAAGAAGAAGCAAATAAAAAATGGGGCGCAAGTGGGAAATGACAAGGAATTTTCAACTTGGTTAGTTGTCAAAGTACCCATTCATGGTACTAGTGGGGATTGACAATGCAAACAATATTGAAAAGGAAACATTGGCCAAATGTACGATTTGCAGTTGGAAATGTGGAAGAGCTAGGATGTTGCAACTAAAAATTGACACTATATAAAAGCATGTTGTTAAAGTTTATGAAAAAAAAATCATAGACGAAAAGGAACAATCAGTCGTACGATAGAAATCAAAGGAAGAATGTCTTTATGTTAGGTATGCCCTGAATTATAAAGAGCATGAAAAAAGAAAGTCAAACATTGTTGTATGTAAAGGTACACTTGAGGTTCAATTTGGAAAAGCAATGGAAGCAGCAAATATGTCAAAAACTATTCAGATGAGTGTTGTTTTTCATATTTTGTCTAGAGGGCGTCCTATGACAGACTACCCAGAATATTTTGGTTTATTATATTTTTTGAATGTCCTCACTATCCCTTCTCACATTGGTCAGTAAATGTTGGATGGGAATGGGAAAACTATCTTGCTGCAATTGAAAAGGAAGATTTAAAGGAGAAAGTAAAAGATTCAAATTTCATTTCATTATCTTTAGATGAAGTTACTATGGTAGACAATACTTCTTGGGTCTATATGCATTTGTATACTATAGAATGGCATGTTCTCCAAGCTCATCGTCTCTGTGTTCATAAAATGAAGGACAGTTCAACATCACAAAATATATTTGAACTAGTCAAGAAATCTTTAAATGAAATTGCAGGTATGGATGAGTTGATAATTGCCAAAAAGTTGGTGTGTGCAGGAGTTGATGATGGAGTTGCAGTGATGCAAGGTCAAAGGACTGGTGTTTGCACAAAGTTACAAAATACTTGTGCACCATACATGCTTGACATTCACTGCATGGCCCGTAGAATGAATTTAGCATTCAAAATTGTAAGCAAGTTTCCTACAGTATCAAAAGTGGAAATCTAGCCCACGAGATCCACACATACTTCTGTCGAAGTCCCAAATGTTTCACAGAATTTCAAAATTTTGCTGAGGGAATAACACCAAGAAACAAGCTCCTCAAGGATGTTGACATTGGATGGATCTCCCTGCATGGACTAGTGCAAAGAGTTCTTTTAGAATATCAATCCTTGATTGGAGTGATGTACAAGCATCACATCACAGTAGACAAAGCTCCCAACCTCTTACATAGGTTAAGCGATATAGAGACACTCTTGACTTTAGCTAGTCTTCTCCCCATGTTGGATGAGATGAACAATCTTGTGAGGAAATCCCAAGGTATAACTATGTATATTAATGAATATGCCAATCTGCATTAACATACATGCTTGGCCCTCAATCATCTATACCTAGATCTAACACAAGATGGCCCAAATTATTTCATTTGCCAAAAATTTATTGATTTGAATAATCTTGATAATTATTTACAGTTTAATGCAAGCGAGAACTTACGTATCTATGTACATGGAGATGAGATACCAATGTACCATTGTAAGATAGCTAGGTGCTCTAGCAGAGAAGTAGCTATTAAGGAGGAATATTTTAAAGGAATTGTTAAATTTTTTGGTGATAATTTGAAGGAAATGGAAAAATCTCTTTCCTTAGAGATACGTGAAAGATTCCCTTAACATGAAATACTTGAAGCCATGGGTATTGTGTATCCTCAATTTTGGGAAAACCAAGAGAACCCAAAATATTTTCATGATCAAGTAAAAATCTTGATCGAACAATTTTTGAAAAGTGTAACATAGGATAAGTAGAAAATAGAAGGAATTTTAAATGAAGCTAAGCTTAGAAAATAATCTAGGAGATTTGCAACAGCTATGAGGGACCAGTATAAATCCAAGGGCAAGGAGAAATTCTTTGAACTGGGATCAATAAAAAAGGTTTGGACAGACTTAGGTCAGAGTGAAATATTGCATGGTTCGATATCAGAGTATTTCAAACTTGTTGATTTATGTCAAACAATGATATTGGGGTCAGTGTAGGATGAGAGATTTTTTAGTATATTGGGGTTTTTGAAATCAAAGTTAAGAAATAAACTAGATAATAATTTGGAAAATTGCTTGAGGTTGAAAGGAACTACGTATAATGTCTTTAATTTTCCTTTTAAAAGGGCACTCTCAATCTGGAGGTCCACATGTGAAAGAAGAAGGACCGAGTTGGGCAACACTCCAACTCCAAACACTAGTATTGGTGGCAGTGGCAGTGCGATTGGGATAGATGAAATTGACACAAATCACACAATGAATGTTAAATTTGAGATACAGGCCGAAGAAAATGAAGAGTAGACTTGGAATCAAATTCAAGATGATTATTTTACTTTATCTGATGATGAATGTCAATTTGAGGACCCTGACTCCATTTGGGAAATGGAAGAGAATTAGCAGCGTTTAGGTATTTATACTGCACTTCATGGATCAATTTCCATTGTTCCATAGTGTAGTTGATGATATTTTATATTGTATTCCATGAAATTATGAATCATTGCACTTCATGATATTTTATTTTATATTGCACTTCATGAATCATATTCCAAACTGTATTTGATGATATTTTCTGTTGTATTCCATGAAATTGTGATATTTTATATTTTATATTGTATTCCATGGTATTGAATTTGATATGTGATTCTGCATCATTTTTAAAGAACACTTATCACACTACTTATAAATTCCTATTGCATTTCCATTCACACAATCTTTGAAAAATAACTGAAAGGAATATTATTAATCCATTCCTTGAACAAAAGCTAACAGTTCAACATAAATAACTTATAAAGGCATCCACACAACTTAAACAATAAAAGCTTAAAATACCAAATCACCTAAATTATACTGAGAAATCCTTACACATCCATCACCATAAAATATTTATTCACAGATAAACATTCCACAACAATGAAACTAACCAAAAATCTATCATTCTAATAATAGACAATCCACTGGAAAACTACTCAACAAAAGCACAATAAATCCACACAGTACACACCATAACTCAAAGATTATGCATGCATGAACTTCACCATTGTCTTTCTATATTGAAATAAAAGAAAATCAATAAAAATAGCAGAGTTTTTTTGTCTTGATAACGGTTTCTTGAAGACGACCATTTTAGAAATTAAAATAAAAAGTCTTTGAAGTATCAAGAGAGCCAAATTAAAGAAAATAAAATAAAAACTAAAAACTAAACAATGGTCCCACTCCAAGCACCGACTCCTTCACTTTCAATTATTTCTTCCTCCTCCTTTAGTAACGCCTCTTGTACCTTTACTCTTTTCCTGTATTCCTGATTCTTGGTGACAATTGCAATAATGTCCTTGCTCCCTAGAGTTGTAGTAATCTGTAACCTGGTTCTCCATTTTCCCAAAGCATTTTCAGACTCAACCAACATCTGAGATCTTTTCTCTTCTCCATATTTATAAGTCTTCAAGTGATCTGCATTCCACTGAGTTTTGAGAAGGACCCCCATGTCACTGTAGCAAGATCAACTATTTCTTTATTGAATATCTATCTAAACTTCAGAGAGATATCTCTTATATCTAGAATCCTTTCATCAAACTCATCAGTAATTTCCACTCCCAAAATATTACAATATTCTTTAATTTTCACCAACATTTCATAATATTGATCAAGTGTGTTATTAATTTCCTTCACCAGATTATCATACATATTCAATTTCCATTCCAATGAATCGGACCAGGAAGGGTCTAGCTCCTTAGGATTATTTACAAATTTATCACCAATTAATATCTTTGGATCCATAGAGTTCAATTCTTTCATTTCCTGAGAGAGCACATAGACACTAGTTTGATCTTTTCTAACCTACTGAAGTTCTGTTACTAACTCCTTCCTCTTGTTAACAACTCGAGTGTAAAAGAGCACAAATTTATTCAAAAAGAAGATACCCTCTTGAGATATTTTATCGATCCCCTCACAACTAGCTCTGGAATAGCTCAAATTATTTTTAATTTTCTCTATGGTGATCACATCAATGCCCTCTACCTGATAACTTGAGGCTTCATCAGATGTAGGAGGAGTGTCCATGGAAGAAATAAAGTTACTCAATTTGAGGACTTAAGATTGCATTTTTATATTTTCTTTCATTTATTCTTTCACTCTTTTAATCAAGGTATTGACTGAATAATTTGCATGGTACACATCACCTTCCAATGTTGGAGGCTCCATATCAACATGTCTGACTTTGTAGTCAGTCTTCGTTATTTCATCTTCATTTAAATCCTTGACAAGGTTAGCAATTTCTAACATTTCATTTCCAAAAGTAGCATCAGTCACCATCCTTGACATCCTCCTAGATTTCTTAGGTTTTGAAGAGCTTTGGAGTAACTTTGCAACTATATCCACTCCAACTGTCATTGTAGGAAATGCTTTCTCTTCTTCTCCACTGCTTTTTTTTAGCCATCCTGGGGAGGCTACTACCAGACCAAAATCTTCATTTCCACTAATAGTTTATTTAGGAGAATTAGGAGTGAAAGGTGAATTATCATCCAGAGAAGAGGGAAATTCAGACAGAGGAGGAAAGATATTATCTTCAGCGATCTGTTGAAATATAGCTTCAGAATCCACAACCACAAGTTTTTCTTGATTGGTCTTCTTCTTAGGGGTAGGAGAAAGCACACTGTCTTGTTCACAGATGCTCTTCAACTTGACTATTTCTTTTGGCCTATCACCATCACCTCTTGACTGAGAATTTGCACTAGAGGACCTAATAGATGGTTTCCCTGATGATACACTTGCACCAAATGCTTGCGTAGACCCCTGTTCATTCTTCTGTGATGACTTAGGCTCCTTAATAGGACCAAAAACTTGTTGCCATTTCCCATCCAACCAGTCCTGGGTTCTTTTAAGCACTAGGGTAGCACACACCCTCATATCTAAAATTTCACTTTGGCTCCAATCAACCCTAGGGTGGGATTTATCAGGAAATTTTTCATATGCAAGATCTATGATTGTTGAATCCTTAGCTACATTTTCAGGAATGTGAAATGATAGACCAAAATACTATGTCTATTTTAGCATCAGCTTCATATAATCTCTTCTCAAAACTCCATTCTCATCAACACAATCTTCCCAGAAATCTTTGATAGATGGGTGATGCCGATATAAGCTCCCTCCATAGATATTTTGCGTTAGAAAACCCCTACTGTCAAAATTAGCTCTCATAGATAGATTCTGGAGGTTATATTCCTTGAGAATTCCTTCAGCTCCCCTGGCAATCTAGTTTTTTTTGCACATAAAATAAGGGGTCTTCAATTGGAAGACATACCCTCATTTCCCCATGTTCATATACTTAATATTAGCCATGGCCATTTGTCGACAAACTTAAAAAAAATTAATAAATCTTTAGGATACCGAGGTAATTTAAATGGGGCTTTCTCAAAACCCCTATTCTCAGATAGGAAAACTTATCAAATTGGATATAAAAACTCACAAATTTTGATACAAGACAAATAAATTTAGGGGAAAGGTGCATTTCTGGATTTCCATATAGCTTCCTCATGGCCTCCATTAAAAATGCATCATTAACATGACAAAAAACACCCATTCCAAATTAATTAGTGAATTGAGGAAAGTGTTTATACACAAGCACATCAGAAGTTGGGGTTCCTTGCAGCTCCAACCCAAGCCAAAAGGACCTCTAACTACCTATAATGTACGTCAGGAAAGAACACATACAAAAAGTAGCAGTCTTATGGAAATTAAATAATTGCTCATTCAAATGGAAGCAAATAACTTCAACCCAATCAATGAAAATGTTCTCATCATAGAATATCAAGATAAATTGGCACATCCAATGCTCAAATATCTCAACTTGTGCATTCCTAACAATGTGGTGCAATAAAGCAATAGCATTTGCAATTTCTCCCTTAAAACGCTCTCTTTTGTGTTTACTCAGCAGTTGCGACTTACCTTTCTTTTTAGACTTCAACCAGGTTTTGGCCATGGAGTTCTTACACCAGTCTTTATTCGCTTTGAAAAATTCACCTACCACTGCAACAAACATTTCTTCTATAGGTTCCCTTTCTAGAATCCCCAATGCACGAGAAACAACTTCAGGAGAAATTTCAGCAATTACAGTCTCATCCACGGCTTTAATATCCTATGTCTATGGAATGTACCTTCTCGCACATGCACTTATCAGGTCCACACTCAACACAGCTTCTAGAAACACTCTGGCATGAGCTAGCCCACTTTCTAAGAGTTTTATATCTAGTTCAGACTTGTCGTCTCTCTCCAAGTGTGCCCAAAATTCTTCTAACTTAAAAGGTCTAAGTGTTATATCCCTTACACCGACCCAACATTCACTCTGCATGAGCGCAAATTCATAGATAATGAATGTTTGTACTTGAGAAGTACTGGCATTGGCAAAGAATGAGAATGTAGGCTAAATGTCTGAGTAAAAAGAATGTTGCACTTGAGAAGTACTGGCCTTGGCAAAGAATGAGAATGCAGGCTAAATGTCTAAGTAAAAAGAATGTTTGCACTTGAGAAGTACTGGCCTTGGCAAAGAATGAGAATGTAGGCTAAATGTCTGAGTAAAACTTTGCCACCCACTTATGCCATTATTTTTGATAGGATGTGCTTTAAATGCAACATTCAATTTCATTCCTCAAAAAGATAGCCTTTAAACCTGCATGCTTTTGGAAATTCCTAAAAAGACAACTCAAGTTTAGTCCATACATAGCATTCAATGAGAGGTCAGATGACAACACCTTTGAAAGGAAAGATAAGTCCATAATGTCACATGGTCACTAAAACTTGGAACCTTAGAACCAAAGTCTGAAGTTTTGAAGTTTTTGAAACCTTCAACCCACTGACTAAATCCACACACCATAACTCAAAGGTTACATATGCATGAACTTAAGTTACTCAACAAAGTGAACCAAGTCGAGGAATTGGGTAGTTATGAAAAATTAGAACTCCGTGTCATGGTTATAAAACTTGGAGGACTAGCAACTAAGCTTGCTTTGCTCCCTTATTTTGAGTCTATCGTCTCTCCAATAGCTAGCTGTAACATTTTACATGAATTATTAATTAAATCTAATCAATGATATTTCATTAATCTTCTTTCTCATTATGCATTGATGTATGTTTTAATTCTAGCTCTAATTCAATGAACCAGATAAAGTACCTTGATTAAAGCATGAATTCATATAAATTTTTAGTTGATCTAATAAGTAGTCATGGAGATTGAGTATTGATGTGTGAATTGTAATGCAATTTCACCAAGATTATGGATGCCTAGAATTAAAATCACCTTATAGTTCATATTTTAATTGTGTTAAAAGTAAAACTTGAATGTACTCAGTGATTCATCACTCAACTCAGTGCTTAATAACATATTAACAATAGTATTAGTAGCATATACAACAATGAACATCAAAAATCATTTAAAGTGTATCTAGTAGTTGAAACCACTACCAGACTTTTTCTTCAAATGATAAAATAAATAATACAGATAATTTAACATCAACACATTACTGAAGTCTGAGTTGGAACAAAGAAAACTCTGCACAAAGCTGAGTTAGAACTTGGAAACTCATATTATCAAAAATCAAAAATCAAATCATTGTAACACCTTTTCTAGCAACTTCCACTGTTTAGGTGGTGGAATTGTCATTTGTTCTAACTGATATTGTTTGACTTGAAGATTTGTTAACAATTCACGATTCAAATTGGAACCTTTCTTGGATTCTTCAGTCAATTTTTCATTCAAGGTTAGCAATGGTTTGATGGAATCCAAGTAGTTCACCACATCTAGGTTATGAGGAAACTAGCCCACATCAATATTCATTGCATCCTCCATCTTCTTTATGAAATCATTATTTCCAATGAATCGCTCATTTGTGTCAAAAGCCTCTGGAAAACCAAGCTCTATGAAGTTCCTTACCTTTTCATCCACCTTCTTCATCTTGTCTACAACCAAATGCAAATATTCCTTTGTTTCACAGATTCTCAAACACTTTTCAATGATAGATGACAACGTCGTTGATGTAGCAAGCTGATTAGTAATCCCATTTGATTTCAAAACATTTTCAATGGCTTTGTAGACTATTTGTTGAGTTTCATTTGCAGATTTCTCTAATGTTAGCACATTTTTGTTTTCCACTAAATATTTGTTGAGCTTCTTATGATTTTATCTGATAGCATCAATCAATTGAAACATGTCACACAAATGATCAATCATCTGCATTATTTTATCCCAGATCTTTTGTTTCGTATGGCTCATTGTCTCTCTACAAAATGTAGATAACTTATTTTGACAAGAATCAATTTCATTTTTTGCTTCCATCAGCTCTGCCTCCAATCTTTCATTTATTTATCTCTCCTCCAATTTTTGTTCCCACTGTGCATTTCCATTCACAATTCTTAGTCTTAGTTTTTCTAAAGTGGATTTTTCCTCATCATATTTATTGTTGCTCTCATCTAGCCTTTGCTTTAGTTCATTCACTACAATCTCATTATGCTTATCCTCTTTTCTTGTTGATGTAGAGTCATATTTTTTTATTCTTTTTTCTAATTCTTTTCTCTTGTTATATGTTGCTTTCCTTTGTGCTTTCTCATTTGCTAGGTCTACCTATAACTTTTCAATTTGAGCCTACAACCTTTTTTCTCTCTATCTTGCTTTAGTAATGATGTGTACACCAATTCATTGTTCTTATTTGATACATTAATTTTGTTAGTATTTCTAAGTCCAAAAAAATCCAATTGAATATTGTTCACCTAGAATTCAAATAGAGCCATCTGATATGCTGGTTTATTTTGAACTATGGGAACAAGAAATGTGTACTCCATGATTTCTTTATTTGCATCAAATGTGGGTAATACCATGGTTGTTGCAGGCTCTGAAGTTACAACAAATGCACTCTCCATCAGTTTCTTCTTTCTTTTTTATTCATATATGATTTCTTTTTATACTCTTCAATTTAATCAAAACCTAGGGACGTAGGAACAATGGAATGCTTGAATGGCAAAGGAATAGGAGTACTTATAGTTGCTAATGATGTCATACCCAAACTAACTAGCAGTGGGGAGGTTCCTGGAAATAACTCCTTTGTGGTGGATCCACTGGTAGTGTGACTTGGACCTATCAAAATCCTTTGCCTCTTTTGTATGCCTTGATCACCTGGTGTTTCTGTGGTATCTTGTATTGTTGTCCTCTTGTGTGTAATTTGTTGTTGTAGCACATGTTGACCACTACTAGTATTACTACCCATACCATCGCCACCAGAGGTAGTGTCAATTGCGCTAAGCTCTCCACCATGGGCATGTCCTAGTTGTGATTGTGTCTGACCATGAGATTGAGGATGAGGATTTGAAGCTCTAACAAATTGACTTGTATGCCCTAGGTCTACTTTTTCACCTCCAAGCCCAAGGCCAGATTTATCAATTTCTTTTCTATGCTCTACATCTGTTACCATCTAAGGGCCTTATCTTTGGGATCCCAAAGGACCACCTTCATAACCCCTTTTTTCAGCTATGGTTGCTCTAGTAGTATATGCTTCTTTTGTGGCCTCACTTAAACCAATTTTTAAATTGGTATGGATTTCTTCTTCCCTATCATCATTAGATTCATGATCACTTTCTTTATCTTCTTATTCATTTGGATGCTCTATATTCCACAATTTACTAAACTCACTATCTTCTTCATTATCTCCATACTCTGCAAGAGCTCTTGGATCACCTAGCTTCTTCCTCATAGACCAAAAGGTGGTAATTTTTTATCGTGGCCAATTTTTTTTTGTAACTTCCTTCTCTAGAGAATATGAATTTTTACTCTACTAGATGGTTTAGCACTTTTTTGATAAAAATTGTTGTACCTCTTGATTGTCTTTTGATGCAATTCCATAATTTCTGCTAACAATTGTTCAAAATAAATACCATTCTCAGTAGCACTTTTCTCCATTGCAATTTTGACCTCGTCCCAAGAATCCTTGTTTCTCAAGTTTTCAAGGAAGGGTTTACTTTGATGTTGAATTCTACTTGCAACATTCTTATTGAGCACAATCATTGATTTAATGGTGTCGCATGGATCATACTGCCAGTGACAGATAGCATCAAAATAAAAAAAATTCAAAAGATTATGTGCCAAACTAAATGTTTTTCTCTCAAATGTGATCCCTCCACATGAAAAAGGTAAACAAGGAAACAAGGTCTTGTTTTGTTGACTGGTAAAGTGTAGTTCATCAATACTCTGCATCTGCCTTACATATTCCAAAGCAAAAACCATTTCTATCATCTGTATTGGAAGTTTGTATGGTTGTACTCTCGATCCATAAAATATTAGCACATCATTTTCTTCCATTAAGTACTAATCAACCAATTGTATTTATTTTCCTAATTGAATGCAATTTCTACATGACATAGGCAATCTAGGCATTGGAGTATGTATAATTTCTTGATGCAATGGAGCTAAAAATTAGTCTACAAAATAACTATAGTTCCTTGGAGAATCATGTAACCTTATAATAGTGGTCCATTTATATACTAGAGCCATTTTCTTTTGCTCGGGATTACTATAGGGTTGAATCTGAAGCTTGTTGGTTTGAAACATTCCTTTGAATTTGAATAGAAAAAGATAGCACAAGTAGGTTGTGAACCTAAATGTCTTGGTGGAACCTCCTTTAATCATTAAAAATTGTTTATCCATGGATTCTAAAATGTGCTCAATAAAATTATATTTGACATGTGGAACACCATAATGGATATTATACACCATTTCAAGGAGGCATGCACCCACTTCCAAATTGCTATCCAGTCTGAGGAAAAATGCTAGCATGGAAATAGTATCCTGAACCCATGGTCGAAAAATATCCAAATCATAAGGAGGCTTATGATCACCTTTCAATTTGTTTCTATCCTGAACTATTCTATTTAAGAAATAATTTTTCTCCATTTCATCCACTACTTCATAATCACTAGCATGCTTTTCCAGGTCAATGTGGACATTTCCAAATTCTTCGGTTGTAAACCCCAACATTTTTCCAAGTTCTTCTGCATTAATAGATAACAATTCTTCTTTGCTATCTTTATTAACAATTACTCTTTTGTTATCATCATAATTTTGGGCACAGACCATGATAAATTATGGGCAAGGGAAAACCTCATGTAACATCATGTGCCCTAATCCAATTACCCACAGTGCACTGATACTATTAACTTGCATTTTCTTTGAGGCCTTATTTTGAAATGAAAATCTAAGTTCTAAGGTACGCCTACCATAGGTTTCAGGATCATAAATATGATGGTATTCATCAGTGAAACCTAGGGTTTTAAGCAATTTCACATATTGTATTTTTTATCCAACATTGCTCTAGTGGTACTCCTGGTAGACATGCTTATACAATGTGAAACTGTGAATTCCCTATTAGTCCTTATTTTTTCTTAATTCTTAAGTCTCTTAACCCTAAACCCAAAATTCAAAGTTTGACAAAATAAGATTTTAAGAAACATCAAATGATGAAATGTAGCCACAAGAAATCTTTCACTTACCAGGATTTTGATTCTTGAAAAGATTAATGCTAACAGTCATGGAAACTGGGTTACTAGAATGGCTTTGTTGGAAGTGGAACTATGGAACTCGTAATAGGGTGGTGCATTGCAATGAGCAAACTGAAGATTGAAATCTCCCCGTGTGCTGACCCTCTCACTTACAAATAAAATCACTTAGTAGTATAAACTGAAAGTGATTTTTTTTCAAACATTAAAGTGAATGAAACCAAAAATTCTACGTGTTGCTTCTGGACTACATAGTACACAATTAGTACATGGTTGTCACTGACAACATTTAAAATTAAAATAAGCCATTTAGTCTTGCATTGTCAATAAATTCTAAACTATTGATCCTTGTAAATCTAATGGTTATAGGGTGATTTCAGAGGTTTAAGTTTGCAACCCTAGCGCTCCATGCATTTCATTTTGCAATGCAATTACAACCATACATCAAATGTTTATCGAATGGTTGAGTAATTTATGATATAAACAATAAACATGTGTATTAAAGTTTTTTTAACCATTAATGTGCTCGGATTAACATCAAGGCCTTTATAAAATGAATTACAATGTCACATTAATAGAACAACCATTAATAGAACAGTAACACTTAATGTTGCAAAGGACTTAATAAAAGGAATTACAATGTAACATTAATAGCATGACCATTTATTTTATTACAATTGAATTACAATGTCACATTATTACATAGTACAAATACAAATGTAAGCACAAGTGCCAAGCTTCTACTGGACCGCTGGTGAAAACGTAAATGTAATACTTGTGTGTTTGAAAATAAATGGGACTTGCCAGGTCAACCATACGCTCTAAAAATAAATGTACGGGGAAAGGTAGGCCAATCAAACTGAGGAAATGGGAGCTATGATGATACAAAGTGTACTTATCCCCTTTGAAAATCAGATTCATGCAGAAGATGAGGGGTTGTAAAAATTCTCCCATCTTCTACTTGCAGCTTCCATGCACTAGGAAAGCACTTATCTCTATTAGATCTCTTCATCCTGGCTCAAAACTTGTCTGAGAAATTAGGTGAACCAAATCAACTTCTTTCCAATTCCACCCATCCTTAACTTTAAGGAAATTGGTATTTTAGTCTGTAACTACATAACTACAGGCAGGAGAATTTAGAGTATCCCCAATAATTCCACATTATCTTCTTGCTGAATCCTTATTAACCCTACAAAATGAAAACCCTTATGACAATTCGAACATTGCACTCAATAGTAAAGCCTTTAGCCTTCAATGAATGATTTCAATTTTTAGTTATGCTCACTATCCTTATTTATGGGCCAACAGTGCCACCAATAGTGCCACTACCAGCTTGGTCCCTGTGTACACCTCACATGTGTCACGTGTGAGGTTAGGTATAATCATGATTCATAGTCACGATTCGCGCAAACCAAAAAACCAACTTAAATTTTAATTGATTTTTTGTAACTTAAGACTTACATTTATTTAAATGTTTAATTTGATTGACGTCTAGACTTTGAAAACCTCACTACATGCAAAATGTACCTCAAGCTGTCAATTAGTCATGCATTGGCAACAAATTCTAAACCATTGATCTTTGTAAATCTAATGGTTAAAGGGTAATTCTGGAGGTTTAAGTTCACAAGACTAACACTTTGTGCATTTCATTTTGGAATGCAACTACAACCATACATCAAATGTTCATCGAATGGTTGAGTAATTTATGAATTATGATATAAATAATAAACATGTGTTTTAAAGTTGTTTTAAACTTTAATGTGCTAGGATTGACATCAAGGCCAAGGGGCTGGTAACTTAATGTTGCAAAGGACTTAATAAAATAAATAATGATACCAGGAACCAGGGGAGAAGGTCAATGACAAATTAGAAATCAATAACATTTCGGTAAACCCTAACAAAAGTGACAAATTTTAGTGTTTATAATGTTTTTTTGTCAATTTGATGGCAACTTTCTTTTTTCATTTGTATTGCTTTATGTTTTACTTTTAAATCTGCATGCAATTATTTCATAAATAGATAATACTTAATTTCTTAAAGGAAAAAAAAACTGATTTGAATAGATTCGTAGACACTAAACTCGGAAAATAACTCTTTACTATAAATTTATAACAAAGATTAATACAACACAACCATTTATTTTATTACAACTGAATTACAATGTCACATTATTACATATATTTTTAAAGATGATTAGTTGTAGAGTAGGCAAGCTCCTGTTTTGTGTAAATAACGTAAGTTACTTTACATAGACACAATTTATTCCAAGTTGTTGCTCATGACAATGGATTACAAAATTGATTCCAATTTCCAAGGTTCTGTTGGTGACAATGTAATACAAATGTGACACTAAAAATAAATGCATGATTCCAAAGCTTTTGCTAGTGAGAACATAGTATAAATGTGGCATTGAAAATAAATGCAAGGAACTTTTCTAACCAACCATGTTGGGGAAATGGGAGCTATGAAGATACAAAATGTACTTATCCCCTTTGAGAACTAGAGTCATGCAAAAGATAAGGGGTAGTAAAATTGTCCCCATCTTCTACCTGTAGCCTCCATGCATCGGGATAGCACTTATGTCCATCAAAGTTCCTCATCTTGGTTCAAAACCTATCTGAGAATTCAGGTGAACCAAATCAACTTCTTTCCAATTCCACCCATTCTAAACTTGAAGGAAATTGGTCTTTTACTCTATAACTACATAACTGGAGGCAGGAGAATTTAGAGTATCCCCAATAATACCACAATATCTTCTTCTTGAATCCTTATTAACCCAAAAAAATGAAAACCCTTATGATACTATCCACTAACACTAACCCTGTTTATGGGCCACTAGAGTCGCTACCAGCTTGATTTGCGCAAAAAAATTAAAAATTAGTCAATTTGTGTATCTTAAGCCTTACATGTACAATTAAAATTTTTAATTTGATTGATTTATAGCTACATGAAAACTATACATCAATCTAACAAGTTGTCAAAATCCCCAAACTCTAGTCACCACTACCAGTGCCACTCAAACGATATGAAATCATTACAAATCTTGTTTCATTAAAGCTATGAGTTGTCCAATCAATCACTTCAGATGTTCAAAAGATTGAGAATTTTAATTAAATGAAATGTAATACGTTGAGGCATTGAAAATAGAGAAATGAACCTTGATCTCGCTATATTTCCGCATCTAATGGTTCTAGTGTTATTCTGGAGGTTTCAATTCACAAGTCTACTACTTTAGAGATTTAATTCTCAAATGCAACTACAATCATCCATAAAAAAATCATCAAATGTTTATGGTTATAATGATTCTCCTTTACATCCTTTGTGTAAAACGTTCTTAAGTTTTTAAGCCTTGGTCCTACGTTCTTCCTAGGTGGTCCCTCTTTTAAAACAAACTTTATGCACATGCATATTTCTGGCACTTAAGTTCTTCTATTGCTCATCACCAAAATCCAACCCATCGGGTTCATTACCATGACGATGCACCTTGATCTCACCATGTGGCTGCATCTAACTGTTCCAGTGTAATTCTGAAGGTTTCAATTTGCAAATCTAGTGCTTGAGAGATATACTTCCGGAATGCAAATACATCCATCCATCAAAAATTCATTGAACAGTTGTGGTCCATAATGTCACGTGGTTGCTGAAACTTGGAACCTTAGAACCAAAGTCTGAAGTTTCAAAGTTTTTGAAACCTATGACCCACCGACTACAAAGATGACCAAGAAAGACTTGCAACTAAGGTTAGGAAAGTCACCAAAACCTCGACTTTGGTGAATTAAGATAGGAAATGTGGCAAGGATGGTGCATTTATGAAGTGAAGATCACAGGAAGATTGGAGCAAGTGGACATGACTGGAGGATTGATGGGTAATTAAGATCAATACGTGTAGAGTTTGGAAAATTATTACCTCTCGGCCCTCGATTAGCAAAGTTAATAATAGAGTGGCATGGAGAAGAAGGCACGTAGAAAGTCTGAAAGAGTGGTGGTGGTGGTAGTGTAGCTTCAATATTTTTCAAATGGAGGCCAACTTTACTCTGTGTTCGAGGAGTCAATTAAACTCATTTTATGGTGAAGCTTCTGACCAAAGATTAATGGGGATGTTTTTATTCACTGATGGGAGGTTGGTACAAAGTGTGCAGATGATTTTGGGGAAATCCTTTAGAAATATGAGGCATAGATATAGGACTAACATGGATGTATACTCCTTGATTATAGCATGGGGTTTGGACTTGGGGGAATCAACAAGCACAGTGAGAGAAGTGATGGAGATGATTGTGCATAGAGATTTCTTGGAAGGATTAGAATCAATACTTGAATGGGCAATTTTAGGTGAACGTTTGGACATCTGGGAAGGCTTTGAAAATGTGGAACTGGAAGGGGCAGAAGGATGCATCCCTTTTGTGCGTTGGTCGAAGGATGAGATTAAAAATCAATGCAGGGAAGAAGCAAGGTTAGGCTGGAAAGTGTTGAAGCTCTTTATAGAGCTGATGAAGGTGGAAGCAATTATAGCACAGGCGAAATTGGAGGCAGAGCGCATGAAAGCATAGGTGAAAGCAGAGGAAAAGTGTATGAAAGAAAAATGACAAAATGTGAGGAAGCGGAAGATGAAAGGAAAAGAAACAAGGAAAGTTGGTTATGAAATGGGTAGCACTAGTTGAATTTGTAGTTTTTGTAGGGTTTTTACATAATTAATGCAAGACTAGTACTAAATTTTTGGCTTGCTGGGGGTTGAACCCTATTACGGTTGTATAATGTGAATAGTAGGTACTAGGAAGGGTAAAAGAATGATTGAAAATCTTGTTGAAATATGTAAGGTAGATACAGATAGTTGTGGAACTAGTTTTAGTTGGGTAGGGTTACTTTTTCTATTATGAAGCATGTTAAGATGCTTTTTTGAAAAAAATATTATAGCTCTGGGTGATTTTTGGATAGTTGATGAAAACAATGAGGCAAATGATGTAATCTTTATTTTCATGCAATACAAAATCCTATTACCGACCAAAAAAAATCTAACAGTTCTAGTGTTATTCCAGATTTTTCAAGTCACAAGTCTACTGCTTCAGAGATTTACTTCTAGAATGCAACTACAACTGTCCATCGACAATTCATTGAATGATCGTAGTTATATTGATTTGTACTGACACTTCGCCACTGCATTTTTTTTATTAGTTTGATATTATGTTTAATTTTCCAATGTTTTTCTTAATCATTTGAAAATAGGTTTAATTCACCAGAATTTTATTTTTTAGTTTGAAAAAAGTTTTAAGCCAACAAAATTATTTTTCTATTTTGAAAACAAGTTTAATTTTCCAATCGAAATATTTTATTGGTTTGAAAATAGATTTTAATCACCAATGGAAAAAATTTAGTGGTTTTAAAAAAATTGCATTTCGCCAAGATTTTCCACAGACTTCTAACAAAAAATGAAAAGATTCGCTAATGGACATTTTTATTTTTCACAAAAAATGAAAAAATTCGCCACTAAAATTAATATTTTTATTAGGAAGTATACAAGATTCGCCAATATTTTACACCTTCACCGAGGGGGGGGTTCTTAAAGTTTTCCCTGTAGGGCAAAGATCACAGTATCTTCATCTTTCTCTGGAGGACTTTTCTTCACCTGTCTATTAGTATTAGCAAGAGTAGATTCATCGTGTATAGCCATGAACAAGCATTCATTATCATCAAAATCTCCATAATCAGACTCTTCATCAGAAATACCAGCATCTTCATTCACATAATATGCTCTCTTAATCACCTTCCCTTTGTTTTTTTTGCTTAATCTATGTTTATTCTTCTTAGCTCTTTCTGCAGATCTCGAAGCATAATGACCAATTCCTCCACAACTAAAGCATTTAAAAGGTAACTTACCTTCATACTTATCGGAGCCCTTTTTAATTCTTCTTACAAAGTTAGCCTCTACATAATCAAAGTTCTCTTCATCTGAATCTTCATCTCTTGTAGGCCTAAAAGTAGTTTATGTCTTTGATCCATTTCTCAAGCTAGGCTTTCTCATTTCATAAGATGTTATAGTACCCAACAACTTGTCTTTAGTATATGTCTTCTAATATATGTATTCCTCAATAGCAAATACCTTTTCACTGTACACATCAGGGAGAGTTTTGAGAATCTTATTCATAATCTTGGATTCATCCACTATAGCACCAAGTCCTCACATTCCACCTACTAGCTCATCCACTCTTTGTACATAGGATTTAATGTTCTCATCTTCAAACATCTGTAGGAGCTTGAATTGTGCCTCCAAAATTTGCAACTTTTCTTCTTTCACCCTTTCATCACCTTCATGCATCTTTTTCAATTCATCCTAGACCTCTTTAGTAGTCTTCAAGTTTTTAGCTTTAATTAACTCAAAAAGTGTAAGAATATTCTTTAGAATAAACTTCCCCTTGTTGTTCGCTTCATGTGCCTTGATCTCATCAGTTGTAGTCAGACCATTTGTAGGAGGAGTGTAAGCAGTCTTGTAAGCATTATCCACATCATATCCATAGTACTCCAAATATCCTTCCATATTTATCTTCTAGAGGGCATAGTTAGTCCCATCAAACCTAGGACATTCAATAGTGATCTTGCTTGCCATCCCTAACCTTCCTTAAGTGGTTAAGCTCTTATCCAAGGCATCAAGCTTTGATATTAATTTTTGAACAACACAACTAAGAGGGGGGTGAATCAGTTGTAACAAATTTTAACCTTTAATAATTTCCACTAGATATTAGATCAATTATCATTCACAAATACTTTACTCTACTAATGTGATTAATCATTAAGTGCATAAGCAGAAACTAGAAAACATCACACACAATAACACCATATTTATGTGGAAAACCCAATAAGGGAAAAACCATAGTAAATATTAGCTCAAAATATAGAGAATATCAAAACTGAATATAAAGGATCACCGCCAGAGAAGGCTCACTACGAAAACAAGACTTACTATCTGAATCAGGACCCACTGTCCAACAAGGGTTAACCACCCAGAGGGCTCACTACCACATAATTACAAAGAAGATAGAAGAGAGTTGTTACAACAAGAAAAAAATCTCAATGCAATGGATATTTCCACCACAATTCACTCACACACTTGCAAACATGCTTGAATGATAGAGTACACCTTCAGCTCACTGCTTCCAGAAACTCACAATTAGGTTTCTACTCAAACCCGCATCACATATACACTATTTCGTATCTATATTTCTTGCATTCATCCTTCATGCACATCTCAACTTGTATTTATACCATTTTCAACTTTGAAACACATCCAAAGTCAGCTATACACCACTTACATTTATAAATTCAAATTAGGTCCCAGTGCCAAAAAATTCTACGGTAGAATTAGAATGAGGGTGACCCAAACACATTCTTCAACACACTTCCATAAATTTCACAAGTAGTGCTAAACACAATGTTGAAAAAACTAGTGTAAAACACATAAAGAAATTAAGCACATGCAACCTTACCATGATCCAATCTTTCTAGATAACAAAATTAACTTGAACACGGCCTCAACAACTTATCTTGAGAACTGCAAGTCATACAAATCAAACAAGAAGAAATCTAGAGAAACAAAATTTCTCCCGAACCTTAGCCAGATACATAGAAAAGAATGGTTCACAACTGGTGAACATAACTTGCATTGTACAATGATCTAGAAACCCAAAATATAGATAGAGTAGCTTCCAACCATCATGAAAAATACCTTGGATCCTTACTAGCATAGCAACAAATCCCAAATAAAAACCCAAAGCAAAAATTGGACACCTGCAACCTTTCTTCATTACAATTTTCTCAATACCCTCGACATGTACAGTCAATAATCATCATTCATGACATCAATGACAACAACAACTAGTTGGAAACTAGTTAACTAGTTGACATCAATAACAACACCTTCATACTTGCAATAATCTCCCCCTTTGTCATTGATGGAAACACATGATGTGAAAAACCATCAAAAACAACACAACAACTTTGAACACATTTTCCATGATTTTAATTTCTCCCCCTTAGTAGATAAACTTTTTCACATGATAACTAGTTAATCAGTTGATATCAATGACAACACCTTCATAATTGCAACAAAAACTCACCCAAAAACTTGTCTGAAATGCTTGTATAGGGACTCATTCACCCATGGGCGAATGGGTCCTTGCTCAGGGTTTTAAAAAAATGAAAAATATAATTTCTAAGTCGTTTTATGTGTTTTATGTGCCAAGTTTTAGACTATAAATTTTGTGACAAAATTTTCCAAAATTTGATGACCTAATGCAAGTAGAATTAATGAAAAATGATGAACTATATGATACTTTTTGAAATACAATTTGTATCTAAATGTGAACTAAGATTATTGAATAATGATCTTAATACAATATGAATGCACATCTAATGCATTTTTTTTTTTGTGAATTTAGGTGATGCAAACATGTAAATTTAACCCTTAAATGAAATGTTCACTAATGCAAGTTTAAAGAACCCTAAAAGTAATGCAAATAATGCAAACCTAATGCAAACTAGTGCGAAATTCAGATTTAGGGTTGAAATGGACTCCAATTTTCATAATTTTGTTGTACAATGTTGGGTTCACCAAAATGAAACATAGAAAAATAGGGTTTCCCAAAATGGAAAGGTAAGTAAGAAGGTGAGAATAGACCCTATATTCCTACTTTCATTAGGAAATGAGATCCCCACAAAGAATTGACTAACAACCATTACGTTGTTGGATGTTGTGGTTGTGTTCCTGATATGTAGTTGTCATTGATGTCAACACTATTAGCATTGTTGCATTAGAAGTTGTATATGTTGAGGATATTGAGAAAATTATAATAAGAAGTGCTATGGGTTGTTAGTGGTGAAGTGAAGTTATTTACATTGGTGTGTTTAGTACATTGTTGTTCTGACGTTGTTGACTAAAGGGTTTCTTGTTGAGTATGTCTAGTTTATCCGCATGAAGAGTTGATCGAGATATGGAGATTTTCATTCTGACAATTTTTCTGTCACTTCAGTTAGTGTTCCTGATTGAAGATTCTATGATTTCAATAAGTTTAGTTGTTGTGGATGCTTCTCTAGTGTTTCATGATGTTTGTGGATGTTTCTAGTTTGTTCTCTATCTTTGTGGCATGCCCAAATTGATCGTCATGCTCGTGATCCAAGATTTTCTCTTGCGTGTTCATGTTTTTCATGTTCTTGGCTGACAAGGTGTTGAAGTGTGTTGTAGATCTTTGAGGAGAAATTAATCGAAGTGTTTTCATGTTGGAGATGTTGTTTTCAGTCTTCACTAGATTATGGCTGACCTTGGTTGATTCGCATGAATAATCTTTATTTGTTTTGGGCCGACTGTTTGTAATTATTTTATTATCCTTTTTTGTGGTCGACTTATAGCGATGTAATTTCTTGTTGTGGATATATAAGAGCAATTGTTTGAAGAGTGAAAAGGGATAGAATCTGAAGTGTATGATTCCTATGTGTGAATAAATTTCAGATCATTCGAAGGCAGAGAAAAGTGTGAAGAAGATTTCATGTGCTTAAACGGAACTGTAACCAGGCATTAGCAGATGCTATTTTCTTAGTTTAAATCCAAATGGTTTTAATCTAAATATTTTTGTAAGATAGTGTGTCTTCCTTGGGCAATAAGCCTTGTTGTATTTGAGTAGTGAGTTCTAGGCAGTGTTCCTGAATGCATGTACATTCCCCATTCATATTTCCTTATACTTTTAATAGGGTATAATCTTGTGGATTGACCTCCACCGTGGTTTTTCCCCTAATAGGGTTTCCATGTAAAAAATCTTGGTGTTATGTGTGCTTCTGATGTGTTGTTCATTTATGCTTTCATGATTAATGATCAAATCTGAAATTAAGGTTAATAAGTTAAATAAGTTTGATATTCAGTGACAAATTATTCACCCCCCCTCTCAGCTGTCTTCCCTTGAGTTGCCAACAATTGGTAGTAGAGCTTGTGGTTCATTGGAAGAAGTTTAATAGCTTGAGGTGATCCGAGATGGTGACTTATAAGAAGGATAGTCCTAGATTTGATGGAATAAATTATTCTTTGTGGAAAGATCGAATGGAGTGTTGTCTGAGATGCATTGGTGAACCCTACTAGAGCATTACAAAATATATATATGTTATTCCACTGAATGGTCCTACTACTTATGCTGAGATCAAGGATGTTGAATATAATATCAAGGCTAAGGAGGAATTGTTGAGTGCTTTGACTAATATTGAGATGAAAAATGTGATGGATCTGAAGACTGCTTATGAGATTTGGAAGAAGTTGGAGACCTTAAATGAAGGTGATGCAAATGTGAAGATTGCTGAGCTACAAAGTTTGAAAGGAAAATATGAAAAGTTGAAAATGGGTGCTGATGAAAATGTTACTACTTTCATGCAAAGAGTAAATGAACTTGTGTGTGGTATCAGATGTGTTGGTGGATAGATAGACGAATCAAAGATTGTTGCTAAAGTGCTTAGATATTTTCCTGATTCTTACAAAGTCAAGGCTAGTGTTATTGAAGAGCTATGAACTGTGACAAATGTTACCAGAGATATGTTGATTGGTAAGCTTACTGCTTTTGAGTTGAGTGAATTTGGTGATGCCCTTCCTAAGGTTGAATCTACATTTAAGGCTACTACTTTTGGAAGAGATATACAAAGATATGATCTGGGTGAAAGTTCATCAAGAAAGACATTCAAGTATGAGGATGAAATGAAATAGTTGGATGAAGAAGAAAGAGAGCTTGAAGAACTTGAAGCATTGATTGTGAAAAGAGAATCTAGAGAACAAGGTAAGTATAAGGGGAAGTTTCCTATTAAATGTTTCTCTTACAATAAGATAGGTCATTTTGAGTCAAGGTGTCCTAAGAGAGTTTCCAAGCCTAGATTTAACAAGCCTAAATTCCAAAAGAAGTGTTACTATGTTGCTGATGAAGGTGTAACAGATGATGAATCTAACAGAGGTAATGCAAGTGAAGATGAATTTGTGTTTATTGCTATCAAGGAAAATAATCTTGTCTTTGTTGAATCTGCTAGTTGTAAAAATGTGGAGAAAGCCCTAGGTGCTCGAGTTGAAGAGAAAGATGAAAGGGCAATTGACATTGGTTGTTCTCATCATATGACAGGAGATAAAAGTAAGTTTGTGAATTTGGAGAAGTATGATGGTGGTGTTGTGAGATTTAGTGATAACACAACTGGTGTGATCCATGGAAGAGGATGCATTTCTCTTAATGGTAAGCATAACACTGATGATGTCTTGTATGTTGAAGGTTTGAAGCATAATCTTTTGAGTGTTGGTCAAATGGTTCATAAGGGATACAATCTTCATTTCATGGATGGTAAATGCAAAATATTGGGAAATTTTGGAAATGTGATTGCATTAGGTACACAAACAAAAGGTAATATCTTTCATCTGAATGTTGCTAGTAAAATTTGTTTGATTGCTCAAGTTGATGAGAGTTGGTTATGGCATAGGAGAATGTGTCATGTTAACTTTGATAACATTTTCAAAATAAGTTCCACTAAAGTTGTGAGAGATCTTCCAAACCTGATGAAACCTACTAATGCCATATGCAAAGAAAGTTAGGAAAGAAAACAAGAATTTCATTTCGAAGTAAATAGAAAAATTCAAATGGATTGTTGGAACTTGTGCATACTGATTTATGTGGTCTTGCTAGAACTAGAAGTTTACAAGGTTACAGATACTTCATGTTGCTTACTAATGATTATTCAAGGATGATGTGGGCTACTTTCTTAAGGGAGAAATCTGAAGCTCTGGAAAAGTTCAAGATCTTTAAGGCTATGGTTGAGACAAAGACTAGTTTGAAGAATAAGTGTTTGAGATCAGATAGAGGTGGTGAATTCACTTCCAGTGAGTTTAATTCTTTTTGTGAAGAGCATGGAATAAAGAGATAGTTATCTACACTGCGGACCCCTCAACAAAATGGAGTTGTGGAAAGGAAGAACAAAATAGTTCTAGATGTAGCTAGAACCATGGTGTTAGAAGGAAATGTGCCTCATATCTATAGGAGAGAAGCTATGAGTACTACCGTGTACACACTTAATCGGGTACAAATTAAAGGCAATACTGGTAAGACTCATTTTGAACTATGGACTGGTCAAAATCCTATTGTTAGATATTTCAAAATCTTTGGAAGCAAGTTTTATATCAAAAGAGATAAAGATATATGAAATTTTGATGCTAGGAGTGATGAAGGAATCTTTTTGGGTTACGCTACTAAAAGTAAGGCCTACTGGTGTTACAACAAAAGATTGAAGAAAATGGTTGAAAGTGAAAATGTTAATGTTGATGAAGACACTATACAGAACTTGTGGATATGATTCTGATGATCAGAATGACAGTACAAGCAAAGGAAATCAAGGTTAGACTACAAGTCAAGTTCAAATCCTTCCTGTGAATCAATAAAATCAAGAAGGAGAAACTGATGGAAGAACAGAAGAGAGATCAGAAGAGGCTGAAGTTGAAGAACATTCTAAGAAGACTCCAAGGTATGTGAGATTGAATCATTCAGAGAATTATATCATAGGTGATAAGAACAAATGTGTCCAAACTAGGAGAAAAATTGTAGAAGAGTATTGTTTGATTTCAAAGACTGAGCCTAACAATGTGAATGAAGCATGCAAAGATGAGCATTGGGTTGCAGCAATGAAAGAGGAACTACAACAAATTAAGAAAAATGATACATGGATTCTTGTTCCCAGACCTAAGGATAAGAATGTAATTAGAACTAAATGGGTCTTCAAAAACAAAATGAATGAACAAGGTGAAGTGGTTAGAAACAAAGCAAGACTGGTTTGTAAGGGATATTCTCAAATGGAAGGTATTGATTTTGAAGAAACCTTTTCCCTTGTTGCTAGAATTGAAGTTGTGAGATTGTTTCTTGCTTATGTTGCTCATAAAGACTACAAGGTTTATCAAATGGATGTCAAGTCTTCTTTTCTAAATGGCGAATTGGAAGAAGAGGTAAATGTTGGGAAACCTGATGGATTCTAGTTGACTGATCAGGAAGATATGGTATGTTGATTGAAGAAAGCATTATATGGCCTTAAGCAACATCCTAGAGCATGGTATGCCAGATTGGATAAGTACTTGGTGAAACTCGGATTTAATAAAGGTACTGTTGATAGTAATTTGTATTTCAAGAATGATGATAAAGATTTGATTGTGGAAGTTTTTGTTGATGTTATCATATTTGGAGGAGATGATATCTTGTGCATGAAGTTTGCTAATGAGATGTAGAATGAATTTGAAATGTCAATGATTTGAGAGATGAAATTCTTTTTGAGATTGCAAATTACTCTGTTAGATAAAGGGATTTTTATATCTCAGTCCAAGTATGTGAAGGAATTGCTGAAGAAATTCGATATGGAAGACTCAAAGCCTGTTGGTACACCCATGGTGACCAGATGCAAGTTGATAACTGGTGATGATTCTCCGAAGGCAAATTAGACAAGATATAGATCAATGATTGGTGGATTGCTTTATTTGACTCAAAATAGGCCTGATATTATGAATGTTTTATGTATTTTTGCTAGATTTCAAGCTTATCCTAAAGAATCTCATGTGACTATTGTGAAAAGAATTTTTAGATACTTGAAAGGGACAGTTGATTTTGGTCTATGGTATCCTAAAGATGATGATATTACTTTGAGTATCCTTACTGATGATGATTGGGTAGGAGATGTGAATGACAGGAAAACTACTAGTGGTGGAATATTTTTCTTAGGAAAGAAGTTGATTTCATGGTTGAGTAAGAAGCAAAATGCTATTTATTTATCTACTATAGAGGCATAATACATTGTTGCTAATAATAATTGTACTCAAGTACTATGGATGAAACAGATGTTGAAGGATATCAGAGTTGTGTATGATGAGCCTATTGTTATATTCTATGATAACTCAAGTGCTATTAAAATTTCTAAAAATCTGGTGCTACATTCAAAGACCAAGCATATATCTATAAAATTTCACTTTTTGAGAGAGAAGGTAAGTGAAAAGGAAGTCAGATTGGAGTATGTTCCTACTAAGGAGTAGATTGCAAATATATTTACAAAGCCATTGCCTAAGGATACTTTTGAGTATCTCAGAGGGAAGTTAGGGGTGATTACCCCTCCTAATCAAAACTAAGGATGCATTTCTTTGCATCAATTTGTGCATTTCATGATCATATTTTGATCTGGATTGATATTGTGGTGGCTGCTACTCAAGGGGAGTAGTCAAATGTTCAAATTTTTAGATGTTTAGAAGTTCAGATATGTGGTTCAGATCGTGTATTGAAGAGATCTTTGTCATTTATGTCAAAGGGGGAGAAGAGCATTGTGAAAAAAAAACTATTGATTATCTAGGGAGAAGAGCCTTGTGGGGAGAAGAGTTGAGGAAAGAAAAGTCAGAACTTAAAGGAAGAGTAAGCGTAGTTGTGTTGATGGTATTTTTCACATCATGTGTTTCTGTCAGTGACAAAGGGGGAGATTGTTGGATGTTGTGGTTGTGTTGTTGATATGTGGTTGTCATTTATGTCAACACTATTAGTATTGCTACATTAGAAGCTGTATATGTCGTGGATATTGAGAAAATCGTAATAAGAAGTGCTACAGGTTGTCAGTGGTGAAGTGAAGTTATTTTTGTCGGTGTGTTTAGTACGTTGTTGTTTTGAGGTTGTGGACTAAAGGGTTTCTTGTTGAGTATGTCTATTTTATCCACGTTGAATTTCAGAGATCCACATGAAGAGTTGATCGAGTTATGGATATTTTCATTCTGACATTTTTTCTATCGCTTCAGTTAGTGTTCTTGATTGAAGATTCTATGATTTCAGTAAGTTCATTTGTTGTGGATGCTTCTCTAGTGTTTCATGATGCTTGTGGATGTTCCTAGTTCATTCTCTATCTTTGTGGCATGTCCGCATTGATCGTCATGCTCATGATCCAATATTTTCTCTTGTGTGTTCATGTTTTTCATGTTCTTGGCCAATAAGGTGTTGAAGTGTGTTGTGGATCTTCAATGAGATATTAATCAAAGTGTTTTCATATTGGAGATGTTGTTTTTGGTCTTCACTATGTTATGGACAACCTTGGTTGATTCGCATGAATAATATT
Source organism: Sequoia sempervirens (assembly GCA_007258455.2). NCBI lineage: Eukaryota > Viridiplantae > Streptophyta > Pinopsida > Cupressales > Cupressaceae > Sequoia > Sequoia sempervirens. The sequence goes on along the minus strand of VDFB02270651.1, from coordinate 18,784,575 downwards.
TATTTGTTTTGGGCCGACTATTTGTAATTATTTTATTATCTTTTTTGTGGCCGACTTATAGTGATGTAATTTCTTGTTGTGGATATATAAGAGCGATTGTTTGAATAGTGAAAAGGGAGAAAATGTGAAGTGTATGAGTCCTATGTGTGAATAAAGTTTAGATCATTTGAAGGCAGAGCAGAGTGTGAAGAAGAGTGAAGAAGTGTTCATGTGCTTAACCAGAACTATAACTAAGCATTAGCAAATGCTATTTTCTTAGTTCAAATCTAGATGGTTTTAATCTGAATCTTTCTGTAAGACAGTGTGTCTTCTTTGGGCAGTAATCCTTGTTGCATTTGAGCAGTAAGCTCTAGGCAGTGTGTCTGAATGCATGTGCATTCCCCATTCATATTTCTTTATACTTTTAATAGGGTATAATCTTGTGGATTGACCTCCACTGTGGTTTTTCCCCTAACAGGGTTTCCACGTAAAAAATCTTGGTGTTATGTGTGCTTCTAATGTGTTGTTCATTTATGCTTTCATGATTAATGTTCAGATCTAAAATTAAGGTTAATAAGTTGAATAAGTTTGAGATTCGGTGACAACTGATTCACCCCCCCTCTCAGTTGTCTGCCCTTGAGTTGCCAACATAGGTAAATCAACTCAATGTGGGAATCTTCAGATTTCCTTATGCTTTGAGGACGGGCGTAAAGGTCAAACAACACTTTTGGGAGAAAAACTATTTTTTTTTAAATCAACTCAAAAATGCAATCTACCACTTGGATCTTGTAGATTAGGCATAAAATTCAGAGAAACAACAAAACTTCTGGAAAATATGGGAAAGGAGAACACTATGCACTTGTCACAAAATGTTGATTTTGCAAGCCTATCAGGAACACACTTTCCCATGGGTGAATGAGTCTTTATTGGGATTTCCAAAATTGATTTATGGGCATCTGCTCCTATGTCTGCACTTCCAGATTCTCTAGGTTTCATAGTCAAACAATCAAAAATTAATTTAGGATTTGAGTTTCCATATCTTGACAACAAAGGTGACAACAAATGCAACTTTGCAATTTTGTACTTTTGAGATCTTCAACTCTTCTTCAACCTTTGAACCTGTATATACACAAGAGGGGAAAAATTGTTTGTTCTTTGTGGATGAGGGTTTTCCTTGGTCAAACCACATTTTGATAATTAAACCTTGAATTGAAATAATGAAATGTGGAAAGGAATGATGAATGAACAATGCAATGTTGCAACTCACCAAACTCTTGAATGAAACCTTGGAAATCTGAAATGTTGAGCTTGATCTTGCATGAAATGGCTTCAACGGATGTGGATCTTGATACTTGAATCTTTATTTTAATCTTTGACTTGAATGCTTGGATTAGATCTTGAAACCTACATCACAATGTTAGCTCCATAAACATGCATGAATGAACATAACTTTGACATTATGCTTGAGATCTTGAATGTTGCAAAAAATGATGAAGAAATCTACTCTTGAACACCTTTGACAATTATCGTAGCTCTTGTGAAAGTTCTCTAAAAAATATTCTAGTTGATTTAATAAAATAAACTTGTATTTATAGATATCTATCCTTAATTTCTTGAAAATTTAACATTAGAAGCCAACCTTTAACATTTAATTTTGGGATGTTAAAAAAACTGCCGAAACATGTTTTAAAATGGGTTCCAAGGCCTAGGGAGGACCCATTTTCCCATGGGCGAATGGGTCCTAGGTCTCTATTCTTGGAACACACATTGCTCAAGGTGTTTAATTATGTGTTGGCATTAATTGTTGTCAAGTTTCCCCTTTAGAAAATCTAATTTATTAGGCTTGTAAATGAATAAAATGGCTTATTAAGACATAATTAAGTCCAATTTAACTGAGAGGGCCCAAATAGAGTGTGAAAATGTAAAGGGATACATTTTTAAACACCAAATTAAGGCATTATTAAGTCCATTTTAATTAGGAGGGCCCAAAGAAGTGTGAAAATGTATAGGGATACATTTTTCTACACTAAAATGCTTATGGATAGACATATATGTATATTCATGGCTCTTTGAAGCCCTTATATAGACATTTGTATATATAGACTTTGTATCATGACATATTTTTGATGTATATATGAGATGAGATGATATTTTGGTGTGGCTATGATGTGATGTTATATGATGGATGCCTATATGATTTGATGTATTCATATAATTTTTTCTATTTTATTTGATGATTTATGATGGATGGATTATGATGATGCTTAGATTAGATGATGACATGATGTAATTCTATGTTTTTTTGGTATTTTTGATGATGTATATGATGACTATATGATGATTCTATAATTATGGTGCTATGGTTATGGATGCAAGATGTATTATGTTATTATGTTACTAAGGACTTGTGTATGCAGGATGCGATGCATTTTTTATTTGACATGATACCTAGATAGAATTTTTAGTATGATGACTAGGATAGAAGAAATAATTTTGGATAATGATGGATAGATGGATATAATTTGGATAGTGATGGATAGATGGACAAATTAATGATGTTGATCAAGTATTGATGAAATCTATAGTTATTGAGATGATTTTGGATTTTATTAGAAAATAGGATGGGAAGGATGATTTTTTTTTTCTTTTAGTTATTCTTAAAAATGTAGAGAGCAATCCTCATTTTGACATAGCAAGTAAACACTATGCAACAAGGTATGAAGAACTAGGGCAACGTCTTATCTATTGCATGGAATTTGACTTTAGAAACAAATAAGAGTATCCTTGTTCATACTTGACATACATAAAACTTTGTTTTATCATGTGATAGAATGAAGCTCAAAGCAAGTTAGGCCTATGTATAAAAGGTATAAAGAATATGATATGCAACAATCATTTATATTTCTTGAAACTACCTCTACACACACAAAACAAGTATTTTCCATGGTAGTACTACAAGAACATCCCACAAACACAGTAGATGAAAACAATGACCATGCCCCACTTTGTGCTCATCTAGACACACCAATATAGTGAAGATCAAGGTGGCTTTGAGTAAGCAATAGAATGAGACAAAAGATAAATCAAAATAAAAGATCGATTTAAAAAACATATCAAAGCAATCATATCTCTTGCTAGAAAGATTGTAATTGTTGATCCATGATTGTTCTTATTGTGGGAATAATATATTTATTAAGGCAATGATGTTGGATGTTGAATTAAATGTTTTAGGCAATTGGTATGTAGGTAGTGGGTTTGTTTTGGAAATGATCAATGCTTGAATTTTTTCATGAATGTTCTAAGTTTCTATGATGGTCATATATTCTTTTTCTTACTTAGTCAAAGATGAGTGTGATGATAGGTTTATTATGGGTGATGATTTTATTGTGGATGGACGAGTTGCATTCATTTTTTTTGGTGAACTTTTAGGATTTTTGAATGTTTTTGAACTTTTGTTGGAGTATTTGAGGCTATTTTTGAGTAATTTTTGAATATTTGAATTTTTTGGATTTTGGAATATTTATTTTTTAGGATTTCTATGAATATTTGAGGTTGTTTTTGGATTTTGACATATTTCTATGTTTTCATATTTTTTGAATATTTGGATGTTTTTGGATTTTGACATAATTTTCCATGTTTTTGAATTTTGAATAAATTTTGATGTTTTTGGATTTTGACATATTTGGATGTTTTTAGATTTTTCAATATTTTGGATTTTTTTGGATTTTGACATATCTAGATGTTTTTGGAGATTGAAATATTTGGATGTTTTTTGGATTTTTTTTATATTCAAAAGTCTTTGTATTTTCCAAATGTTTGAATATTTTTTGATTTTTCGATTTAAGGTAGTGAACAAGGATCCAATCTAACTAAGAGTTTTATGAAAATTCCCCTAGTTATATGTAGGATCATTATATTATGTCTTAGGATAGAGTAACCCTAGGATGATACTAGGTGAGATGAGTAAAGCTAGATGTGCAGGTAGAAATATGGTAGATGGATGCATGACTATGGATGAAATAATAGTTTTATTATGGATGGAATGGAAAAGAAGTTTGATAGATGGTAGATGGTGCTCATTACACATGGCACCTATTTTCCAAGTTTTCACCAAGGTACTTGTCCAAAGCACTACTGAAGTGGTTTTTTACTAGAGGACAATTTTTATCTTTACTATTTTTTTCATTTTTTTAAGATTTCAAATACACATAACGTATCTTTGCCAAGTTTAACTAAGGTACTTTCCCAAGGTGCAGCTGAAGTGGTTTTAACCATTGGATGAATTATTTCTCTTTACTTTTTTAATTTATTGAGATACCCCGATGGGTTAAGCATGGAACCACTTGAGACGACTAATACTAATGGTCTCTTGTAAGGGCTCACCTTAAAGTGTAGCTAGTTGATAGGATATTGATCCATAGCTTGTTGTGACTATAAATGGTCCCAACCAATTTGGTTCAGATTTTCCCTTGTCATCGATTTAAATATGGCGTTCTTCTATGCATGGGTGGGGAGAATACAAGCCCATGACCTGTAGAAAACCATGGCTTATATGTTGGCCTTCTTTTTTGAATGCATAATTAAAGTCGAGTATTGTTGTTTGGCTGTTCTTCTACTGCCAAGGGTGAGTTTTTATAGCTTTTAGGGGTGGTTTTTATTTGGTTTTTGTGGGAAGTTTTTGTGTTTTTTGTAGGTTTGTGTCATTGATAGGCATAAGGGTTTTTGGGGAAATTCAAGGAGGCTTTCCTTGGCCTTTTCTTTGTGTATATGGCTACAAAGGGTGCCATTGGATTAATCACAATATGGATTATAAGGATTCTTTTCATGTGAATAACCCATCTTTATCAAAGCCTATAGCTACTAGTAATTTCTTGAATAAGGCTTCGAGGATGGAGGGGATGACCCTGTTTGGGGGTCCTCATATCTTGAAAACCAATGGTTGTTTGGAGATGAGCCAGGATAGGCCTATCCTGGTGATTAATCCTGACACTATAGTGAAAGATGTTGAATATTTTCCAAAACATGCTTTAATATGCAAGTTTATGGGGTTGTGGGTTTCTCTTCCATTTCTAGAGTCCTGGGCCAACCGAACATAGAATCCTAAGGGTGAAATGGAGGTGATGTTTATGGCCAACAATTTTTTTATGGTTGTCTTTAATTGAATGGCTGATTGTGACAATTTTTTTGAAGGGGGGCATTATTTTCATAACCATATTGGTTTTTTTATCGATCCATGACATGCTAGTTTCAATCCTTCGAAGGAGCTCCCAAATTGGGTTCCTGTTTGGGTGCACCTCCCTTGGTTCCTGGTTGAATTTTAGAAGAATGATATTCTACATATGGTGGCTTGGAGGTGGATCAAGAGGGTTCTAAAATTGAGGATTATCAGAGCATGTAGGTAGATGGGTTGACTTTATCTCAAATGTATATGGATTTAAATCTTGTTATTAATGAAGTTCTTGTGGCCTTTGCAACTATGAAAAGCTTAAGGATTCAATCTTGGTTAGGAACACACCCCCTCTGGAGAAGATGGTGTCAGATTTAGAAAAAGGAAGTAAGGATTCTACCTCCTTAGGAATCCTTTAGAATAATTCAAAGAAAGAGGGTCCTAAGAAACCCTCCGAGGTTGGGAGAAAGAAGGATCTGAATAACATTAAGATGATGGGTGAGACATTGGTCGAGCTGGATCTGTCAAAAATCTTGAATCTCATTCCTCCAACCCCTTGAGATGATTATTCTTTCATGGAATGTGAGGGGCTTGAACAATGACCATAAAAAAAAAAAAATTGTTCATGATTTGGTGCAAAGTCATTCACTTGACATGGTATTTATTCATGAAACTAAACCTTTTGTAGAGAGTATATGTTGCTTGGTGCCCAAACTTTGGTGGCAAGGTCATTGTCAGTGTATTGATCAAGGTAGTGTTTGGGGTGTGGCTTGCCTATGGAACCCTTTAAAGATCTACCCTCTTTGGTGGATTTCAAGTAAATTTTTTATCTCTATGGTTGCTTCGAATCTAGAGTCTTGTGAGACAATTTTATTAACTAATATTTATGCACCAAATGATATGTTTGGAAAGCAATCCTTGTGGCCTCATATTTAGTATATTTAGAGTACTAATTCACTTTATCATCGGATTTTTGCTAGATACTTTAATGTTATCAGTAGGATAGAGGAGAAGAGGGGAGGAATTATGAGGTTGGATCCATATTCTTTTCTTCTTAGAGATAATGTTTCCTCCTTAAATCTAGTGGATATAAAACCTCGTAATGGAATTTATGTTGGAAAATTAAGGATAGACAACTGAGAGGGGGGTGAATCAGTTGTCACAGAATGATAAAATTTTCAAAATTTACTTGACCTAATCTCAAATCTAATGAATAAGCAATTAACCAAAAATAATTAACACATCAGAGAGACAAAGAACACCAAGAATTTTTTTTCGTGGAAACCCTGTTAGGGGAAAAACCACTGTGGATGTTAGTCCACAAGATTATACCCTCTTAAAAGTATAATGAAATCAATAAAGGGGAATGCACATGCATTCAGGCACACTGCTCAATTACAAAAGGGGCTCACTTCCCAACAATATGGAATAGGATTAAAATCTGAAGGGTATGAACTAATAAAATAGCTTCTCCACAAGCCTAATTACAGTTCCAATTAAGCACAGAAAAATACTTCACAAACTACTTCACACTTCACTCGATCTTCTTCACACTCTACTTTGTAATTGAATGATATTCACACATTCACACATAAGAGCACACTCAACACCTTCTTAACACATTACATTGATGAAAAAATTGCTCTTATATATCCGCTACATGAGATTTCATCAATAACTTAGTCGGCCAGGAAAATAAAACATATTTTCAATGTCATCCCAAATTTACAAATAAATTTTTAAATGTGAATCCATCAAGGTCAGCCACAACATAGTGGAGACCCAAATTAATATCTCCAACACAAAAAGGATTCAATTAATTTCACCTCAAAGATCCACAACATGCTACAACCAACATGTTGACCAAGAACAAGAAAAACTAAACATACGCATGAAAAATTTCTGACCATGAGCACACCGATCAATGTGGACATACCACAAAGATAGAGCACAATCTAGAAACATCCAAGAGAACCAAGAAATAATAGAGAAGCATCTGCAGCAACTAAGATTTCCAAAATCACACAAACTTCACTCAGGAACACTAACAAAAACCACAAAAACATTGTCAGACCACAACATGATCAAATCTATACGCGGACCTTTGAAACTTCTGGTAGATAATCTAGATACACTTAGTAAAAAACCCTTTAGTCCACAATAGCTGAAATTCAACATAAATAACAAGATTCCTTCATGACCTGCACAGTTCCACTAGGAACTTGCAACACTTTCTTTTACAATTTTCTCAATATCCTGGACATATACAACCTCTAATACACCAAATGTTAATAGTGTTGACATCAATGACAACCACATATCAGCAAAACATCCACAACATCCAACAATCTCCCCCTTTGGAATAGATGGAAACACATGTGTGAAAAATGCCATCAACCCAACACACTTTCTTTCCCTTTGGTTCTAACTCTCCTCAATTTCTCTTCAATTTCTCTTCAATTCTTAAAAGGATTTTTCACATTGCACTTCTTCCCCTTTGACACCAATGGAAAAGGTAATCATGACCTTTCCATATACATGCTTTGAACCACATATCTACACATCTGACTACTCACCCTGAGTAGCAGCCATGGAAACATCAATCCAGATCAGAATATAGCAATGTAGCTCATGGATTGATGCAAGTAAATGCATCTCTTAGTTCTCATCAGGAGGGGTAATTAAACCTAGCATTATTCTGAGATACTCAAAAGTATCCTTCGACAATGGCTTAGTAAAGATGTCTACAATCTATTCTTTAGTAGGCACATAATCCAATCTGACTTCTTTCTCATTCACTTTCTCCCTCAAGAAATGAAACTTGATTGATATGTGCTTAGTCTTAGAGTGAAGCACCAGATTCTTTGAAATATTTATTGCACTAGAATTATCACAGTATATGGCAATAGGATCTTCATATATCACCCTGATATCTTTCAACATATGTTTCATCCATATTACTTGAGTACAATTGTTTGCAGTAGCAATATATTTTGCTTCAGCAGTAGATATAGAAATGGGATTCTGCTTTTTGCTCAATCAAGCCACCAACTTCTTCCCTAGGAAGAAAGCACCACCACTAGTACTTTTCCTATCATCTACATCACCATCCCAATCTGCATCAGTATATGCACTCAGAGTGAGATCATCATCCTTTGGATACCAAAGTCCAAAGTCAACTATTCTTTTTAAATATCTGAAGATCCTTTTGACAACAGTTACTTGTGATTCTTTTGGATCAGCCTGAAATCTAGCAACCATGCATACAACATTCATAATATCTGGTCTAGTCTGGGTTAAATAAAGTAATCCACCAATCATTGACGTGTATCTAGTTTTATTTTCCTTAGGAGAATCATCATTTTGTATTAGCTTACATCTAGTGACCATGGGAGTACCAACAGGATTTGAATATTCCATCCCAAATTTCTTCAGTAGCTCTCTCATATATTTGGACTGAGATATGAAAATTCCCTTGTCTAATTGGGTCACTTGTAATCCTAGAAAGAACTTCATCTCTCCAATCATACTCATCTCAAATTCATCCTTCATCTCATTAGCAAACTTCATACATATATTTTCATCTCTACCAAAAATGATGTCATCAACAAAGACTTCTATAATTAACTCTTTATCATGATCCAATTTGAAATATAAGTTGCTATCAACAATACTTTTAGTGAATCCAAGCTTCAGTAAGTAGTTGTCCAATCTAGCATACTAGGCTCTGGGAGCTTGCTTGAGTCCATATAGAGATTTCTTTAGGTAGAAAACCATATCTTCCTTTTCAGTCAGTTGAAATCCATCCGGTTGTTCAATGTATACTTCTTCTAGTTCTCCATTGAAAAATTTTGATTTCACATCCATCTGATAGACTTTGTAGTCCTTGTATGCAACATAAGGAAGAAATAATCTAACAGCTTCGATTCTAGCAATAGGGGCAAAAGTTTCTTCAAAATCAACACCTTCCATATGAGAATACCCTTTGTATACCAATCTTGCTTTATTTTGGACCACTTCACCTTATTCATTCATCTTGTTCTGAAACACCCATTTAGTACCAATCACATTTTTGTCTTTAGGTTTGGGAACTAGTATCCACGTGTCATTCTTTTCAATTTGTGTTAGCTCTTCCTTCATAGATTCCATCCAGTGTTCATCTTGGCAGGCTTTAGAGACATTTTTAGGTTCAATCTTGGAAATTAGGCAGTATTCTTCTACAATCTTTCTTCTAGTTTGCACTCCTTTATTCTTATCTCCTATAATTTGGCTTTTAGAGTGGTTTAGCTTTACATACCTTAGAGTTTTGGAATTTTCTTGAACTTCTGATTCTTCTGATCTTCCTTATGTACTTGCACTTGTATTTGCTTATTGACTACCTTGACTTATCAGAACGAATTAAGGTTGCTTTACCAGAACAAATGGAACATATGGAACATATGGCACCATTTGAAGTTGATTCTGTGTCTGAACATTCTTCCCTTTGTTTGTATTTCCTTCATCAAAATCATATCCACAATATCTGGATAATTTGACAGAATCCTCATCAACTCTAACATTTGCACTCTCAACCATCTTTCTCAGCCTTCTGTTAGAGCATCAGTAGGCCTTGCACTTAGTAGAATAACCTAAAAATATTCCTTTGTCGCTTCTTGTATCAAACTTTCCTATATCATCATCTCTCTTGATATAACATTTTCTTCAAAAGATCTTGAAATATTTAACAGTAGGTTTGTAACCAAACCATAGCTCAAAAGGGATCTTACCAAAATTTCCATTAACATTTACCTGGTTTAAAGTGTACATAGCAGTGCTTATAGCTTCACTCCAATAGCTCTAGGGCACATTTCCTTCTATCATCATTGTTCTAGCAGCATCCAAGATTGTTCTATTCTTTCTTTCTGCAACTCCATTCTGTTGAGGGGTTCGGGGAGCAGATAATTGTCTTCTAATTCCATGTTCTTCACAAAAAGAGTTGAACTCCCTAGAGGTGAACTCACCACCTCGGTCAGATCTCAGAAACTTTTGAACTTTTCCCGTGCTTCACATTTTTCTCTTAAAAAGGAAACCCATATCATTCTAGAATAATCATCAATAATCAACATAAAGTACCTTTCTCCATGAATACTTCTAACTTTGGAGGGACCATAGAGGTCAGTATGTAGTAGTTCCAGCAAATCATTTGAATGAAACTATTTTCTCCAGTAGGAGACTCTATTCTATTTACCCATCTGACATTCCTTACAAATTGTGTTAACAGGCTTCACTAACTTAGATAGATCTCTTACTGCTTGAGTGGAACTTACCTTGAAAATGTTATCAAAATTTACATGACACAACCTCCTATGCCACAAACAACTTTTATCTACTTGAGCAATCAAACAACTTCCACTAGTAGTATTCAGGTTAAAAAAATTACCTTTTGTCTGTTTACTAGTTGCAATCATATTGCTAGAACTTCCACGTATCTCTCATCTTCCATCTTTGAATTGTACATCATAGAATTTTCCCACCATATGTCTAACACTCAAAAGATTGTGCATCAAGCCCTCAACATAAAGAACATCATCAGTGTTATCCTTACCACCAAGACAAATAGAACCTCTACCATGAATCACACCAGCATTGTTGTCTCCAAATCTTACAATACCACCATCATACTTCTCTAGACTTACAAATTTGTTTTTATCACCAATCATATGATGTGAGCATCCATTGTCAATAACCCACTCATCCTTTTCTTCAACTCAGTTGTAAGAGCTTTCTCATCTTTAGTAGATTCAATAGCCACAAGACTATTTTCAACGGTAGCAATGAAAATCCATTCATCTTCATTTCCATTATCTTTATCAGACTCATCATCAGTCACTCCTTCCTTAGCAAAGTAACATTTATTTTGGAATCTAGACTTGTTAGGATTAGTTCTTGAAACTCTTTCAGGACATCTTGATGCAAAATGACCTATTTTACTACATGAAAAACATTTAATAGGTAACACTCCTTCATACTTACCTTTTCCTCTACCTTCTTTCTTTACAATCAATGCTTTCAATTCTTCTACCTCTCTTTCTTTATCTTCAAGCGGCTTCAGTTCTTCATCATACTTGGATATCTTTCTGGAACATTCTCCTGAACCATATCTTTGCTTGTTACTTCTGGATACAATTGCCTTGAATGTAGATTCAGTTTTTAGAACAGATTCACCAAATTCACTTAATTCAAAAGTAGAAAGCCTACCAACCAGCGTGTCTCTTGACATCTTTGTTACTAATTTGAGCTCTTCGATAACATGAGCCTTCACTTTGTAGGAGGGAGGAAAGGATCTGAGTATCTTAGCCACAATTTCATCCTCATCCAAAGAACCACCGACACATGTAATACCCATCACTATTTCATTTACTCTTTGCATAAAAGAAGTGATATTTTCATCTTAGCCCATCTTCAAATTCTCATACTTTCCTTTTAAACTTTGTAGCTTAGCCATCTTCACCTATGCATCTCCTTCATACAAAATTTCCAACTTCGTCCATATCTCATAAGCTGTCTGCAGTCCTACCACATTAGCCATCTCTGAATCTGTCAGAGCACTCACCAAAGCTTCAATAGCCCTGATATTACTTTCAACATCTTTGATCTCATCATCAGTGGAGGGACCATTCTGAGGAATAAGATATGAATATTTGGTAATCTTCCAGTAGGCTTCACCAATACATCTTAGGTGACATTGCATCCTTAATTTCCATAGTGATTAGTTAGTTCCATGGAATCTTGGACTGTCCTTCTTGAATGTTGCCATCTTGGATCACCTCAAGATTTTAGACTTTTTCAGAGGAACCTGCTCTGATACCAATTGTTGGAAAAACAAGGATAGACAACTGAGAGGGGGGGTGAATTAGTTGTCACAGAATGATAAAATTTTCAAAATTTACTTGACCTAATCTCAGATATGATGAATAAGCAATTAACCAAAAACAATTAACACATCAGAGAGAAAGAGAACACCAAGAATTTTTTTTGTGGAAACCCTGTTAGGGGAAAAACCATGGTGGATGTTAGTCCACAAGATTATACCTTGTTGAAAGTATAATGAAATCAATAAAGGGGAATGCACATGCATTCAGGCACACTGCTCAATTATAGAAGGGGCTCACTTCCCAACAATATAGAATAGGATTAAAATCTGAAGGGTATGAACTGAGAAAATAGCTTCTCCACAAGCCTGGTTACAGTTCCAATTAAGCACAAAAAACACCTTCACAAACTACTTCACACTTCACTCGATCTTTGTCACACTTTATTTTGTAATCAAATGATATTCGCACATACACACATAAGAGCACACTCAAAACCTTCTCAACACATTACACTGATGAAACAATCACTCTTATATATCTGCTACATGAGATTTCATCAATAACTTAGTCAGCTAGGAAAATAAAACATATTTTCAATGTCAGCCCAAATTTACAAATAAATTTTTAAATGTGAATCCACCAAGGTTGGCCACAACATAGTGGAGACCCAAATTAATATCTCCAACACAAAAAGGCTTCAATTAATTTCACCTCGAAGATCCACAACACACTACCACCAACATGTTGGCCAAGAACAAGAAAAATTGAACATACGCAGGAAAAATTTCCAACCACGAGCACACCGATAAATGTGGACATGCCACAAAGATAGAGCACAATCTAGAAACATCCAAGAGCACAAAGAAACAATAGAGAAGCATCCACATCAACTAAGATTTCCAAAATAACACAAACTTCACTCAAGAACACTAACAAAAACCACACAAACATTGTCAGACCACAACATGATCAAATCTATACGCGAACCTCTGAAACTTCCAGTAGATGATCTAGATACACTCAATAGAAAACCCTTTAGTCCATAGTAGTTGAACTTCAACATAAAGAAAAAGATGCCTTCATGACCTACACAGTTCCACTAGGAACCTGGAACACTTTCTTTCACAATTTTCTCAATATCCTCGACATATACAACCTCTAATACACCAAATGCTAATAGTGTTGACATCAATTACAACCACATATTAGCAACACATCCACAACATCCAACATTTTATACCTATAATAACAAGAGGTGTGGGTAGGACTATATTTCTAAGAGTCTTGATAGCTTCCTATTTTCTTGTTTCTAGATTATTGGCTCTTTGTCTACCAGCTCTAAGATTTTGGATTGGAGAGGTTTAGATCATTGGTCAATTAAGTTATCCACTGCATCTACTTGTGTTTCTAGAAATCACTCTTTCAAGTATCAACTTGTGCGGGTGCATGAGTCATATATGCAAGATCTCATGTCTGAGTGGTGAGACCAGGGTAGAACTGCTTTTGGTACGATGATGTATTCTTTTGTCAAGCAATTGTAGTTTGTGAAATACTAGCTCAAGAGATGGAATAGGCAGTTCTTTGGTAATAGTTTCCATGCAAAGGCTATTGCTCAGGCTACTTTGAATGCTATCACTTGTCAAATTCAGGAGCATGGTCTTTCTAAGTATTCCCTCTTGGAAGAATCAAAGGATTTGAAAAATATAGAGGAGTGTGAGCTAAGGGAGGATATTTATTGGAAACAAAAGGTGTAGATTGAGTGGTTGTAGGAAGGGGATAGAAATACTTCTTTTTTCTTCAACTCTGTGAAGACCAGGATACTTGGTCACTCAATCTATTATCTTGTGAACTATAGGGGTGATCACTTGTCCTCTCTAGGGGATATTCTTAGGGAGGCTTCTCAACATTTTTCTTCTTTATTCAAGGAGGATTCCATTGATGTGCTGGACGAGGAAAATCATACCCTTGCTTGTATCCCTTCTTTGGTTTCAGGGAGATGAATGAGAAACTCATGGGCTTTATTTCCTTTGAGGAAATGGAGGCCACTATGTTTCAAATGAAGAAAGGGAAAACTCCTAGGATTGATGGGTTTCCTATAAAATTCTTTCAGGAATTCTAGAAAATCATTAAGTTGGACTTATTACAAGTGGTGCATGAATCTTAGGGGAACAAATAGATGTTGAAGGCTTTGAAATCTACTTTCCTTGCTCTCATTTCGAAATGTGAAGGGGCTTATAGGTTGATTTTGTTTATGCCCATAACCCTTTGTAATGTGGTCTATAATATTCTTTCTAAGTTTATTGTGGAAATATTGAAGCAATGGATTGGTAGACTAGTCTCTAAGGAACAAGGGGTCTTTGTGGCCAATAGGAAGATATTAGATGGTGTGGTTACTATAGATGAAAATATTCATTCCATGGAGGTCTCAAAAGAAAAAAACATGTTTATCAAACTGGATATGGTAAAAGCCTATGGTAGGGCTAAATGGTATTTTCTACAAAAAGTCCTTGGTGCTTTTTGTTTTATGGAGGAGTGGTTCATGTGGGTGATGAGTTGTATCACATATATTTCTTTCTCAATGTTGGTTAATGGAGATCATTCTACCTGGTTTGGGGCATCTAGAGTTCTTTGGCAAGGGGGCCCTCTATCTCCTTACTTGTTTATTCTTTTGACTGAGGGTTTGGGGAGATTTATTAAGAGTTAGGTTAATCAAGGCTTGATCCAAGGATAGAATTGGGGTAATGGATTTCCTCCTTAGTCACATTTGTAGTTTGTTGAGGGTGAAATCACAATACTGTGTCTCCCTTTTTTCCCAAGATTGACATTTACATCAATATTTTTAGTGGAATCCTCATCTTCTGAGACCTATAGTAGCTAAACCATTAAGAATTTGAAGATGATGTGAACTAGTGATTTGTGGAAATTTGTGTGTAGATTCTAAATATATATATTTTAAAAAAATTGATATAAATCATGAATCTTTCAACATCTCCTTTAATAACTAGTTTTAATAGAAAAACAACATTTTTAGAAAGTAACATTTGTGTCGTACAACATAGATTTTTTTCTTTAAAGGATTAAATTCTAATTTTGGGAATATAGATTCTCAACATCAGTATCTAGGGAATGAATATGTTTTCATAATTTTTTGTTACATACATTTTTTTTAATTAATTTTTGAAGTCACAGTAACTATAATTTGGACATGCGTGTATGTTATACAACCTAACTTGTGTATATATTGAAATCCAAATTTTCTTTTTTTAGTGAAACAAGGACATCAATACCTAGGGAAAGGGTATTTTTTGAATTTTTTTTACAATGGTTTACTATTTTTCCACCGCTATAGAACAAAGAGCTTGATGTTTGGAGAAAAACCTATATTCAATAAAAATTGAAAATTAAATACAAGATAAAATAAAAATATATCAAAACTATACTTGTTGGAATTCTCGTTTTGAGGAATACAATCTTGCAAAAGATCATTTCTAAATGAAGTTATTTAATCCCTCAAAATGTAAAGTAAATGTTTTTTTTTCCCAGCATTTTGATAGGTACGAAGGAGACTCCATTGTGAGTATGATTTAATACTAGAGGGGTTCTATCCAATGGGGTTTGATCTAAGGAGGTCTTATCTATCCCTGTTTAATTAAAACCCTTAAGATGGAACCTCTCAAGGCTAAAATCATTATTTTTTCTAAAAAAAGTGATTTCGGGAAAAAAAATAGCATGTCCCAAAAGTGAGACACACTATTGTGACAACACCCTTGATGATACTATTTTGATGGGTGTGACTAATATTAGGGAAGCTTCTAATTTCTACAAGGTTTTAGACATTTACCTTGCTACTTTTGGTCAATAGATTAATGAAGGGAAGTATTCTATATATTTTTTAATACTCCTATGCTTATTCAATGGAAAATAGACCATATTTTGAGATTTCATATTAGTCATATGCTTTTTACCTATCTTGGCATTCCTCTCTCCATTGGTTCTCTTCCCAAGGGATCTTGACAAAGTATTTTAGATCAATTTCGAGTGAGAGTGAATTATTGGATCCATAGGTGGTTATCCTTTGTGGGTTAGGTACATCTTCTAAAATAGGTGGTGTGGGATATTCCCAATTATAGGTGTATGCTTTAGGTTCCTCCTTCAAGATTTATCCAAGATGTGGAATCTCTTGCTAGGAATTTTTTATGGGAAGACAACTTAGCTTCCTCAAAGTGGAGTCTTCCCAAGTGGGAGATCGTCTATAGGTTGAATCATTTAGGAGGTCTCGGACTGCAACAGGCTAGTCTTATTGGTTTGGATTTATCGTCCAAGCTATTTTTGAGATGGTGCATTAAAAAGGACCATGCCTAGGCCAATATTATTTCTAACAAATACCTGAAGGGGGTGGCTAAGGAGGAAGTCTCTCAGTATCCTCTGTTGGGTAAAGGATCAATGATTTGGAAAATGCTTAAGAAAGGGGTTGCACCGATCAAGGATGGTTTGTTTTGGGTTTGAAATAGGGGTTTTGATGCTCTCTTTTGGTATGATTCTTGGGATGGTTTTACCCGAATCATGTCCAGACACCCTAACTTGTTGGACCTCTATCACCTTTTCCTGGAGGCAGGTTGGACCCATGTGGAAGTGTCTAGATGGAAGGACCCTAGTGAGTGGTTGGTTGGGTGTTTCAAAGAGGATCGGGTTGTGTTAAGAAATATGCTTGTTGATCACAAGTGTAGCTCTATCAAGGAAAAGGATATTTTGGCTTGGAGCCCTAATCCCATATGGGTCTATATAGTGATGTGTCGTTATTAGAAGTTTAATTTTTGGAAGTATAGGGGTTTGGAAGTTTCTTGGTGGAAAATTTTTTGGAACAAGTTTTCTTGGCCCACGTGTAATTGCATCTTATGGAATTTAGCTTGGAACAAATGTTTGACTTAGGATAATCTTCAAAAGTGGGGCTTTTAGGGACCTTCTATTTGTGTTCTCTATGGTTGCTATGAAAAGGATTCATCTCATTTGTTCTTCTGCTGCCCTTTTCCCAAGATTATATGGCACCTATGGTGGGGTATCTGGAGACATCCTTATGCTCATGCTTCTACTCTAATTGAATTCTAGAGTAGTCTTGGGAGGCCTTCAACTCAAGCTTCTTTGCTCTAGATTGTGTGTAATATTGGTTCTGCTTTCATCCTCTAGTATATTTTCTTGAGCAAAATTGTAAGATATTTCATGGAAGCAAGTAAATGATTCAACAGGTTTGGCAAAGAGTTGTTGGTATGATTCTAGAGATTATGGAAGCTAAATGTGAGGTATCTTTTCCTTTGGAGAGGGGTGATGAAGAGATTATGAATAGTTTGGGATTGGGTAGCCTAGATTTTGGCTCCTTTTATGTGCATAGGGGCCACTGTGCCAAAAATAAGGTTCAGAGAGATGGTGGTTGGTCCCCTCCTTCAATATATGTTTTAAAAATCAACACTAATGGTTCTTCCAAGGGTAATCCTAGGCTTTTCAGGATTGGTGGTATTGGTAGGGATAGCTCTGGAAAGGAAATTTTCTTCTTCAACATTCATGAGGGGCAACAAACTAATAACTTCATGGAAGGTTTGGAAATTATTTATGCTATTGAGAGGGCTTGTGCCCTTGGTTGGCATAAGATTATCTATGAATCTAATTCCTAAATTATCATTAATTTTTTGATTGAACAAAAGTTGGATGGGTCAATTGGCAACTGGACTATGTTGTTAGGCATATTTTGAGGTTGAGTTCAATGTTGGAGTTTGTCTCCACCCATATTCCTTGTGAATGTAACATGGTTGCTAATTATTTGGCTAAATGGGCCTCGAAGCATGTTGGTTGCTAGTAGGTGGAAGGTTGGGAACAATTATCTTCCGATTATTCCCATAATTTAGAGAGGATAATTTTGGAGGGCATGGTTGGCTAATGTTTTGTTGGTTGATGTTGTTGAGTGTCTTGCTCTTGTGGTTGTTTTCTAGTTTTGGGTTTCTTGGTTCTTCCTTTGGGTTTTTTTTTGGACCTTTCTTGTTTTGAACCAAGGATTTTTTGGTTGCAATAATTTTTTTACCCTCTCTTTTCAAAAAATTTCCCTTGTTATCTTGATCTAGTTGCTTCTTTTGATTTCCTTAAGAACTAGATCACCTACTTGGAAGTTTGTGTTCTTGATATTCTTGCTATAGCTATGATGAAGATGATTTTGATAAGAGTGTAGATGATTTAATGCACTAATATGTATTTCATCTAGAAATTATATCTCATGCAATAGGGTTACTTGTTACTCTTCATTGTTGACAAGATATTGTAATGGCACCAACAAAGAAGGAAGTTCAACCTCGATAGGAAAGATTGTCTTGGTACCATAAACTAGAGAATATGACATAGCATTAGTAGGAATTCAAATACTTTTATGGTACACCCATAAGGTGGGATTAAATTGGAGGTTTCAATCATGACTAATGTCATTAATTTTCTTCTTAAGGATTTTTAAGATATTTTTTTTAGACACTTCAACTAAACTATTTCCCTATATGGAAAGTTGAGTGCGGAAAGGCCTTCCTAATGCCAATTCTTAGAAGAGAAAAGTAGATATGTCATTCAATTTAAAGTTACATTTCATTAAGATGCACATTTACAGGTAACAAAATAGATAGTTAAAATAACAGACACACAGATAATTGAACATTAGTTTTATGTGGGAAAACCTTAACGAGAGAAAAACCTGCACACCAAGCAAAATCTCTTTGTATTATAGTAAATGGTGATTACATACAAATTTGCAGAACTTTTGTTTCCAGGTGTTAATTCATAGTATCAATCTTAGCAACATAACATTTTCCAAATCAACCTCACTACAGTTCAATTTGAACAACACTCAAATTCAATGTTACAGAATGTACAATGTTGACACAACATTCATTCTACATTCCAAAACCACCAAGGAATTGTTTGATTAAAATTCCCTGAGAAACTACAATAAATGGTCTAACTATTTGCCATATCGGATCATTGAAGAGACTCTATTCAATCTCTCTTCGAATTCACCAAGTCACTTCAACAATCTCACCATACACCAAACATCTAGTCACCCATCCTCTACCAGCTTCATCCAATTCCTGCTCTCTTGCTTAGCATGATCGAGTCCCACCAAGGCACCCATGGGTTGGCTCATTACACAGCTCTACACATATCACCATTTCGATGAGACAATACATCATCTCCCACCGAAACAAGGATGTCACTTCGACAAGGGTAATTCCACTCCATGTGGTCCCCACTGCAGCCCATCTGCCTATCAAAGAGATTGACTTCAAAGTCTCGGTGAAAAAACAAAGTCCCACTGACAAGGGTCTTCCAACCTTCCATGGGTATGTCGAGGAGACATGACTCAATGTCTCAGTGAAACAACAAAGTCACTCTGATACACTCTCATTGGAGTATCGAGGAGACACTAAGAAGACTTCCCCCCGAAATGATCAACTCTTGCCGACAAAGGAGAGTTAGCCTGATAAGGAGGATTTACTCAATTCTACAAAGGTAAAACACAAACCGGTAAGTTGAGACATGATTTCCAACATTCCCTAGGGGTAGTATGGCGTGAAAAAGTGGTGTTGGATATGAAATTGGGAGAAAATATTTTAGATATTCTAATTTTTAAAGGGTGTATTGTTATCTATGATGATGGAATGGGAGATATAGTACCAAAAAATTAGATAGTTTAAGATGAAATTCACTATTTTTTTCAATGATGTAGGTGAGGGGGGTGGCTTCTATCCACTTCATAAAATACTCAATGGAAGTGATAAGGAATTTATGATTTTTGGATGATGTAGGAGAGATATTTCCTATAAGGTTGAGTCCCCATTGCGAAAAGGGTCATGGTGTAGTTATAGGTTGAAACTATTATGTTGGTGCATGAATAAGATCACCATGTTTTTTGATACTATAAATACTTCTTAGAAAACTTGTATGCCTCTTAATCTATGGTAGGCTAATAGTATCCTATCCTTAGTAACATTTTAGAAAGGATAGGTCCACTATAATGTGACCCAAAAACACCTTCGTGTAATTCACATAGGGTAGTTATATCCTCTTTTGAGTCAAGAAATCTAAGAAATGTACCATTGAGGCTCTTTTAGTAAATTGTCCACCAATAATGGTGAAGCAATATTATCAACGTATATAGGTTTTCTTGAGATTTGTGGTAAGGTTAGGTGGTATGGTACCATTTTTTAGGTAAGTGTAAATGTTGTGGTACCAAGGGGAATTAGGAACAACAATTTTGCAAATAAATTCAAATTTGAGACATTAAATGCTAGCAACAATAATTTCTCAATGTGAAACTCATATATATGACTATTATGAGGCATGTCTAGAGGAGAGACCCAATATTTTCTATAGAATCTAATGCCTTGTTTTTGACTCTAGGTATTTTGTTGAATGAAATAGTAATTGAATCTATCAACCATTCTCTTGTATGGTAGAAATTTATCATCCTTTGTTTGGTAGTCAACATTAACCTATCCAACCACTAGATGTGAATCACCATAGACCTATAACTCTTTGATTTTCCATTTTATAGCCATTATTAGTTCTATGATAAGTGATTCATACTCAGCTATGTTGTTTGTTCATGGAAATGCTAACTGATATGATTTTGGGATGCAATCACCTTAAGGTGTGACAAATAGGACTCTTGCCCCTCAACCATGATAGGTATGTGATCCATCAAATTATAACTTCCATTGACTTGTGGGAGAGATAGTGAAGACCACTTCATATAGAAAAAAAATATGAGAGGATTATCATCATATAATGGTTCTTAAGGTAACTAATCCCCTATGACTTTTCCCTTCATTATTTTCTTGTCTACATACTCTATGCCAAACTCACTAAGTATCATGACCCATTTAGCCATGTGACCTATGAGTGTTGCTTTGTATAATAGATACTTCAATGGATCTATCTTAGAGATTAGATTAATTTGGTAGTAGACCATGCAGTTTTGAAGCTTTATGAAGCAAATATGACCACTAGACATGCTCTCTTAATGGAGTGTAATTAAGCTCATAGCCTATTAATGTTTGGATAATTCAATAGACCACTCTCTTCCCCAAGGTCATCATGTTGTGCCAAGAGAGTGCATAATGTTATTGATGTAGCTAAAATATATAATACCAAAGGTCTATTTGGAATTGGATGCATCAATACTAGAGGTGATGCTATATAATCCTTAAGTTGTTGGAAGGCTTGCTAACATTTTTCATCCTATTTGAATGTGACATCCTTGTGTAGGAGATGAGGGAATGGATGACACTTATCCACTAGTTGTGCTATGAACTTTGTGATGGATTATTGTTTCCCTTAGAGGCTATGAAGTTTCTTTAGAGTATTTGGAGGAGGAATACCAATAATATCTTTAACCTTTGGTGGGTCTACTTCAACACCTCTATGAGACACTGTATATCCCAATAGCTTTCTTGAAGTTACACCAAATAAAAATTTCATTGGATCAATCCTCACTTGGTACTTCTCTATTCTATAAAATATATACGTTAGAATATCTAAATTTTCTCTCCTTGTGACTAATTTTGATAGAATTTTGTCTACATATTTCTCCAAAATGTTATGAAATTTATCATAAAAGATCACTTGCATAGCTTGTTAATATGTTGTACCTACATTATTAAGATAAAATAGCATGATATTCCAATAATATATACCCCAAGGGCATGTAAAATTTATCTTATTCTCATCATCATGTGCTATAAGGATTTGGTTATATCTTGAAAAATCATCCATGAGGGAAGGAATCTCATGACCTACTATAAAATTCACTATGTTGTCTATGTTAGGAAATGTAAATTCATTCTTAGGACAAGATTTTTTGAGATATTTGAAATATGTGCATATGCATATGTCCCCAATGAGATTGGAAATGGTTACTAGATTGGAAATCCATTTTGGATAATCAATTGATCTTATGAATCCAACGTCTAAAAGTTTTATAGCTAAAATTGGACTATTAATGCAATTTATGGATGCATCTTATGTGGCTTTTATTTAATAGGTTTCACCTCTAGATATACTGTCAAATGATGGACCAATAATGTTTTCTAATCTAGAAATATCAACATAGGACCAAGAAAAGTTATTTTTTTGTGCCTCTCAGAATGATTCAAAATCTTGATTCTCTTCAGGATCTAAAGATGTTGCATAGAATATGATCTTAGGAGTCTTGGTTATTCAAACATTGATTTTCTTTGAGTCCTCTAATATTGTTGATTTCTCTTCATGCTTAGTGATACTAGGGAGGTTGAATCATTCATCCTCAATCACCTCAAAGAGGTTTTCATTGTTGGATATGTTCTTTATTTTGACTTTTCTGGGATTTGAGGTGTTAGGGGAAAAATATTAAATGCATAGTTTGGTTTTTCATATTTTATTTTTTGATTAGTGATAAAATGGGCCATGGAATGCATAATTTAAGAAATTAGGTGCATGATTAGGTCAAAGAACATAGGAGGGAGCAAAAAGTAGTGTGAAATTGTCAAGGATGACAATTTATGACACTACATTTAGCCCCCAATTTAGTCAGAGTATGAACTTACACTCAAAATCACACTAAAGTAAAGAGGGGTTCAATTTTCCAAATATTGAAGAGATAGGATGCAAATGAATCTAGGGGAAGCACACAATCCCCCAAGATTTGAGACCCCACGGTAAACCAACATAAGGAAAAATTAACACGCATGTATGAGATGCAACATGACAACACAAACATAATGTAAACATAATGAAAATACAAAAAGGAGGGTATGACAAACACAAACTATCAAGCTCTATATAAGTCTTACTAGGACCCATACCAAAGGTGTTCATGACTCATAGGCTAAAAAAGTCTGATATTTTCTATGTGAATCATGAACCAAAGGCACCATGGGCTAGTGAAGTCTGATGTTCACTAGGTGATACTTCTAAAAAGAGTAGCAAAATGAGAAACAAATAAGGGCTAGTGAGAACTGGTTTTCACTAGGTGTGTACCCATGCCAACCATACCAAGAATTATAATCCCAATAATTATGATAATCTACTACAAAAATCATCAAAATTCCAAGCCAACACATCATTAAGTCTAGCGTGTGTGAACAAAGTGAAGCATTAATAAAATGTATTCCCACACATTAAAGTAATTTATAAACATCAAGTTATGAGCAATTTCTTTAAGGTATAAAAATGATAAATTCAATATGATAGGTTATGAGAGCTTATTTAGAAAGCCCTGTGCCAATGATATATTTCTAAATAAAGCTAGCTCACAACAAGGGCTTCCCCCAATGCAATGCCACATAACAAGACAAAGGATGTAACATAAGGGATCCATGGATATGAGGTCAGTAATTATTTTTGCTACAATAATATGAGTGATCTTGGAATTGACATCATTCCCTCAAATACTCGTGGAAAAACGAACACAATGGAATAATGACATATTAAGATAACAAACAAAATTTTGGGTCAACATAGAAGAGACATAAATGCCTCAATGCCTTGCATTGTCCCCAAAAGGAAAACACAAGACAACAAAAATTCTTACAACATATAAAAGAATAAAGGTACAAATAGATGAATATCACAAAAAATTTGTTTCCTTTGTATCCTTGTGCCAACAGGAACAAGGGAAACCAACATAAAAAGAACAACATGAGATATCACATCATGTGAAAAAAATAATAAAGACATAAAACATTCACAAAAGGTACTGCACATGCAAGCCGATCTAAAGAAAACCATCTACATCCCAATATTTCTCATCATCTATGGAAAGAGAATAACTAGCCAAAGGGAGTACAATAAGTTTTGTATAAGGAATATCACTAGGTTCAATATGTGATAAATCACTCTCCTCAAGAGGATCATCATGGCTGCCCCCATATAAATCCATAGAATTTGAGAACAACAAAGATAATTAATTATGCACTTATTCATCAATCTTAGCATCTTCATCTTCATTGTCTAAATTTATCATAATGGGTGGTTTAATAACAATGTTAGTCATGTGCTCTTATTTCATTCTTTTTTTTTGGTTGAGATGTGTAAGGTTTATTTTCATGGTTTAGTGAAGGTGGTAATTCGTCATGGTTTGTTTGGATAGGTGTTTGGTCATCAAGTACTATCTTATTCTTTTTAGCTAATTGGTGAGCAATGGCACAATGTCTATGGTTATGCTCCTTAGCACTTCTATTTATTCTTGCATGCTTTTCAGTTTGTGAAGGAGTAAGAGAGGGTTTCTCTACCATTGGTCTCTTCTTGTCCCTTGGAGGAGGAAATAAAGGGACCATCGAGGTTTGGGAGACCATTATATCCTTTGGTTTATAATTTTTTTTCTCTTTTGGAGGGACAAAGGTAATCATGAAATTATCTCTTGGTCTTTTATATGATATGGTTGGAGGAATTGCAACATAAATGTTTGGTGTAATAGGGTAGATATCTAGACCAAACATGGGTTCATCTACGACTTGTGGGTTGGGAGGAACAACCATAGAAGTCACTATAGACTGATCATCCTCAAGTGGGATATTGCTAAGGGATAATTCTGCTATGCACTTTGCTTTAAATTTTTTATATGACCTAAAAAATAAATATTCACAAGGCTTAATAAGTTACATAGGTTGAGGCAAAAAATAATCCAGTGAAAAAATTTCATAGGAACCCAAAGGTTTAAACCTATTATGATGAACTATATATATTTGATTCTCAAATGGGAACTTTATGCACTTGTATATTACTGATGAGACTACATTCATGGAGCATATCCAAGGATATCCTAGCTTCACACAAAATTAGTTTGACATTAGGATGATGGTGAATGATGCATCTAGCTATTTTGGTCTAACTTTCAGTGGAAGAGTTATCAAACCTATTTTAGGGAAAGAAAAACCATCATGAGTTTGTAACCATGCTTTTGATTATTCATAATAATATTTATAGAGCTCATGCACAAATAATAATTCTTTAGTGATCATGTTCTCTAGACACATGGATCAATGAGTATCCTTGGGGGAGGTTTTTCATTAATATAGTAAGTGATATAGAGAGAACCATCTAGTGCATGCATAGATGCATCAATATGTGTGACATCAATGTCAACTAACAAAGTGATTTGAATCTCACAAGGTTGGACATTTATTACATTGACAACATTAAATAGAACATCCTCATCATCATTCATATCATCACAAGCTTGGACAAAGTTGGATGTATGATTTGGCATTGGATTTGCTAATATTTACAAATTTTGATTTAATGGAGCTACAACTTTGTTTCCTTTATCATTAACATCATCCAACTGGATTTGATTGGAGTTGATGAGGTCTTTCACTTGATGTTTAAGGAACATACACCACTTCATATCATGTCCAGGTATATGATGATATTGACAAAATGCTTTTGGGTTAAATTTTGAAGGTATAGGTTTAGTTGTATACATAGTTCTAATTGGAGGTAATTGGATTTTATTTCTTAGAAATTGTAAAATGATCACATGAAAAGAGTCAGAAAATTGGGTAAATTATCTATTTCTTCGCCTAAATTGATAGGCATTTGAATTTATGAAAATGACATGTGTTTCAATGTTATTAGTTGTTTGAGGTATTTATATCTTAATAAAATTCTAATTTTTCTTCTTAAATGGTTGATAATTATTTTGAGGCATAGATTCAGATTGATCTATAGGAGTCAATGAAGGTGTACCCTCATATTGACTAACTAATATTTGATAATCATGAAGAGTCATACATAAGTGTGTAAAGGATAGATACTTCATCAAAAAAATCTTATCTCAAATGCTAGGTTGTAAATTTCCTATAAACACCCTTTGGACATTGGCATCAGGAAGACTATAGGAGATTTATGAATAAAGAAATTGATATCATCCTATAAATTTTGTTATCTTTTATTTAGGTCCTTGTTTGCAATGCACTAAATCAGTTAATGTTCCTTAAGGACCAATGTTTACTTTAAAATATTGAAGAAATGTACTAACAAGTTTAGTGAATGAATTGATGGAGCTATTTGGAAGTGAGGAAAATCATTCCAAGGCCATATCTTTCAATGATCTAGGAAAGATCTTAGCTAGGAGTTTATCTTCAAAAATGAATTCACTACACAAGGTAGTGAAAGTCGATACATGATTGTTAGGATCTCTCTTACCATTGTACTTCTCAAATTAGGGTATTTCCATATTTTGAGGCATGGGCGTTTTCAAGATAACAATTTACAATGGGTTATTTGTGAGATATTGTGGTGGTTTACCATTTTGACTTTGATACAATGTGGATATTTTTTGATGAAGCAATTTCACATTTTACAAAAGTTGGTTTATTCCAGGATCATTGTTTGACATGTTTTAAGATCTTCGTGAATATGGTGGGATCAAGTGTAAGTTTTTGATGGATTACTATGTTACAGGTTTATGAGTGGTGATGAATATTGAGGTATTATAGGTGATGTGACAAAACTATAAGGATTCCCACTATGAATCCCTAAGCTTCGAGTTAGGCCATTGATGTATTGTATCATTGAAGCTATGGTTGGTGGTGTAAATGTAGGAATATAAGGTATGGTTGTGGGAAAGGAAAATTGTTTTTCTCCTTGACTTTGATAATTTTTTAATGCTTGGGCACAACTGGCTATCATAGGGATGTAGAAATCTACTATGAGATAGACTGTGCAAAACCTCTATTCCTTAAGCATCATTAATCAACTTCCTAAAGTTATCCATGATAGGCACTATTTGTCCCGTTAAAGATTTAGTGCTTAAGGAATCTTGAAATCCCTCTAAATTTTTATCCAATTATTTAAATTTCTTATTGGCAACATGGGAAATAATAGTCTCAATATCCACATAAATGTTTGATTATGAAGTTGTCATGGATATTGTAGGATTAGGAATGGAGTTCAAAATAGGATGGGTATTGACAGTACCTTGCATGAAAGAGTTGGAGGACTTAGGCTCCACAATGGATGTAATGACAACATGGGACACCATAAGTCTACAACATTGTCTCATAGGGATATTAACAATAGGATACTAGGTCATGAAGCTCATATGAGTTTCAACACACTTAGGTGTCCCACTATGAATACTATGGTACAAAAAAGTCACAACAAAATAGACAAGGTCCAAAATCAAAGAGTAGAACCACACAATAAACATAGATATAGATGTCAAATGCAAATTTGAGTTAAAAATAGCAGGAATAGGGCACAAGGAGGCCCTAGTCTAGCAAAGTTTTCTATTAAATTGAAAGTTTCAATGTCTATAATATTATTTAAATTTTTTTCTATGATAGTCCAAGTTTGTTAGTAAATATTTTTTAAGAATTTGACTGATTTATGATTATGCAATGCAAAATGTAAGTATGCAAGAAATTTTCAAAATGTTCAAGCAATGCAATGAAATTCCCAATGTAATTTTCAAATCTTAAGTACAACAATTGACTTATTCTAATTTTCAAAATCTGAAAATGAAGATATTGATGTCTTTTTGTAAC
This sequence comes from Sequoia sempervirens, assembly GCA_007258455.2. NCBI lineage: Eukaryota > Viridiplantae > Streptophyta > Pinopsida > Cupressales > Cupressaceae > Sequoia > Sequoia sempervirens. Next base: position 18,757,021 of record VDFB02270651.1, on the reverse strand, counting down.
AAAATAATGCACTTTTCCACCTTTTTTACTATATGCAAAATACCTAAATGAATGCAATGAACAATTTCAGATTTGATTTCAGATCTAATATGACCTAATGTAGAATTTTAAATGCAATTAAGATGTAGATCTAACCTATTATGACTTAAATTAACCTTATTAAATTTTGAATGCAATATGTTATGCAATTTTTTTATTTTTCAATTCTTTTTTGATGTAATAATAGATGCCTAAATGATGGATACAAAACAATGCAATCTTAATATCAAATCTAAGATGATATGATTCATATTTTAGAAGGTCTATAATGTAAATCAATTAGGTTCACCAAAAAAATTTGTTGGATAATGTGATGGACCCTAGGGTTTAACTAGGACTAATCACCTTTCACTAACATAATATTGGAGAATTGAAGATGGGCAAGGACATGAGATTAACTTGTAACTTGAAAGGAAAGTCAACCAATCCTTGATATGCAATTCCCTTTTTGTGAGTGGGAAGGGATTTGAAATTAATTTTTAATGAAATGAAATGATGTAACTAGCTAATTGTGAAAATGCACTATACTTATATGAATGTAGACAACTTGAAAACTGATAATCAATTTTGATGACCAAAAATGAACAAAGAAGATATGCATGCACCTATGATTTGAATTTCATCCTAATTTGAGTGGAAAAGGGCACCCTAGTCTAGGGATCTAAAACTAAAATCTACTTTCACAATCCTCAGGTCCTTGGTTTTTGGCTTCTTCCTTTCAAATCTTATTTTTGGATCTTCGTATGTTGCTTAGATAATTGAGTTTTTATTGTTGGCCCCATAGTTTTCATTGTTCCCAAAGGTCGACCTATTAATGCTCGATACAACCACTATAGATAGTAGATCCATGGGAGGTGGTTAAGCCATGCTGCAAATCTCGAGGGGAGTGCTGACCATCTACCAAAAATCTCCCCCTCAACATTTCTCGAGGGGATTCAAACCCATAACCTTTGGCTCTGATACCAATTGTTGACCCCACGGTTGTCATTGCACCAAAAGGTTGACCTGCTAATGTTCAATGCAACTGCCAGAGTTAATAGATCCTCAAGAGGTGGTTAATCCATGTCATGAATCCCAAGGGAAGCGTTGACCATCTGCCAACATTTGTATCTTATCAAGTTGTAGGTTTTGAATACATAAACGCATAAATTATCTTCAATATCCTTCCAATCCTATTCAAATATATAACCTATACATTCAAAAGGAGAGAAAGGGTTGTGCCATATAGGGGTTTACCTCAGTCAAACCCCATATTGGTCTTTCTACCTCCATAATGGAAAATTAAGGATAAAGAGAGCTTATCCTTTTGAGGGATAGAGGCTAAATAATAATGGAGTAATGAATCAACAAATCGCTGCAACTCACCACTAAAATCTAATCTTCTTGACAAACTGAAGTCATTCGCATCACCTTCAAGGATTGATTGTATTTTTTCTTGATTTGATTTGAAGACCTACAATCATTAGTACTCACAAACAAAATGCATACATAAACATGAAAAAACTCACATAAAACTTGGCATGATGCTTGAATGATGAAATGTTGCAATAATTCTGCAAATTCTGCTCTTGACTATGCTTGAATTTATTTTTTAAGAGTTTTTTTCTCAATCATTTCTGCTTCCTTAAAATTGTGAAAATATTATGTGTTTATATGCAATTAATCTAATTTCCCAAAAATAATCCTAATGGGCGACAATTAGGATTTGAATTTCAAATAACAAATTTCCAACACCAACAAATTTAAATTTGGGGTCATTTTAAGGGTACATAGGTGCCCTTGTCTAGATCCACTTTTTTGAGATCTGAGGTGTTAGGGGTAAAATAACAAATGCATACTTTAATTTTTCATATTTGATTTTCCGATAAATAATAAAATTGGCCATGAAATTCATAATTTAGGAAATTAGGTGCATGATTAGGTCCAAGCACATAGGAGGGAGCAAGACCTAGTGTGAAATTGTCAAGGGTGATAATTTATGACACTATAGTGTCATTGTATGCAACCTCTAGACAGGCTATGTAAAATTATCATATATATTCTGATGGATCATCTCTTCCTTTGTATTTGTCAAATTTGAGCATTTCAAAGATGTGAGGGAAGGGTATCATAGCTATATTTATGTCAAATGGGAATGGATAAATATTTTCAAGAGCATATATTTTCTTCATTTTTCCTAATTGCATGTTGGTAACCTTTTGGTTCCAACTTTGAATTTGTAATGCCAAGTCATCATTTGGATTGTTTGGTGTTGTAGAATGGATGAAGAATTATATGACAAATTTTGGTTTTGTGGGATATTTTGAGGCATGTTATAGGTGTATGGGTTGTTTTGGTGTTGGGGAATGATTTTTTTTTAGGTATGTTTGGTATTTGAGGAATGTTGTATGAAGTGTATGAGGTGTTTTGATTTTGTGGTATGAATTTTCGTTGTGGAATGAATTGTTGTTGAGGGGTATTTTGAGGAATATTATAAGAATATTTTTGAGTTTGAGGGTCATGTGCTTGTGTAGGGATAATGAATGAAATATATTGATATTATTGTTATGAGATGATTTTTTGTTGGGGGATGCTTGTGCTTGTAGATATATTAGATGTGAAAGTTGGAAAAGAATGTAGAATATTGTAAATTTTGGGTATGTTGGATGTGGAATCTTGTTTTGAAATGGTAAGAGATAAAATTTGTGAAATGGGAGGTTGGTATGAATGGTTGGGATTATATATTCTCATTATCATGTTTAATTCTTGTGTAACATATGGAATATTAGGAGGCACATAAGATGTGGTGGCATGGGTCATGAAAGGATTGTTTGTGCAATTGGATGTGTTTTGTGGGGATACATGGGGAATGTTTGTGTTTGGTGGATTTAGGACATGTATGTTTTTTCTATTGGGTATGTATAGTGATGTATGAGGAATGTTTGTGTTTGGTGAATTTGGAATATGTGTAGTTCTTTGATTAGTTATGTTTGGTGGATTTTAGATGTGAGATATTTTTTGATTGTTTATGTTTAGGATTTTGTAAATAAAATTTACATATTATTTCGAAAATGGTATTGAATCTACATTATATTATGGTATAGTTGGTTAAATAAGTATGGTTGGCATTGAAGGTTGTGGTATAGCTTCATCAATGGATTGAACTATAGGTATGTTCTCATGTGATTGAACATTAGATGACATGACTTGTGTGAGGGCTTGTTCCCTAAGTGTACCAATGTTGAATTCCAAAGGTAGCTTAGCACATGCTTTGTGTAGGTCTAAGAAAGTACACGTTGGGATCCAAGCAATGAGGGCATCAAGTGTTGTAGCTAAGGAGGGATCTTGTTGCATTTCTAAAACTTTATCTTCAATAAAATCCTCAAATTCCACAAATCCATTTGTGATGTCTTCTATGATGATTGGGGAATATTTAGGTTTTTTTGGTTGTATATCTTGGAAATCATGAGGATAAAATAAATGACTAGGAATTCCAAACTCTTATTCGGTATCATCCCTAGGTTCCATGACGTTTGAACTACTATGATTAGACTCCATATATTTCCTATATTGTGATCTTGTAATAGGCATAAAATTATGATGAACTTATGTAAAATGGATATAAGTAAAGGTTGATGATGTGACAATTTTTTTTTTCAAGATGGACTATGAGAGATATGTTGGGTAGATTTGGACAAAAAGTGATGTTGATGTTGTTTAATTGATGAAAGATATAAAAACCTCTAAAACTCAAAATTAACCTAAATATTCATTTTGATAAGTGCTAATGATGGTTTTCTCTTATACTAGACTAATGAGTTCAAGAAAAAGGATGATGGTGAGTTCACCAACTTAGAATTAGACAAGACCACAAAGCTAGTTTGGTCATAGATATTCACACTAATCCAACTATCTTACTTGAAAAGGTTGACTTCCAATCAAAGATACACTAGGAGATAAGGTGGGAGGTCTAAATGAGGTTGTGATTAATATTTATTGTTGGTGGATTGATTTTTTTTATTTATGATTATGATGATGTTATCCAAACCTAAGATAGGTAACCCTAATATTCCAAAATGAAAATGGCATGAAATTGATGTGAAAGTTGGTTTCTTGTGTGAACGATAAATGTTGATTGCAGTCTATTGTAGTACAGGTCTCAAATCCTAGGTTGGTTTACTTAGGAAATTTGCAAACTAAAAATTTAAGGATTTTGGAAAATAATTTTGATAGTCAAATGCATCAATCTAACTATCAAAGGAATCACTATGGATATCAATTGTGTCAATATAGATATCATATGTGATAAACTAAATCAAAGGTGTTTGTTAATAGGTACAACGTGAAGAGTAGAAGCTACCACAACTCACTACAAATCACTTGAAAAACATCAAGTTGGAAAGTAAAATAGACTAAGGGGTGCCCTATAAGGGTCATGTCTATATAAGAGACTAAGTATTAATATATGTATGTAATAGATGAAAAATTGGGAAGATATCAGATCATATAAGAATAAAGAAAGGGACTGCAATACAAATCAACTACTAAGACTTACTAATATAATGATTATATATATATATATATATGAAGTTATAAAAATTCAATGGATATGTGTGTTATGAATGATTTCTAATCTTTCTCAAGTTATAAATGAGTTACTATTAGATATAGTTTCCTACCACACTTACTCTCTTCCATCATTGTATCCTTTGGGGCATAAATTGACTACATAAGGGATACCAAGGTATATATCTTTGGATTGTATTTCCCTATTTCCTCTTACTAACATTGGTTCTATTTTTAGGACCCTAGAGAGGACAATGAAGAAAATTAAGAGTAAAATAATAAAACATTAGCAATAGAAACAGATAACAATAACAAAGTAATTTCTTTTGTAGATACCTCTCTTACGTACTACCTTTGTGATAGGGGGTAGAAACTTAAAAGGGATGAAAAAATGAAAGGGGGAGAAATTTGAAAATATTCCTAAAAAGATGTAATCATTCAAAATCTTAAACTACCCATGGGATATAAGGATTAATGAAAATATAGACTAGAAAAACCCATGGCAAAAGGAGATAACAAAAGAAAAGTGGACATCATTGAAAGGATTAAGTTAGGAATATAAATGAATGCAAAATAGAGGAGGTTGAAAGAGATTCAAGAATGACAAAAAAAGGTACCACAAATGAATGGAAGAAGTAGAAAAGAGGGAAAAATAACAAGACCTAGAATTTATGAAAGGAAATATAAATAAAGATAAAAATCATGGCATTGAGGGTGTTGTCGAGCATGCCGTTGTGGGTGCTTCCAAAGAAGAAGAAGAGTGCACCATTGGAGGTGCTACCGAAGAAATCAGAGAGAGGATTTCACAACTAGGTTCTAGAATGAAAAAAATAAACCAAATTTTACAAAACATAGAAGGAGAGATTGAAAACTATGGAAATAATAGAAAGGATTTGAAACAAGCAGTTGTAAGAATTATGCCACCACCTCTAACTAAAACACCAACTGCTCATCTAGATTGGAAAAATATTCAATCAAGGATAAATAAGGATTGGTTATCGATGTGAACCCCTATACAAAACCTTTGAAATAAAACATTTGATGCCAATTACTTAGATGGGTTAGTAACCAAAAGTGTTTTGAAAAGAAGAGGAGAAGATGTGGTATAAAATAAGAAGGATTTTATGATTTTAATAGTCTCTAATAAAATGACACTATCAAATAATCGAATGACACTTACTAGAAAATGAATATCTCTTAGGATGAAAAGAAAATTTGAACAAACACAACCCCCGGACCAAGAGCCACCCTTAATTTTGCTAAAAGAAAGAAGAATTTCTATGAAATAAATAGAACAAAACTTAGAAAAATAAGTCATAGGAGAACAAGGAGAGGGAAATAATATAGATCTAAGTGAATACAACTTTGAAATAGGATATACAAACTATGAATCCAAAGAAACAAACATGATTTATCCTAGGAAATTTCCTCTTTTTAGAAAAGATACAAATGAAGTAGCATAACATATCTTTATCCTATAATCTATTTGGAAAAGATAGCACATAACAAGAGACAATACAAAGATATTTGATTTCATTGGATCAATCTACAGAGACACAATTAAATGATACCAAAAAAACTACCCTAATAGTGACAAAGATTAGGAAATAGTGAAACAATATTTCATAGCCAACTTTGATACTTTTGACCTACCTATAGAAGGCATCAATAATATTTGACAACTTACAGTGAATGAGGATGAAACCATAAAAAAATTTGATAAAAGATTTAAATAATTTAATAGACAACTAGAAGAACCATTAACCAAAAAAAATATAAATGGTTCATCTTTAGAGTAATACTAGAAATTAGAATAGCCTTGGATGGGAGATATTTTAGTACCTTCTCAAAACTCATTACTTTTGTATGTCAGATTGAAAACCAATCCTAGAAAAAATAAGAAAGGGAAAAAGAGAACAATGAGTTGGAGAAACTAAAACTAGGGATTGAACAATTAAGACTCTGGTAAGAGATTATGGCGAAGCAAGATATGTTTGCACCAAGACCTAATATCTAGTGTACTTACTATGGAAGAGGACACAAAAGAAATGAGTGCTCAAAGGAAATTAGAGAAAATAAAGCTAATGCACTACGAGTAGACTTGTGAGAACTACCCAAAAAAGATAAACTCATTCTACTATGACACTTGTGGAGAATGAGATGATCACATGATACAAAGAATTTCCTCTCACAATTATTTCAATTAAGAGAAGATCCTACCGCAAAAAATTATAGTGACCAACAAAATTTGGAATATGTTAAAGGACTAGAAGAGAGGCCAATGTATCACCAGGATCATGGATACAAAGTATTGTAATGGAAAAACAAGAAGAATATCAATTCTATACAAAACCAACCAAATCAAGACACATACAATGATAGAGGTTGATTCTAAAGTGATAGAGACCAAGGCAAAGAAAGGAGATGAGAAAATGCCACATGTTTTAAATATGGTAAAATAGGTCACTTTACCACAGAATTTTGGGGGAGAGGAAGAAACCTATGGATTTTGTGGGATTACAAAATAAAATTTTCAATTGCATTAAAGCCCAGACCTATTATAGGAATGTGACTCAAAATCAAAGAGTGACAATATCAAAAGCCTAAATTCATGAAGGAAATGTAAAGGAGATTCACTATTCTCAAGATGATGAGGCCTTAAGGAGTGAATAGCCTTCAATTACCTCAAAAGACACTGCTTAGGTGACAAGATAAATGATGGAGAATGTTTACGTGACTTAACCAAATTGACACTAGGTTTTAAATAATGAGAATATTAAAATCACATAATTATAGGAGTAATTGTGTCACGTCTCAATCTTGATGCAGGTTGCTTTTGGTTTTGTGTGGATTTGTTACATGTTTTGATGTGCCTGGTAGGATAATAATTAATATGATGGTGTTTTGGTGTGGAGATAAATGAAAGTGTTTATTTAAATTATGAAAAGTTGAATAGTATTGAATGTGTTTTATTTTGAAAATGAAGCAAAATAGAGTAGAAACATTTTAATTAATGTAATGTATTGCTTTATTTATATCTTAATGTGATACTAATTCAATTATTGTTGTGTGCCTGAGTGCACTTGAGTTGTAGGAAGTCGAAGACCAAGGGTGTGATTAAGGAGAGGAAGTTAGCTTCTTGAAAAGACGAAGCAGGAAGACCTCTCGATCACACACACACACATAGATTCATATAGATTGCGTTTAGGAATGTCTAATTTTTGTGTGTTTGTTTTGAATTATTTGCGAATTAAATAACAAATAGTAAATTAAATAAATGATGAAATGAAAGCATGATAAAATAAAGGATTAATTTTTAATTAAAGTTAATTATAGATTTTTTATTTAAATGCTTATGCATTCTATTCTTCTTTTAATTTGTGTTAGTCTTGGAGTTAATAAGTTAACCATTAGTTAAAAGATATTTATTTTATTATTGAGTAAATATTTTCAAAAGGGGATTTACATGCAATTAAATTGAAAATTATTCTTATTTTAAAAATCCATTTTCAAGATTAGGGTAGAAATGGAAAGGAAAAGCATTTTTAAAAAGGGAAAAAAGAGTTCCCGAGAAGGTAACGGTTCTTGAAAAACTTTCTTGAAAACAAGCTCTGTAATTTTTGCTCTAATGGCTGCCAAGAAAATACTAAATCCTTTAGCTTAGTGAGTTTGAGAATTATTCTTTGGGAGATAGGAGGAAAATTGAGAGTTGGTAAATCATCTAAAAAGGAGGAAAGAAGAAGAAGACTCTCATAAAAGCCAGATTGAAAAGAAGCAAAGAGAAGAAAATTGTCTGAAGAGCATCTCCAACTGGAAGCGTAATTTCCAGGTTTTCCATTCTTTTCCCACAAATCTTGATTGAAATATGTAGGACACTTCTGAAGAATTTGAATGCCAATTTGAATTGTATGCAAGACTGTGAAAATCTAAGAAAATGTTTCATTCTTTGAGTGCATTGAAAGAATTTGCACAATTTTACTTCTTTCATATTGGGGCTTTTCTCCCTATGCTACTGTGCTTCATAGTTTTCATTTTTGAATGCTAAATATTTTATAATGAAATTCTGAATAAATAAATAAATATATATATATACACACCCCTATTTTCTGTGTGCATATCATATATATATATTATATAAAAAATATATATACATAGATATTAAAACTTCTGGAACGGTTGAATAGATGGCTGTATAAACGAATTTTTGAAGGCTTTATTAGTTTACTTTATGTAAGAAATGTGGGGACTACACCCCAGCCCCATCCATAGAGGAAGGGGCGGCGTTGTGAGAGGGCAGCACTGCCAAGGCCTATGGAGGAGGCGATGCCTCCTCACAGGCAGCACCTTCTCCTACGAGGAGGTCTTGGCCTCAATCTCCATACAAACTGTGAATTAAATAAATTCTTTTTAGCTTTCAAAGGTACGAATGATGAAATCTTATTTACTTTTCAAAAACACTACGAATCATGAAATCTTTATTCTGTGCGCAATAATTTAAGATTGTATATAAATTATATATATATATACGCAGCAATATATATACATATACACATACATATATGCATACATACATGCAAACAAATTCTAGCATTTGTATACTCTGTTTATTTTTCCTCAAAAAATATTACTCTCTATTAGTAGATTTACACATAAAATATATAGGGATAAATATATATTTATATATAAATATATATATAGTTATATAGTTATATACACACAGATATATATAAATATATATATATATATATATATATATATACCTGGCATAAATATCTTTGTTGTCTACAAAAAACACTACTTTCTATCATTGGTACTAAACTGAAAACACAACACATTATATATACATTCAGCCATAAGTTTACCATGTATTTATGTATATGTGGTTATATTATAAGTATATATAAAGATTTGTACAGTGAACTTTAAAATTTAAAAGTCAAATCTTAGAAAAGTAGCAGATTAAATTCACAAAAATAACATTGTGTATAGTAGCAAACTTGAATTTATATGCAATCTGGTTATTTACATTGTTTAGCTTTTCTAAAACTGCTATATTTTTTAATATCGATGCATTGTATGAGTCATCTTTTATCATTTCTAAACTTAGGGAAAATACACATAAGGCTATGTTAAAAGCTGAAGATGAAACTTTATAGCAAATGTAGACTATTGAAAACATAGTCAAAATTAGTGAATTTTCTGAAAAGAATGGTTTTCTTTTTGCTGAAACTATCAAATTTATTTACTGTGATCAAAACTAATTTAGAAAATAGAATTGGGACTGAATTTATTTTGCATTATAAACTCACTAGAAATTGTACAAGAAAACCTCATTTACTGAATGCATGCATGAAAGCTATTTTTGACAATCTTTGTGTGAACATTGAAGAATGATGAAAATTTCTTTGGAATTAGCAATGTGTAAAATCGAATTTGAACTTAGATGGAAAATGCATTATTTACTGTATTTTGAGAAACTTTCAGGACAGGATGCCGAAGGTGGACCCACAAAGATAGTAGTTTTACCTTTTCTAAAACTATCATTTAATTTATGTATGCTTGGCCAAGCACATGCACCATTGAAATAGATGGAATTAAAAGCCTAGAACTAAATGAATATAGGTCTCTGCCACCTCCTGTTTGCAAGAAATATGTGATTCTCATGTTAGGAATCCATATAGGCATCAGGCTTGCATCGAGAGTTCCCTCCTGCGTTGTTGTTTCAGGTTGCTAGGCTCCTCATGCAGGGCCGGGGATTTCTTCGAGTTAGGAAGGAACCCGGGGAAGTCATGTACTTCGTGGTTCGGCGGGAAAGGCGCCTTAATCACACTCTTGGCCCCAGCTTGCAAGAAGACTAGTGGTGTCACGGCGGTTGAGATCCAGAGATTTGCATGCTATAAATGTATTCATGTATTATTTTAAATGGCTTGTAAAGCCCACTTGTAAATGTAACTTTATTTGAAATTACGCTTTGTAACATTGAAATAGATGTATTTGAATGAAAGTTTTGATGTAGCATTGAAATAGATGTACTGATTGAATGATATTGGTGTAATTGAAACTTGAAAGAATTTATGGAAACTTATGGATATGCAATTGGCATTTACATATATATGTCATTGCAATGATCTTTATTGATAATGAAATTTACTTATTTTGCATACATGGAATGAAATTTATTATTGAATATTCCTTTTGTGCAATTATGGAAAGATCTTGATCTATGCATCCTTTGTTTTAATATACTTGAAATGTAATAAGATTGGAAAATTATGTGGTTTAAAGAACATCGTCTATCAAGCGTTACATTTTGGTATCAGAGCAACAAGGTTCAACTCTAGAACCTATGCCTAATTACACTTGACGTTATTTTTTGCTAGGTTAACCCTAATGGAGGGTAGATATTATCAGCGGGAACGGGGAGGAGGATTCCGTGGTGATCCCAATGATAAGATGAATCAGATTTTGGCCATTGTAAGTAGGCAAGACAAACTGGGCCAACAAGGTCTAAACCTGGTGAAAGTGAAAACATCATAAATGAACCAAACGGAGAAAACCCTGAAAATGACAAGAATCAAAGTAAGCTAACTAAGGTAGCTGAGGAATTGGGTAAGGACCTCAAGAAGGTGGTGCCACCCAAGTTTGATGGTAAATATTTTGGTGATGGGCCAAAAGCATGGATTATTGAAATGGAAAGGTATTTTTCCCTTCGGAACATGTCTGAGGAAACTAAAGTAGAATGGGGATCCTACCAGCTCATAAGTGAAGCTGCTACATGGTGGGAGAATGAAAGGGATGATAAAAAAAATTTGCAAACTTTTAGGAAGAGGTGGCTTCCACAGTCTTATTTTAATAAGAAAATGACAGAATTCCAGGTGCTCATTCAAGGAGGAATGACAGTGACACAGTACTGGGAGAAATTTTCTCACTTGCTTAAGTACGTACCTCAGCACTAGCATGATGAGAGGTTTCGTATACAGAAATTCATTCTGGGGCTTAGGCCTCAAATTGGAAATGAGGTGGATATGCATAGACCAACTACCATGGATGAAGCCTTTGAGTTGGCACTTTTGCAGGAACATAAAATGCAGTAGGTTGCAAACTACAAGAAAAGAAGGGAAGCCAAGTATGGCAATAAGAAGTTCCAAGGAAATCTCCAAGGTAACAATAACCAGGGCAATCAGAGCAATAAGGGTAACCAAAGAAATAATAACAGGAAAATCAGAAATTTGAAAAGGGGTGGTAGTCCTCAGAACCGTAATGATGGAAACCAGAATAATAATAAGAGGGCTAATTTCAATAAAAAGAATGACAATAACAAGAGGGATTTTTCTGATAGGCCTAAGGCACCTTGTAGGGGTTGTTATACTTGTGGTGGTGAGCATTACACTAGTGTGTGCCCTCAGAGGGTTAATAGATAGAATAACAGGAATCAACATCATATCCATGCGGCAGTTGACAATCGCCAAGCAAATTATCAATCCACTCCTATCCAGCTATCGGGTAAACTTTTTGGATGTCCTGTTTCTATTTTGATTGATACTGGTGCCACTAATAGTTTTGTGGATCCTCTTGTTGTATCTAAATTATCAATTAGACCGGGCTATATGGAAAATTCATGGAAAGTTCAGTATGGGAACCGGGTAGAGAGGAAGGTAGAGCAATGCCTGTTTTGTAGTGAACTTGAACTCCCTAGTCTCAAAACACAAGTTAATTTGTATGTAGCACCATTGGGATCTTATGATGTGATTTTGGGGATAAATTGGATTTCTGAACATAAGGCCCTTGTGGATTGCGAAGAGAAATCAATAAGGTGTCTTGATGACCAAGGAAATCATGTAGAGATTTGTGGTGTAAAAAGGCCTCTGGAACTTAGGCAAGTCTCTGCTATGCAATTAAAGAAGGCAAGCCGAAAGGGATGCACTATTTATGCAATAAAGGTGAAGGACCTTGATGAGATAGAATCATCAGTTAATGATCATCCCATTCTAAAATAATTTGAGGTTGTTTTTCCCGAAGAGCTAATTGAGCTACCACCTAAGCGTGTATTCAATTTTTCAATTGATTTAATACCGGGCACGAAACCTTAGTCCAAAGCCCCCTACAGGATGAACACAACGGAGTTATATGAGCTAAAAGCCCAATTGGAGGAATTGTTGAAGCAGGGTTTCATTAGACCAAGTGTGTCACCTTGGGGAGCTCCTGTTATATTTGTGAAGAAGAAGGATGGGACCTTGAGGTTATGCATTGATTACAAGATGCTTAACAAGGTTACTATCAAGAATAAATACATGCTTCCCCGTATTGATGATTTGTTTAACCAGTTAAAAGATGCCAAGGTATTCTCCAAAATAGATCTGAGATTGGGGTACCATCAGTTGAGGTTAAAGGATGAAGATATTCACAAGACTGCATTTAGGACAAGGTATGGGCACTACAAATTTACAGTGCTACCATTTGGGCTAACCAATGCCCCTGCAGCCTTCATGAATCTGATGAACAGTGTTTTTTGAGACTGCTTAGATAACTTTGTTTTAATCTTCCTTGATGATATCTTGATATATTTCAAGTCAGAGGCAGAGCATGAGAAGAATTTAAGGATAGTATTGTAGCGGTTGAGGGAACATAAGTTATATGGGAAAATGTCCAAATGTACCTTTTTTTGATCTGAGGTGCATTATTTGGGACACGTTATTTCAGCAGAAGGGATAGCCGTGGACCTAGATAAGATTAAGGCCATCTTAGATTGGCCAGCACTGCAAATTTTTTTAGAAGTCCGAAGCTTTATGGGACTTGTAGGATATTATAGGAGATTTGTGCAAGGGTTCTTGACAATAGCAATGCCCATTACCACACTCCAGAAGAAGGGAAAGAAATTTGAGTGGAGTGACAGGTGTGAAAAAGCTTTTCAGTTGCTAAAAGAGAAGCTTAATTTTGCATCTATTCTAGTTGTGCCTGATTTGAATGGTCATTTTACAGTGATTATTGATGCATCAGGAGAAGGGGTAGGATTCATTCTCATGTAGGGAGGACAAGTGGTGGCATATGAATTGATAAAGTTGAAGCAACATGAGTTAAATTATGCACCACATGATTTAGAGTTGGTAGCCATAGTTCATGCCCTTTAGATGTGGAGACACTATCTCTTGGGTAAGCCCTTTGAATTAAAAATAGATCATGTTGGATTATAGTACATCTTTACTCAACCCAACCTAAATGCTCGTCAGAGGCGATGGTTGGAATTTTTGAGTGAATATGACTTTGGCATTGAGTACATTAAAGGGAAGGAAAATAGGGTAGCAAATGCCTTGAGTAGGAGAAGACATCTTGCAGCCATGGTTACCATAAAATCTAATTTCAGGGAGCAGGTGGTTCAGGCTTTACCCAGGGATGAGTAGTATGAAAGGGTGAAACAAGCCCTAGAGCAAGACCCTTCAGATTGCAGATTTGTTGGATATGTATTTGAGTCAGATGGACTCTTGAGGTTCCAAGGTCGTATGTATATTCCTAACTCTGCAGGGTTGAGAGAGTTGGTGCTAGAGGAATTCCATAATGCGCCTTACTCAGGACACCCTGGTGTGACTAAAATGGTTAAGGGACTCAAGCCTCTATATTTCTAGCTAGGACTCAAAAGAGATGTTACTGCATTTATTGCCTGATGTTTGGAGTGCCAGCGAGTTAAGGCTAAGCATGTACATCCGACATGACTTTTATATGCTCATAGGGTGCTAGAATATAAGTGGCAGGTGATAACTATGTACTTTATTCAGGGATTGTTGATGTCTAGGAATCAACATGATACCATCCTAGTTGTGGTGGATAAATTAACTAAGGTAGCCCATTTCATTCCTGTGAACCTCAAGGATGGTTCAATGGTTTTGGCGAGGAAATTTGTACAAGAAATCTTTCGACTGCATGGAGTGTCAGAGGTGATCATTTCAGATCGTGACACTCAGATGACTTCAGGATTTTGGACTACTCTAAATTCTTCCCTAGGAAATAAATTAAATTTCAGTTCAGCATATCATCTTCAAACTGATGGTTAGTCTGAGAGGGTGAACCAGATTGTGGAGGATCTCCTCCGAATGTATTGTATGGAGCAGCAACACAAATGGGAGTATTTACCTTTGGTGGAGTTTTCCTACAACAACTCCTACCATGCCTCTTTGGGGATGACACCATTTGAGGCTCTATATGGATGTAAATGTCGAACACCCATCAGTTGGGACAGGGTTGAGGACAGGATTGTGATTGGACCCAAAATGTTGAGGGAAATGGAAGACCAGATGAAGCTTATCAAAGAAAAGCTTAAGCAAGCTTCAGATCGACAGAAGAGTCTTGCAGATAAGAATAGAACTTTATGACAATTCTTTGCAGGAGACAAGGTCTTTTTGAGAGTTCGGCCACATAAGAGTTCAATCTCTTTCGGCAAGAACTCAAAGCTTTCCCCTAGGTTTGTTGGGCCTTTTGATGTCTTGGAGGTGATTAATCTGGTTGCATACAGGCTTGCTCTGCCACCAGCTCTATCCTGAATCCATAATGTTTTTCATGTCTTGGTGCTTAAGCTGTATCATCTAGATGTAGCTCATATTCTTGACTGGCATGTGTTCCAGGTGCAGGATCCAAGAGTGATGCAGGTGGAGCCTCTCAGGATACTGGAAGAGCACAATGTTAAGTTGCAGAACAGGGACATTATGCAGTATAGGGTCCAGTGGGACCAATATTCGGTGGATAATGCCACCTAGGAGAATGCTGAGGAAATTGATAGAGCTTTTCATCACTTAAGATCTTAGCATTTTTTTCTTTTCTTGCATTTAAAGACTTATGATACACTGATTTTGCAGATTTTTTTGTGTGGTATTGTAATAAGACATCGAGACGATGTCTCTTCCTAGTGGGGAAGGATGTCACGTCTCAATCCTGATGCAGGTTGTTTTTGGTTTTGTGTAGATTTGTTACATGTTTTGATGTGCCTGGTAGGATAATAATTAATATGACGGTGTTTTGGTGTGGAGATAAATGAAAGTGTTTATTTAAATTATGAAAATTTGAATAATATTGAATGCATTTTATTTTGAAAATGAAGCAAAATAGAGTAGAAACATTTTAATTAATGTAATGTATTGCTTTATTTATATCTTAATGTGATACTAATTCAATTATTGTTGTGTGCTTGAGTGCACTTGAGTTGCAGGAAGTCAAAGACCAAGGGTGTGATTAAGGAGAGGAAGTTAGCTTCTTGACAGGACAAAGCAGGAAGACCTCTCGATCACACACACGCACTTAGATTCATATAGATTGCATTTAGGAATGTCTAATTTTTGTGTGTTTGTTTTGAATTATTTGCAAATTAAATAACAAATAGTAAATTAAATAAATGATGAAATGAAAGCATGATAAAATAAAGGATTAATTCTTAATTAAAGTTAATTATAGATTTTTTATTTAAATGCTTATGCATTCTATTCTTCTTTTAATTTTTGTTAGTCTTGGAGTTAATAAGTTAACCATTAGTTAAAAGATATTTATTTTATTATTGAGTAAATATTTTCAAAAGGGGATTTACTTGCAATTAAATTGAAAATTATTCTTATTTTTAAAATCCATTTTCAAGATTAGGGTAGAAATGGAAAGGAAAAGCATTTTAAAAAGGAAAAAAAGAGTTCCTGAGAAGGTAATGGTTCTTGAAAAACTTTCTTGAAAACAAGCTCTGTAATTTTTGCTCTAATAGCTGCCAAGAAAATATTGAATCCTTTAGCTTAGTGAGTTTGAGAATTATTCTTTGGGAGATAGGAGGAAAATTAAGAGTTGGTAAAGCATCCGAAAAGGAGGAAAGAAGAAGAAGACTCTCAGAAAAGCCAAATTGAAAAGAAGCAAAGAGAAGAAAATTGTCTGAAGAGCATCTCCAGCTGGAAGCGTAATTTCCAGGTTTTCCATTCTTTTCCCACAAATCTTGATTGAAATATGTAGACACTTCTGAAGAATTTGAATTCCAGTTTGAATTGTATGCAAGACTGTGAAAATTTGAGAAAATGCTTCATTCTTTGAGTGCATTGAAAGAATTTACACAATTTTACTTCTTTCAGATTGGGGATTTTCTCCCTATGCTACTGTGGTTCATAGTTTTTCGTTTTTGAATGCTAAATCTTTTATACTAAAATTCTGAATATATATATATATATACACACCCTTATTTTCTGTGTGCATATCATATATATATATATATTATAAAATATATATACGTAGATATTAAAGCTTTTGGAACTATTGAATAGATGGTTGTATAAGCGAATTTTTCAAGGCTTTATTAGTTTACTTTATGTAAGAAATGTGGGGACTACACCCCAGCCCCGTCCATAGAGGAAGGGGCGGTGCTGTGAGACGACAGCGCCCTCCATAGGCCAAGGCCTATGGAGGAGGCGTTGCCTCCTCACAGGCAGTGCCTTCCCCTATAGGGAGGCATTGGCCTCAATCTCCTTACAAACTGCGAATTAAATAAATTCTTTTTAGCTTTCAAAGCTGCAAATGATGAAATCTTATTTACTTTTCAAAAAAATTGCGAATCATGAAATCTTTATTCTATGCGCAGTAATTTAAGATTGTATATAAATTTTAAATATACATATATATATATATATATGTATATATATATACACACACATACATATATGCATACGTACATGCAAACAAATTCTGGCATTTGTATACTTTGTTTATTTTTCCTCTAAAAATATTACTTTCTGTCAGTAGATTTACACAGAAAATATATAGGGATAAATATATATTTATATATAAATATATATATATATATATATAGTTATATAGTTATATACACACAGATATATATAAATCTACATATATATATATATACATATATATATATATATATATATATATATACCTGGCATAAATATCATTGTTGTCTACAAAAAACACTACTTTCTGTCATTGGTACTAAACTGAAAACACAACACATTATATATACATTCAACCATAAGTTTACCATGTATTTATGTATATGTGGTTATATTATAAGTATATACACAGATCTATACAGTGAACTTTAAAAGTCAAATCTTAGAAAAGTAGCAGATTAAATTCACAAAAATAACATTGTGTACAATAGCAAACTTGAATTTATATGCAATCTGGTTATTTACATTGTTTAGCTTTTCTAAAACTGCTATATTTCTGAATATCGATGCATTGTATGAGTCATCTTTTATCATTTTTGAACTTAGGGAAAATACACATAAGGCTATGTTAAAAGTTGAAGATGAAACTTTATAGCAAATGTAGACTATTGAAAACACAGTCAAAATTAGTGAATTTTCTGAAAAGAGTGGTTTTCTTTTTGCTGAAACTATCAAAATTATTTACTGTGATCAAAACTAATTTAGAAAATAGAATTGGGACTGAATTTATTTTGCATTATAAACTCACTAGAAATTGTACAAGAAAACCTCATTTACTGAATGCATGCATGAAAGCTATTTTTGACAATCTTTGTGTGAACATTGAAGAATGATGAAAATTTCTTTGGAATTAGCAATGTGTAAAATCGAATGTGAACTTAGATGGAAAATGCATTATTTACTGTATTTTGAGAAACTTTCGGGACAGGATGCCGAAGGTGGACCCACAGAGATGGTAGTTTTACCTTTTCTAAAACTATCATTTATTTTATTTATGCTTGGCCAAGCACATGCACCATTGAAATAGATGGAATTAAAAGCCTAGAACTAAATGAATATAGGTCTCTGCCACCTCCTGTTTGCAAGAAATATGTGATTCTCATGTTAGGAATCCATATAGGCATCAGGCTTGCATCGAGAGTTCCCTCCTGCATTGTTTTTTCAGGTTGCTAGGCTCCTCATGTAGGGCCGGGGATTTCTTTGAGTTAGGAAGGAAGCCAGGGAAGTCATGTGCTTCGTGGTTGGGTCGAAAAGGTTCCTTAATCACACTCTTGGCCCTAGCTTGGAAGAAGACCAATGGTGTCACGACGGTTGAGGTCCAGAGATTCGCATGCTATAAATGTATTCATGTATTATTTTAAATGGCTTGTAAAGCCCACTTGTAAATGTAACTTTATTTAAAATTACGATTTGTAACATTGAAATAGATGTACTGATTAAATGATATTGATGTAATTGAAACTTGAAAGAATTTATGGAAACTTATGGATATGCAATTGGCATTTACATATATATATATATCATTGCAATGATCTTTATTGATAATATAATTTACTTCTTTTGCATACATGGAATGAAATTTATTACTGAATATTCCTTTTGTGCAATTATGGAAAGATCTTGATCTATACATCCTTTGTTTTAATATACTTGAAATGTAATAAGATTGGAAAATTATGTGGTTTAAAGAACATCATCTATCGAGCATTAAAAATTGGGAGAATTATGTTCATTGATATACAAAAACATAAAGTATAGAAACCATAGATTGTACCTTTAATCATATTAGCTCTTGCCCATGGACGCTAGCACATTGTGCAAACATCTATGTGTTGTACTATCATATCTAATGATATAAATAGTAAAACCCTAGAATCCAGAATACCCTACTGATTCAATCTATCCATCTACACACAAAGAGAACAAGAAAAATGTTGGGGGTTGTTTAGGGGCTTGCCTCAATCAAACCCTCATTTCAATGTTCCCACATCCACAAATAGTCAAGTAGGATCAAGATAGATAAAATGCATAAATCAAAGACATGTGATGGAAAAAAACTTCACAAAGGGGGGGAACCATATCACAAATATAATTAGATAAATAAAGATGAGATTATGTAGACACTTTATCATGTAAAATAAAATGAGAAGAGAGAATTACCAACAGCCTATGGCTCCCCTCTTGAATTGATAGACATGATATCTACTTATGAACAAGAGGATTCTTTAGTATTACAAGAGAAATAATTTCTATAGAGCTTTGTTGTGAGTGTGAGCAAGAAATAGCATTCTATATTTTAGAGTCCCCCCTCAAAATAAGAGTGAAAATGGAGTTTCATTAAGTTGTATGGGTGGAAGGATCCATTACACACACATCCTTGTTGCTACAATAAATTTCATGGGAAAATAATATAGAATATTCACATTTAAATTTTAGAAAGTACAGGAACACTAGCATGTCATAGAGATATCTACACATCACGCTAGTGTCCAACCAAAACTTCATGAGAATTAGACACTTAGGTTGCTAGTGCTTCATCATTGTCACCTATGAAGCCAAAATCATAAAATTCTAATTTATAGGTTTTTGTCATAGATGAGATGAGCCTAAAGGCGTAAGTGTGACATTTCCACAGGGTGCAATTTTATGACACTATATTTTTCCCCCACTTTACTAAGCTATTTTTTAAGAAAAATAAGTTACACTAAAGTAACTTGAAAGACAAATATTGATTTTGAAATTTTAACATTTTTTTTGCAAAAATGAAACTGTAGAGGTTGTAGAGGCCAAGCAAGTGAATATTGGAAATGCCCCCAATGTTTGAAATCATCCAAAAACTACAAAATCTAATGTGAAGTTTGATTTTGCAAAACTAAAAAATGGAAGAAACTACCATGGTGAAAAGAATGCTTAAGATAATTTTTGGTGAATCGAAAGAAAATTTTGATAAAGAACTGAGTATATTCCCCCTCCTATTTTTCCCCTAGCTAAGAGGGTAAAAAAAGGAAGGTAGGGAAGCCTAAGGTAAGTTTTCCATGAAAAACAGGCAAAATTTGCTTATATACTCCCATTATGGGCCTAAAGAAGGTCATTTTCACTATTTATTGCAAGGATTTTGTTGTGATTTCTATAGATCCCTCAGAAAAATGCCTCATAGACATGAGATACAATTACCCAGGATTGAGAATTTTTTATCTGTGGTGGAGAGGGATGAGCCAATTGATGAGGTACAAAGAAAATTTCACCTATCATTGTCATGTTTTAGTGTTTTTATCCCAAGAAGATTCACAAGCAACACAAGAATCAAGTCAAAAAACTATATTTCAATGGTCACGTAGGTTTCCAACCAGTGTGAAAAACTTTGTCATTCATGCTAGAATCTATCCTACATGTTTTCATCATCAAGCTAGGTATGGGACGCTAGCATGTCGCACAAGCATCTTAGAGAGAGACTGATAGAATTTTGTTTAAAGAGGTAGAATAGAGAGTATAGAATGGATTTACAAGACAATTTTTAATTTTATAGGACCTTCCCAAGATCCATGAGCATGGTGGAAATGTTGTCATGTTGCTGCGTAGGAGTCATAATAGGTAGATATTATCATATAAGTATTCATCTCTCAATAGGGGAGATGACTATGACCCTTATAGACATGTATTTCATTCTCCATTTCCCCCTTCAAGGAGAGAGGGTGGCCTATGAGGAGGGACACATGACACATGATGCATAGGTAGTGTAACAGTACATAATCGGTCATGTCATTGTGGAGGATACCTCTGAGAATGTCTACATGTGGTGGATGGAGTAGGGGTGCATTGTAGTGCCAATAGTGTGTTGTGTTATGATTGTGATGGTGGCACTGTGAGTAGCCATCGATGGGTGAGGCTCTTACCTTAATGGAGGCCTCATCCATTAAATTAGAGAGATGGAGGACCAAAGGATTGCATACGCTTGGGGCCGAAGCATGCTTGTGTATCTCTACTATGACTTCAAATGATACATCCATTTTGAGTACCACAATGCTATAACTTGCATACTTCTATAAGTATGGGTGTTCAAGAATATCACCTACACATGGCTAGCTAGATATCCTCGAGACATAAGGTAGGGAGATCCTCATACACACGTGTACTCATTGGGGTGCATTTGGAGATTTAGAGATTTACTTTTTTGGTAAAATATTTTTGATAGACTATAGAGCATAGATATTAGATGGTGGCCATATAAGTATATGACGAGCTAGCCCTAATACATGAGGTATTTTTGGTGCATGTAGTAAGATAGGCTCTTAGATGGCATGATAAATCACATTATTGTCCCATACTATTGGCATCGGGTGAATTTCCAATTTGGAAAGGTACAAGTTATCACACCTATAGTACCTATGTACAAACAATCACATTGAGTGTAGCACAAGTGGGATATTTTCCTCATCCCACCATTTTTGATGTTGCACTTAATGATGATGATGGTGAGGATGAAAATATACCAAGGGCCCTCCCTACCGATGACATTGCCATATTAGTTGGCTTTGCCAACTAGTAGGCGATAGAAGGTTTGACCTTGATTTTCCCAATGAACACCCCTAAGGTCAATGTTGGTGCATAAGGGTCAGATGGTGAGATGATAGAGATAAGTGGAGAGGAGGGTGTAGTAGAGGCAGCCCAAGCAAAGGAGAGATCAAGGTAGTGATGGTGAGTTTCCTCACCGATATGCACAATGATGATCTATGTCGCACCACCAGGTGCCCCAAAAGTTGTGCCCCCTTTTGTTGTTGCTACGAGACCCACCATCACATCTATTAGTGGTGTTGCAACTCTGGAACCACTTTGGTAGGCTAGGGACCTAGTACGAATTTCATTTGATATATAGATATGATATAGAATTTGTTTAATTTCAGTGGTTTCATTGTATGCTCAAATATACATATATTTTATGATGTAGTACTGATATCTCCCACTTTCTCTATCATTGCACTGTTTACATAGGAGTGGATCAACTTATTTAGTTGATGTATAGGAGAGGTAGTCCTAGTTTTCTAGATATAGGGCTAGGTCCTAGATGCACATAGGCCACAGTCAACTTAGTGGCATGCCCAATTATTTGAGCCTATAATACATATTTGGACTACTTATAAGGAGGGCTAGGTGGATTTGGTTCAACATATTGTAGAGCTACCAACCATGTCTAGGAAATTAGATCAATGGGGTGCAAAGCTTCATTCTTTCCTCACAAAGAGAGATCTAACAATTATGAGAGATCAGAGTGTCGATCAAGCTCATGAAAATATTTAGAGTTATGTCAATGACCTCAAGAGATATTTAGAGGTTGCTAGGGTGGCCCCTACTGATCTGCAGTATCCACAAGTACAACAGCTGAGAGATGAGCTAGCAGTGGTAAGGAAGAGAGAGGACACAATGAAAAAGCATGTTGCTTTTCTAAGGGATCAAGTGGGAGTATTGTGAGGAGATCTATGAGGACTTTGATCATGGAGTATATCTATGTCACAATCACATTGGTACTATTCACATGCTTCCATTTGCTAGCCACCCCTACCACCACTAGGACCAGAGGGTTACAAGAGTCATTCCCTTGGTGGATACATGTATTTTATCATTCTATATAATTTTTAATGTAAATATTCATATACACATATACAAGCATCACATTTTGTTATAGTTGTTTGATACATGTACATGACATTGATATAGATAATATATACATGAGATTTGGATTGGCATTATGTGTTTCATATACATGGTTTATTTTCATGTATGGTTATGCTATGGATGTATATTTATGGATGTATGCTTAGATTAGATGCTATCATGATCTAACTAAACACACATTCGATGAATTCTTAATTAAATGCAATGATGATCTAATTGTTTCCTAATGATGTAGATAGAATTTCAGAGGTAGAATGTATGGATAAAATAATTAATCAAATAAAATTCACTTATACATATCATAGAAACAAAACACATATATAACTTCTAATTAAATAAATTAAGTACATACATACATGTTTACAAGATAACACAAATTAAAGAGTAATGTGTTAGAGAAGGAATGTCATAGCATAACAAACTATGATCCCTAAAAAAGGGGTGAGTGTCATGCAAATTCCACATAGACTCTATGCATAGTATGTGCGAAGGTGGATTGCATTGACTGGTTCTTTTAGAGGAGTACCATCCATACAAGACAATCCTTAGGCACTAGAACCATACATAGAGGTGATTATGTAAGGACCTAACCAATTAGGGTTGAATTTCTCCTTTTGATTAGGTGGTGCATTTAAATTTCTCTGGTTCTCATAGAGAACGAGATCACCCACTTTAAAAGTGCAAGAAATAGTGCATTGATTGTAATTCTTAGAAATAGTCTTTTGATAAACCTGAAGATGATTGAGGGAATTTAATTGGTGCTCATTGAGCAACTCAAGTTGATTTGGATATTCAATGTGGTAAGTGTCATCATCAATTAACCCTTTAAGGGAAACGCACAAAGATAGAATTTCCAACTCAAAAGGCACAATATCCTCAACACCATACATAAGGTTATACAAGGTTAGAACCAATAGCCATATGAACACTCATGTGATGGGCCCATAATGCATAAGTCAATTGAGTTTTACAATCTTTGTCGTGTTTATTCACTATTTTTCAAAGAATTAGTTCAATATTTTTATTAGATGCTTTGACTTGGCTATTAGATTGAGGATAGTAAGGTGTAGAAAATTGATGTTGAATATGAAACCTCTCTAAGAATTTATTTACCTCTTTTTTCTTAAATGAAGTACCATTGTCAGATACAAGGGTAGAAGGAAATCCAGAGTGCGCAATAATGTTATTTAGAAGAAAGCTACAAATTTATTTAGCATTAGTGGATCAAAGTGGAATATCTTCAACCCACTTCATAAAGTAATTAGTAGCTATAATGATGAAGGTATGTACTTTAGAAGGAGGATATATTTTCCCAATAATATCCAACCCCATGTTGAAAATGGCCAAGGATAGATCTGACTACAAAGTTCTTGTGTAGGAGCTCAAATAAGATTACTATGTTACTAACATTGAGGACATTTCTTGACAAAGGAAAAGGAGTCTTGCTCCATTGTTTTCCAACCATATCCCATATGAATCATTTTATGCACCAAGTATTTACCACCAAAATTTCCACCCCAAGAGCTCAAATGAGCTTCTTGAAGGGAAAGGAGTTTCTTAGCCTTAGTCAGAAATCAAAGAAGACCATTGTAATATTTTTGATAAAGAACATTAGAAAAATGATGTAGTGAGCTGAAATCTTTTGTATCTAGACATGAGTATTGTTACTCGCATCATCATGAAAGTTTCTAGTTTTTAGGTAATTATCAATATGAGAATACCATTCCCCTAAGTCTATGTAAGCACACACAATACTACCAAGTTCATGTTTGTATGAGATAGTAGAAGAATAGAAAATTTGGACCACAAAGTAGTATTCATCTAAACCATCTTCTGAGGGTACAAGGGAATTCACACTTGCCATTACATGTATATGATTATTTTCTCTCCTAGGAACATTGTTTATAGTAAAATAAGAGAATCAATCAAGCAAGGATAAATCCAAATCCCAGTACTAAGGCTTGCTATTCTTAGCTTGATATGTTCCCATGATTTGATTTACAATAAGCTTAGAATCACCATGAATACATATATGTTTAATATCCAATGAAATTATGGAACAAAAGCCAACAATAAGAGCTTCAAACTCAATGGTATTATTTGTACACTAAAATTCTAATCGAAAAGATAGAGGAATTGGATTGCCTTCAGACGAGATTAAAAATAGACCTACCCTAGAGCTAGTTTGACATGTTGATCCATCAAAATACATTTCCCACATAGGTTTGTGATCTAATGTGAATCAAATTTCATCCGAGAACAAGTCCAAGTTAGGAAAAGAATGATGTGAAGGATATTTTTCCAATTGATCAGTGATAGCCTATCCTTTAATCACATTCTGAGATATGAACTTAATATCAAACTTAGAGCACAACATCACCCATTTTTTTAATCTTCACAAAAGATTAGTTCTAGTGAATAAGTGTTTGAGAATATCATATCTTACGATCACATGATTCTTTGCATGGAGAAGATAATGTTGTAACTTCTAGGTTGCAAAAATGAGAGCAAGACATTATTTTATCATAGTAGAGTATCGAGTTTCATAATCAACTAGAATATGACTAATGTAGTAGACCACCCTTTCTTTACCATCATCATCATGTTGATCTAACAAAGCTAATAAAGCATGAGGTGATACAAAAATATAAATAAAAAATGGTATATCTTACATAGCAAACATTAAGATAGGGGGATTAGCCATATAACTCTTGGTAGACTCAAAATCCTTGTGGTATTAATCATCTCATCAAAAATAGACATCTATCTTCAATAAACATTTGAATATAAGAGTACAATCAACCAAATGATACAAAAAACTAAAAATTGCATGAATCTTCCCTTGTAAACTATGTAGTTCAAAGATGTTCGTAGGTGGAGACATGTTAATAATCATATTGATCTTATTTGTATCAACTTCGATTCCATGATGAGAGACAATAAGTCCTAAAAAAAAATTCAATGTCTATGCTAGACACACTTAAGAAAATTTAGTCTCATCTTATAGAGTTGAAGCCTTTCAAAGATAAGATGAAGATTCCCAACGTGATCTTGACAAGTTGTTGACTTAGCCAATATTTCATCAATGTAATCTTCTAAGATCTTATGAATTAAATTGTGAAAGATAAGAGTCATTGCCTATTGGTAAGTTGCTCCAGCATTCTTTAATCCAAATGACATGACTACATAATAGAAAGTACCCCAAATGGTAGTGAAGGTTGTCTTATATTGATCTTCCAAGTTAATAAGGATCAAATTACAGGTTGAGAATCCATCCATCAAGGACAACAAGGAATGGATTCCAATCAAGTCTACAATCATATCTATATTAGGCAATAGAAATAATCCTTAAGATAAGCCTTATTAAGATCACAAAAGCTAATAAAAACACAAATACAACCATTAGGTTTGCTAAAAGTGATGATATTCGATGTCCAAGGTTTATAGTCAGCAGGATGGATAAAACTAGCTTTTACAATATTTTCTATCTCAGTTTTAACTAATAAAGAAACCTTGGGATTCATTTTATAGATCTTCTATTTAATGGGATTGGCATAAATACATAGGATGATATTATGAACTACCATAGATTCATCAATACCAGGCATGTCCTCATATGAAAAAGCAAAGATATCAAGATGAGAATGCAATAAATCAGTGTGTTGCTTAGATTCTTCTAAAGAAAGACATTTTCCAATCTTAATTACCTTTTTAGAAGATTTAGGATCCATGAAGATGTTAGAAGTATCTCCTTTGAGGAGAGTACTACAATCTTTAGGATGAGACATAGAAAAACTATCCATATTATATAAGGAAGCCTTCTCATCATAATTCATAACAGACTCACCAAAATATGCATGTCTATTTAAGCAATATGGGAATCACCGTTTATGATGATAATAATGTAGGTTAGAATATACACCCATGAATTATTCTAGAGCTTCATCCAAAGAGAAAAAATATAGAGTAACTTCATTAGAGTCTACCTTTCTTTCAATACATTCAAGATGAATTAGTTTAAGAGGATGAAATTTGGTAGAAACCATGTTAACTTTGAACCACAACTTGGCCTTAGACATTGTGGGGTAGTATCCAAGTCCAGCCTTAGAGTCACATGGATCAACCTCTAGGGAAACTTTAATACCTTGTTTATCAAGTCCACAACCTTTACCTCTATTGAAATAATGGATGCACAATGTCCTTGAAGCTGCAGCCTTCAAGAGGACCTTTTCCAAGAAGAAATTCAACCACATAGAAAGTGTTGAAACTAAGGGCATGCAAATGGAGATTGCTATTGATATCTAGAATATGAATAAAAATGAACAAATTCCTTGAATATATAGGCATGGGTGATATTCAAGATGCAATATGATGTTGCCATGTGTCATGATCTAACAACATGTGAACCCTACCTAGGAAATGATAAAAGATTGAGATAAGTTCTAGAAGGACAACTCATCTTCTAGAAGGAATCTTATCACCTACAAACATGGAAAGGGGAATTACCCCATTATTAATGATTTATCCAATAATGCAACCTAGGACTTAATTAAATAAACGAAAGACCTAAGTTAACTTATGCTAGTGTAATAAATAATTAATTACACTAACACCCCCCATAAGTGCAACTTAGGGAGGAAATGCAATGATTATGCAATGATGATGGGTCTCAGCTACATGATGGCCATTTTAGGTACCCATTTACATAATGAAAATGAAAGATGCAACTAATCTCCCACAACCAGAGAAAAGGGGAAAACCCAGTGGGAAAAAACCCCTCTCCAAAAAGGAGATGAAAATGCAAAAAAGTGAGAAAGGATGGGAAGGATGGAGAACTCCCAAATACCCCCCAGTACACCATCTGTCACATAGATACAATACAATCAATATCCCCCCCATAGGGAGGAAATAGAGAGACTATATAGCCCCCCCATAAGATGAGATTACCTGCAAAGATGGTAAGTGTATGAAGACAAAAAATGATCCAATGTCATCAAACAACTTGTCTTCCTTTTAGCAGAAACAAAACCAAGTGCAAGTGCTTAGATGCTTTCCATTCCGGATAGGAATTAAAGGAAGAGAGGATGAATGTGGATGTTGATGATGTCTCTGAAAGCTGTTCATGTGTCCCCTTTCTTGATGAATAAGATGCCACAATCAACCTAGGTACATGCCCAAACAATGAAGAATGTGACAAACCAAGATGATGCGGAAACTGATGTTGAACAAGATCCAAAGACAATGATATAATGAATATGATGGAGACTAGATTGCCCCCCCAAAATGAAGTGTCCTCAAAACCATTGGAATTTTTTTGAAGCAACAAAGGTGTCCAAACCACATGTCTCCTACTAGGAAGAAGAAAATCCAATGGTAGATACTGAAGAAACTCCAACTCCTAAATGAAATGAAAGGGAAGAAGTCTCATACATGAAATATTTGAAGAGAAACCAAGTGCCTCCAAGATAGTCCCTGGATCTCCAATCAAGGTTGAGGAAAAGGGATGTGGAGACTCAAGAAAAATCTCCAAAGTAGATTCTAAATAGAGGAGTAATATCCCCTCAAGAATGTCCTCCAAACCTGTAGAGATAGCCAAGGCTGCAATACCTGAAACAAATCCATCATGTGATGTCAAGCCTAGAAAACTGAATGTGTCCTGATGGATAGAGATGATGGAAGCCTCAATCAATGAATTTGGACAAGGAATCATTGATGTGAAGGGATACCAAAAGTCTCTGATGGAGAAGAAGGAACATCTAAAGAAACCATGTCAACCTCTTTGGAAGATTCAAAGCAATCCAAACAAACAACCTCTTGCATAGCAATATCATCATGGGGTACCTGATCTGAGGAATGACATTCTAAATCATGATCATTGGGGAAGGGTGGAGTATCTGAATATCCATATAGCTCCCAAAGCTTAGTCCAAAGGATATGAGGACAATCAAAATGATCAATAGAACTCAAAACATCACAATCAACTTGCATTCCAATGATCTCTAAGACTGTGTATCTATTGCAACTCCAAGAAAATTCATGAATACTTTCACTTGGATAAGGAACTATACCATATATATGTGGCAATAAATCAAGTGATTGGAGATGGTGTATGATCCCATTTCGCCATTATTGATAGTTTCCCTTATGTAGCATAGTTAGAGAAGGATAATATGTAATCAAATTTCTCCAAAATTACAAAGAAAATGACCTTCAACAACAAATAGAAACTTCCAAAGATGATGTACAACTAAAGTGATGCTACCCAAATCAAAAATTCTTTTCCCAAGCTTCAAGATATCCAAGTTATTGAACAAATGCACCGAATTGAAAAAATCAATGCAAGAGTACCTGGAGTTGAAATTGATCAAAGTGAATGGACTGATGAAAAAAGCTCTGAATTATCTTCCCGATGCTATTGGAAACATTGAAATTCAATGAACGGTTGTGAAGATATGAGCCTTTAAGTCTAGATTATGATTTTGACTTCAATTGATTGTAGATTTTTCTAAAAGAAAAATTCTGTAGAATGGATGTCACCACTATAAAGTAGACCAAATCCTCTTTCTGACGGTATCTCGTTTGTCAAATTTTGATACCCTGGGTGAAAGTCATGAAAAAATGAAAAAAATGCCTAGATTAGGCACTCTACAGGCTAATTAGGGGCATAAATTTGGCCCCCAGGTGCTAAGCACTTAGTTCTTGATATGACCGGCACGAGATATAAGGAAAAAAAGTGCTCCCTCCTGGAGCAGCGCGAGGGTGGAGAAACCTGGGTGGAGAGCTTAGAGGTGGCACAACTGGAGTCAAAAAATCCCCCAAACGACGCAACCGGTGGCTGGGGCCATAAAAGACTTTGGCACTATCTACGGCTGGGAGGTAGTCGATGGAAATTGATCAGCAGGACAAAATAAGTAAACTACACTGGTGGGAATGGAGCTCAAATAGCCAGCTACTGGATGTAAGCAAGACCTAACAAATATTCTGGTGTAGAGAGTGGTTGGCAACGAATGTGGGAGTGAGCCGACCAAAATAATTAATACCCTGCAAAAACTGAACACAGTTGATAGAGGTACACACGACTCTTTGATGGGGTTGACTAGATATAAAAACACCTGTAGTTTTTGAAAAAAAGGCAGCTGATAAAAAATATATTTCTATAGACTATTTAAACAGACCCCCAATTTTTTTTTAATATTGCTTAAAAGCAATTCAAAAAATAGGAATGAATGTCAATTAAAAATATTAAAGTTGATGGAAATATATATGATACCGATGATTTATCAAATCAAATCAAATGTCAATGATTTTCAAAAATCAACCTTATAATGTCGACGGGTGATTAAAATGGAAAGTTGCTCCAATTTATATTTCAGAAACTATAGAAAAATACCTAAAATATTTTTTTGCCAAACTATATAGAAAAAAGCCCTGATTTTTTCTAAAAATAAAATGGCCTACGACTCAAAAAAATTTGCCACAGAGGACAATTGACCGGGTTGATTTTTTATTGCAAATTGTACAGATTGTACGATTGATTTTGCAAACTCTAAAATACCTTTGATGGCTCCCGAGTTGATGAATCTGATTTTGATGAATGAATAGGCGATCTTAGGGTTTCAAGGCCTTCTAAAGATGATGGTGAGCTTGAATCTGACTCAATCTGCTCTAGAAATCAGCTTGGTCCCTGGGTGGATTCAAGTATCTTGCAATGGAAACCTTCAGCCTGTAATGAATCTCACTAGCCCAAATTTCTTGATCCTGGGATGAACTCTCAATGGAATGGCTCTAATATCATGTTGAAATAATGGATGCACAATGTCCCTAAATTTGTAGCCTTCAAGAGGACCTTTTCCAAGAAGAAATTCAACCACACAGAAAGTGTTGCAACTAAGGGCATGCAAATGGAGATTGCTATTGATATCTAGAATATGAATACAAATGTACGAATGCCTTGAATATATAGGCATGAGTGATATTCAAGATGCAATATGATGTTTCCATGTTTCATGATCTAACATGTGACAACATGTGAACCCTACTTAGGAAATGATAAAAGATTGAGAAAAGTTCAAGGACAACTTGTCTTCTAGAAGGAATCTTATCCCCTACAAAAACGGAAAGGGGAATTACCCCATTATTAATGATTTATCTAATAATGCAACATAGGAATTAATTAAATAAATGAAAGACATAAGTTAACTTATGCTAGTGTCATAAATAATTTATTACACTAACAAACTCCATAACCAAATTTAGAGAAAATGTTAAATCATATTTCATAACGCAATTGCAATTTGTGAGGAGGACGATTAGTGTAAAGAGCATAATCCATACTATAAGTATCACCCTTTTTTACATAAGAATAATCATCCTTCTTAGTAGAGGTGAATGAGATTTTTGGAATATCTAGGTGGATCGAATCTACTTTGTATTTCCTAATCTATAAGATTCAATGAAGTTCAAGGATCCCCCATCATCATCTAGATATGCATCCAGTTTAGGAGAAGGAATGGAAGGAGTAGACTCAGGAATTTCTATTTTTGGACGATGTTCTTCAGGGACATCTTTCTCTAGAGTATCCTCTATAATAGGTATTGTTGGTGTATATGTCAACATATTGGAAGATAATGAAGGAATACAATTTTTAAGAGTAGGTGCAACTGAAGTTTGACCAATAGCTATAATCTCACATAAGTATACAACATCAGGGTCAACCTTGATTGTATCACCTCATTATTAGTAACAAACTTCATAGAATAGTGCAGAGTAGAAGTAGCCACTCCCAAAGCATGAATCCATGGTCTCCCCAAGAGAATATTCTATGGTAATGATTCCAACATAACATATACCAGGGTGGGTACAATAACAAGTCTCAACCTTAAAGGAAATATTATCATGCCTAAGGCTTATAGACCGAAATTATCAAACCCATGAGTGTATAAGAAAGAAGCAACATGAGAAGCTAAATAAACTTTAATTTTAGGCAATAAATCAATACTACATACGTTGAGTGTCAACTAGTATCAATGAGAACACATCTAATACAAATTTTATTAATGCAAACTATTATCATCAAAGGATCTACTTGATTTTGCACTTCCAAAGGTGGGAGTTCATATGGATGGAATGTAATATTTGATGAATCCACACAAATATGATCTATCAACACATTAACATCTATCGGTCTAGTAGAAGAAGGAAAAAGAATTTTTTACAAGGCTTCCTAAAGCATATCCTAATAAACTAGAGCAATTTGAAGCTAATCCCAAAGTGAAATCTTGGCGAGAGTAACATGAATTTTCTCGATAAGATCATACTCACCTGTTTGCTTAATTGTAGGTCTAGGTGCTTGAGAAAGGCTTGGTTGAGAAAATAGTAAAGAAGTAGGTTGATTAACATTCAATTGATTCCTTCTAGTATTATAAGTATGGGATACCTCTCTATAAGAGGGATCTTTAGATTGCATGAATCTCATGTAAAGGTCTAGTATATCACTTTCAATAGGAACCCCACAAATAGAATGATTTTTTTTAAGAGAAGGGATAGATAGAGTCACATAAATGATTGGTCCCTTAGGCCTTTGAGGGGTGGAAAAGACTATGATTATATTTACGAACTTATCAACTTGTGAAGAAAAAATTTTAATGGAGAATTTTATTTAACAAATTTTTGAGTAGAAGGATATGCCTCTAAGAAGTCATCTAGGGCTTCATGCAACATATCAAAATCTTTCTCTAAAAATGCATTAAAATTTTGAAGAGATCCGACATGGTGAAAATGTACAAGAGGAAATTCACTACTCTCAATATCACAATGTCTTAAGGAGAAAATAGCCCTCAATTATCTCAATATATATTGCTCAAGTGACAAGATAAATGATGGAGAATATTTACAGGAATTAACCAAATTGACACTAGGTTTTAAATAATGAGAATATTAAAATAACTTAATTACATAAGTAAATGAAAAAATTATGTTCTTTGATATACAAAAATAAAAATTATAGAAACCATAGATTGTACCTTTAAGTGGATTATCTCTTGACCATGGACACCAGTGCAGTGCACGGACTTCTACACATCACGCTATCATCTTTGATGAAATAGATAGTAAAAGCCTAGAATCCAGAATACCCAACTCACTAAATCTATTCATTTGCACATAAACATAACAAGAAAAATGTTGGGGGTTGTTTAGGGGCATAACTCAGTCAAAACCCTCATTTCAATGTTTCCACCTCCATGAACAACCGGGTAGCATCAAGATACATAAAATGCATAAAGCAAAGATGTGTGATGAAAACAAACCCTACAAAGGAGGATAAACCTTATCATGAATATAATCAGATCAATAAATATGATGGAGAATATTTACAGGAATTAACCAAATTGACACTAGGTTTTAAATAATGAGAATATTAAAATAACTTAATTACATAAGTAAATGAAAAAAATTATGTTCTTTGATATACAAAAGTAAAAATTATAGAAACCATAGATTGTACCTTTAAGTGGATTATCTCTCGACCATGGACACCAGTGTGGTGCACGGACTTCTACACATCACGCTATCATCTTTGATGAAATAGATAGTAAAAGCCTAGAATCTAGAATACCCAACTCACTAAATCTATTCATTTGCACATAAACATAACAAGAAAAATGTTGGGGGTTGTTTAGGGGCATAACTCAGTCAAAACCCTCATTTCAATGTTTCCACCTCCATGAACAACCGGGTAGGATCAAGATACATAAAATGGATAAAGCAAAGATGTGTGATGAAAACAAACTCTACAAAGGAGGATAAACCTTATCATGAATATAATCAGATAAATAAATATGAGATTATGTAGAGAAGATCATGTAAGATAAAATGATAAGAGAGTGTTACCAACAGCTCGTGTCTCCCTCTTGAATTGATAGATGTAATAGACTTGGGAGCAAGAGGAATCTTGATTGTTATGTGAGAAAGAATTTTTGCATAGCTTCATTGTGAGAGTGAGAAATAAAGTGCCTTCCATTTTTAGAGTCTCGCCCCTCAAAATGAGAGTGAAAATAGAGTTTTTTTAAGCTTCATGGGTGGGACGAGTCATTACACATGCATCCTTATGGCTATGACACATTTCATGGGAAAAGAGAATTTCAAAAAGTATGGGGATGCTAGCATGGTGCAAAGATGTATACGTGTCATGATAGTGTTTGACCAAAACTTTATGAGAATCAGAAACTCAAGCTACTAGTGCTTCATCAATGTTGCCTATGAAGTCAAAATCATGAAATTCCAACTTATAGTTTTTTGTTATAAATGAGGTAGGCCTAAATGCATAAGTGTGAAACTACAACAGGGTACAATTTTACAACACTATAGGAAATCATAAGAAAGAATATGTCGAGACCAATAAATTTGATATAGAAGATCCTAAACACAACAAATCAGTAATAATAACAAGACAAGGAATCAATACTATAAATGATAGAAAAGACACAACAAAAGAAGAAACTACCTTAGATGAGGAGGTATTCCACCCCACTAAAAGACAACATGATCACATAGTGGAAGAAACAAAGAGAATAGTTGCAAAATAATAAGATCAGTAAACATACCAATACTTTTCTAAACAAGTAGGAATACTTAAAAAAATTAATAAAAATATCTACACAATCAAAACTATTAGATAAACTACAACAATTTTGTGAATATTGGAACAAAGACTAGAGTAAAATACACAAATAAGAATCATAAACAAAGAAAGATAATGAAACACACAACCAATTATGATCATAGTAAGTATCAACCACATAGATAACTAATGTCATGGTGGATTTAGGAGCAGATATCAATATGCTACCAAAATGGATGTTGGAATAAATAGGAAATCCAAATATAGAACAAACACCATATAATATTAGTCTAGCAAATGGGTCAGGAATGAAAATTGTGGGAACATGGAATTAGGTTGAAGTCAATGTCAAGGGAGTAAAGAAAATAGTATATTTTGAAGTAGTTGCAATAAAAGAAACCTTTGATTCATTCAATGCCCTACGAGGACTCAAGCGGTTTGTAAATTCCAATGGAATTATAGACTCAAAAATAGGAGATATCATTTGCTAATAAAGACATAATAGTTCATACCCCCCAGGGAAAAATCCAAATAAATCATAAATAGAAGTAAACCCAAAAGATTACAATGAAATTGACAAAAAAAACTTATACACAATCTTATGGTTACCACCAAGTGAGAATTTGAAATTAAAATCACCATATATAGCACAAATAGTGAGGAGGTATTAGATGCATTGACGCAGGAGGAACTGAAACTCCATTCCTAGATAATTACCAGATTCAACAACATATTTATGATTATGACGACACCAAAGAATGCTCAACATTCTACTGCCATTACAAATAATAAACCATACAACAATTGTGGCAAGATAGAAGACATCATAGAAGCTAAATCTAAGAAATATCATGTTGTGCAATTTTCACACACACGCCCCACTGGAGGCGGGGACCCTCTTTTTTTCTTTTGCATCTCTGCCTCTTGGCTTGGTCAAATTTTGGTTTTGCTCTTCTTGGGAGGTTATTTTGGGATTAAGTCTAGACTGGGTTTGATGAAGACAATATTTTGAGGCTCTAGGAGAAATTTGCATGTCTTGGAATTTGAAAATGGGGATTTTGAAGCGAATTTTCAATGTTATATATAAATCTTTTTTGCACCTATGGATAGAGGACGAAAAATTAGGCCGAGTTACTTTTTGAACTTTTTGAAATTCCTTCTAAAAAAAAAGTTATGGAGTTTAAGGGATTTTGACCCTGCAGGGAATTGGGGGATTTCCGTCCCTGAAGGAAATCCCTAAATTTCTATTTTTGGAAATTTCTAAGACCCCCTCAAAATCCTAAAATTTTCCAAAAATGGAATTTTTCTTTTGTACCCATGGATAGAGGACGAAAAATTAGGCAGAGTTGTTTTTTGAATTTTTTGAAAATTCATTCTAGAAAAAAAGTTATGGAGTTTAGGGGATTTTGACCCTGTAGGGAATTGGGGGATTTCCGTCCTTGAAGGAAATCCCGGAAATTTCTAAGACCCCCTCAAAATCCCAAAATTTTCCAAAAATGATTTTTTTTTTTGCACCCATGGATAGAGGACGAAAAATTAGGCAGGGTTGCTTTTTGAATTTTTTGAAAATTCCTTCTAGAAAAAAAGTTGAGGTTTAGGGGATTTTGACCTTGCAGGGAATTTGGGAATTTTCGTCCCTAATGGAAAATCTTGAAATTTCCATGACCCCCTCAAAATCCCGAAATTTCCATTTTTGGAAAATTCCAAGACCCCCTCAAAACCCCAAATTTTCCAAAAGGAAAAAAAAAAATTGAATTTTTCTTCCAAAAATAGAATTTTTTGAAAAATAATTTTTTCCCCAAAATGGAAATTTTTTCCTTGAAATTTTAAAATGTTCCAAAATGAAATTCTTGATATAGAAAAAAATTGAAAATTAAAATTTCAAATGGAAAGTTTCCATAAAAATATGTAAGTTTTTTTAAAAAGGCCAAAATTTTATTCAAGTTTAATTTGGATTGGATTTTTAACATGTGAGCTACTAATGATGATATCTATTTTTTAGAATTAAATAAATCAAAAGGGGAACTTGCATATGGATTCGTGCCAAAAGCGAAATATGGAAGAGTTCAATTTAGATTTTAAAAATGGGGCCTGCATATGAATCTGTGCCCAAACTATCTACAACTGGAAGGAGTTTCTGAAAAACATGTGAAACTAATTTCATCATCCAATCAGAATTTTCATTAATGACAAGCTGGCATAATATTGTTTTCTCATTGTTCCATGATGTAACTACTTTTATGCAATTAGATGATGATGTACCATGAGCTCCCAAATTAAATGTAACAGCTTGATGCTTCTAGAAGTGCAATTGCAGCCATTGGATGAATTAAATCTTGGGTATTGATTCAAAATGTAATTTTCTATAAAAGGCCAGTGTCTTCTCATTTGTAAAAGGGGGTTAGAATAGCTTATTAGAGGCTGTAAAAGGCCAGAATTGGCTAAGTTAGAGAAGTCAGTAGCTGTAGGAGAGAGTGGAAATTATTATGTAATGTTGGAGAAGTTAATGCAATTGGATTGTTGATTTGGCAAGTTTTGTGTTACACTTTGATAGTTTATGGTTTCTTGTTCTCAATTCTCAATGTTAGATGTTAGATTTCAGTTCTTTTGCAATAATGGTAAAATGTTAATGATGTTGATCGATCTCCGGTCCATACTTTTAGCAATTTGTTGATTGTAATTTGCTATGTAAAGTTAGTCTGGCCTTATTTTGTGCTAAGTTCAACTGTGGATGCTTGTTTACATTGCGCTAGTTATTGGGTATGTGGATGAATATTCATAGTTTGAAAATCTTCAATTTCCTTAGAAGATTGCACCATTTCTGTAGAGTTGTGGGCTTGTCCTTGATCAAGCAGAGATTGGTTTTATTGGAGATCTGTTCATTTGCAGCATTCATCATTATTGTGATTGATCTTAGGAGTTAGTTTAGAGTTGAATCTCTCTAAAACCCTTACCTCTTTTGTTGTTTATTTTGAATTTAGGTTAGTTTTATGATTAAAAACATCACCATATTGTTGCATCTAATGAAAGTATGCTTCCAACATTGTTCATTTATAAGGCCCCTTGTGATTACCAACATTTTCACATTTATCACTGAGTTGTTTATGCATTGTCAAGACTTGACATTAGAGACCTTGGGGTTATCTCTTGAGGCTTGCTGATAGAGATTTACCTTTCAAGAGAGATAGGATACTTGTATCTTGTCTGAGTTGTTGTTGTGCAGAAAACACCATCAACATATCACTATACAAATCACATTTTGTGAGGTATTTCAAACATTAAACTGCCCAAATACTTTAGGAATTGGAGACCTACTATCATTTATCACAAATAGAAAAAAAACACTAAAGAAAGGAGATTGGATATATTAAAACATACACTCATTTGTAATGTTGCATGATGGTGGAATGCACATAAAGAACACTTAGCACAATGGGAAATATTCAAAATCTTAATCAAAACAAGGTACCTCAAGAAGGAAGGTGAATATAAGGAAATACCAAAGTATAATGGACAAATTTCAACAGAGGAACATCTCACCATTTTTACTACCACATGGAAATGTTGAAAATGGAGGAAATTATGTAGCTTTAAAACTTGTAAAACTATGAGATTGTAGATCTAATTAAGTGTTCTTTGTTACAAATTATTTTTGTATGATTATATGTTTAGATCAATTTTACCTATTGTAGAAATAGACAGAAGATTGTAGAAGAATGAGATAAGAAGATAGAAGTGGCACAACATAGATGTGGAGAAACCCTTTTGGGAAAAATCTCCACCACCTAAATCAATAGTGCTTGTATTAATGAACCTTAGAAAAAGATTTCAATAACATTGTACCAATCCTTGATTGAGATGCTTCTTTTTCCTTCAACAATTCTTCTTCACAACCTACAATAAAATCTGATAGAACTTTCTTCAACTTGCTGTACTTAATAGACAATTATGAGCACTATAAACTCCAAAGAGTTGATCAAAACAAGAGCACAAAACTCCTCACAAATATCTACGCCTAGATTGGGAAAGTAGAGTTCTACATTGTAACATGAAGTCAAAACCAAAGTCTCCTCAATTTAGGTGCCCCAAATTGAACACTTAACTAATCGTTGGCCAACAAAATATCTTCCAAGTTTCTCCTCAAAGTTGGCACCCAAGAATGGTCCCACTTAACTAAGCCTTGTAAACATCTTCTCATGCAAAAGGTGTTAAATCAAAGATGCCAACTTGGGCGCCCAAGGTGGGTCCAAGTCAATCTTTGTTAACTAAAACATATCTCTCTACCAGTTCATGCAAACATTATGCATGATTGATCATCCCCACTTAACTGAATGTATCCATCTATTATTCATCATGCAGCTGAATTCATTAGTCATGCATTCCAAGTCAACTTAAGTCAACTAGCATTCAATTGAAACTAACTGCATGCAACTAAAGATAATTGAACCATAACTAAACTAAATTGAACTGAATTGAGCTCCACTCATGTAAATATCAATTCCTAACTTGTAGGATCTTTACATGCATTATTGAAGTGTTATTAATCCTTCAAACAGTTAACTTAAGCAAGGTGGGTTCCACCTTCCATGTGGGCACCCCAAATGCTCCTATTTTGTAGGAGCTCTTCTTGGGCATCCCCAAATGTTCCTATCATTTAGGAATAATTACAAATGTCAATTTATATGTTCATTTCATTTGAATTTAATCTCTTTCTAATCCTAATGTTGGGGAACACTTTCTAAGGACTTAGGAGATACATGAAATATGTTTAGGGTTACAATTAAATGGCATCCTATTCCCAACATTCTCCCACTTGACATTATACATTGTAATTATTCTAAACAAGGAATCATTATTATAAATCAAGTACAGGACTCAAGGCCAATGGCCTTCCTACACCAAGAGAACTTATCTGTAGGAACTAGTTTCGTAAGATAATCTACAACATTGATCAAAGTGTCAACTTTCTCAATCAATACCTTCCCACTCTCAACCATTTCTCACAAAAAATGATACTGAACATCAACATGCTTAGTAGGAGCATGATACATAATATTTTTGGCTAAACAAATAGCACTTTGACTATCACATTCAAGTTTAATTTGCTTGCAATTAAAACCAATACATTTCCCAAGTCTCTATAACCAAATTGCCTCTTTAGAGGCATGTGTAGCAGCCATGTACTCTACTTCTATGGTGGACAAAGAAATAATGGGCTGAATTAATCATCCAACTAACCACAACTGCAAACAAAGTAAACACATAGTCACTTGTGGACCTTCAACTGTCCAAGTCTCCTACCCAATCTGAATCAACAAAACCTTGTATGTCCAATGATCTATGCATAATATCAATATCATTAGCACCATGATAAACCAAATAGTAATCAGAAGTACCTTGTAAATATCTAAGCACCCTCTTAACATAATTCCAATGTTCTTTACCAAGGTTAGACATAAACCTATTTAGAACTCACTGCTTAGGCTATATCTGGTCTTGTACAAACCATTTCATACATTAAACTACCAACTGCACTAGCATATGGAATTTCAGACATTTCCTCATAATCAAAATCATATTTAGGACTCATGTCTGAACTTCACTTCATGCCATCTGGTAAAGGAATATTAATTGGCTTACTGTCATGCATGCTAAACTATTTCAAAATAGTATCAACATAGTTGCTTTGACTTAAGCAAAGCTTTCTATTACCTCTGTCTCTGCTGATCTCCATACCAAAGATATATTTTGCAACGCCTAAATCTTTCATCTCAAATGTGTTAGAGATTTGTTCTTTCAATTCTTTGATCATTACCGTGTTGTTACCAATAAACATGTCATCAACATACAAGATAATAATAAAAATCTGATCATCAATAACTTTTATGTATTAAACACAATGATCTTCCTCACTCCTAACATAACCAATTTTCAATGCAAAAGCATCAAACTTCTAGTACCACATTCTAGGTGACTGTTTCAATCCATATAAAGATCTCTTTAACTTGCAAACTAATTCTTCTTTTCCTTTTACAACAAAACCATCAGGTTGCCTCATATAAATCTCCTCATCAAGATTCCCATGCAAAAAAGAATTTTTCACATCCATTTGATCTATCTCAAAATCATAAGCAACAAAAATAGATAAAAAGAATCTAATATAAGTTAATTTAGCAACAAGAGAGAAGATTTCATTAAAGTCAACTCCCTCTCTCTAGGAGTATCCCTTGGATACTAATCTAGCCTTGTACCTTTCAAGATTACCATCTGCTCTGATTTTCTTTTTAAAGATCCATTTATGACCAATGGCCTTTCTTCCTTTAGGAAAACTCTCAAGATCCCATGTATCACAAGTATCCAAGGAATCCATTTCCTCATGCATAGCTTGTGACCAGAGCTCTTTCTCATCTGAAGACATAGCTTCCCTATAAGATCTAGGTTCATCATTATTACTCATCAAATCAAATATACAAAAGAAATAAGGTGGGATATACCTATCAACGGGATTCCATTGTCTTGTGGATCTTCTCAAAGGGGTTTCTTCTTGTTCCTCAATATGCTCATCATGAGCATCTATCTTAGAAGAACTCTTTGAAATCTCCTCATCCAATCCATCCAATTGTTCTTCAACATGTGCATCTTCATGCTTCTCAGTATTTATCTCAAAATGCATTGTTCGAGAAGTATCCTTCTCCTTTGGTTGTTCTTCTCTTGAATAAGCTCTAAATTCCCCAAAAATCACATCTCTAGATAAAGAAATTTTTTGAGTTAGAGGATTCCAAAGCTTGTAACCTTTTACATTTTCACCATAACCTATGAATATGCATTCCTATGCTTTTGGATCCAACTTAGACACTTTTCTTTAGGCACATGAACAAAAGCCTCACAACCAAAGATCTTTAAATGTGCAACACTAGGTTTCCTACCTAACCACATTTCATAAGGAGTTTTATCTTCAATAGATGAACTAGGGGATCTATTGATTAAATAACAAGAAGTACTTATAGCCTCGGCCCAAAGGCACCAATCTAGCTTAGCACTACTTAACATACTCCTAGCTCTTTCCATTAAGGTTTGATTTATCCTTTTTGCTACTCCATTTTGTTGAGGTGTATATGTAGTTTTTTGTCCCACAATTCATGCATGCTTACAATAATCATCAAAATTTCTTAGAACAATTTTCAGCACCATTATCTGATCTCAACACTTTTATCTTATGATCTGATTGTTTCTCAACCAAAGCCTTAAATTATTTAAACTTATTAAACACATCATATTTGTTATGTATAAAATAGATCCAAGTGTATCTTGAGACATCATCAATAAATGTGACATAATATCTAGATTTTCCAATAGAGTCAATATCCACAGGGCCCATTACATCTAAATGAATAATCTCTAATAATATTTTAGCTTTATTTGTTCCACTAGGAAATAAAGATCTAGATTTATTTCCAAACACACAATGCTCACATAAATCATTTTTATCAATATTATAATCAAGAATACCATCAACCAATTTCTTATTAAGAATGGTCCTAATACCTTTTACACCAATGTGGCCCAATCTATGGTGCCACAACATACATGTATTTTCAGCTTTAGTGAGGTATTAAGCTTAAAAAAAGTCCCAGTCCAAGATCCTTTAGCAACCACCATATTCCCTTTCACCAATCTACAACCACCTTTGTCAAATGTCACATGCATTCTAGAATAATTGAACTTAGATACATAAAGTAGATTTATAGCAAGTTCTGGAATATGTAAAACATCATTAAGGGTCTTAACCCTACCATCATAGAAACACAACTTTACCTCTCCTTTTCCCACAACCTTTTTTGTGATATTATCTCCAAAGAAGACATTCCCTCCATCATATGCAGTATACTTAGTGAACCACTCCTTGTTAGGAGTCATATGATAGGAGAAACCCAAATCAATAAGCCAAGAGTTATCACAAACATTATTAGATGAAATG
This sequence comes from Sequoia sempervirens, assembly GCA_007258455.2. Lineage (NCBI taxonomy): Eukaryota > Viridiplantae > Streptophyta > Pinopsida > Cupressales > Cupressaceae > Sequoia > Sequoia sempervirens. The sequence goes on along the minus strand of VDFB02270651.1, from coordinate 18,714,474 downwards.
ACCAATGCATCATTACTGTCATCTGAGGATTTCTCTGTAGAAGCATCAAAAATATTTTTCTTTTTCTTACAATCCTTCTTTACATGTCCAGGTTTCCCATAATTCCAACACTTTACCTTACTCTTACCAGGGGTTTTAGACTGTCCATTGGACTTACCCTTTCCTTTCTTGTCTCCCTTAGGTTCTCTTTCCTTAGGCATACCTCTTACAAACAAGGAATATTGGGATGTCGTTTTAGAATTCCTCCTCATCTCCTCTTATAGGAGAGTAGGGATTATATTATCCATCTTAGGATCTACACAACTACCACTAATAGCAACAATTAGATTTTCCCAAGATTCTGGTAAAGAACAAAGTAATCAAATGCATTTATCTTCATCTTCTAGCTTTACATCGACAAATTCTAATTGGCTTAGAATCAAATTAAAAGTATTTAAATGATGTGCAATAGAATCACCATCTTTCATCTTTAAAGAATACAATTGTCTTTTCAGATACAACTTATTAGTAAGACTTTTGGTTTGATAGATATCACCTATCCTCTTCCACAGTTTATATGTGGTAGTTTCATCTAAAACATTCAAGAGAACAACATCAGCAAGACATAATCTTATGGTACCTTTTTCCTTCTTATCAAGCTTAGCCCAATCCTCATCTGACATCATTGTAGGTGACTTTGTCTCATTACAAATAGCTAACCATTGATCTCTCTCTTCAAGGAGATCCTCCATTTTTAGTTTCCACATCTCATAACTAGATCCATTTAACCTTTCAATATATAAATGAGAAGTAGAACTCATTGTATCACACTTCTTTTATAAATCATAAATAACACAACAGTAAAAGCTCCCACTACAGCCTAAAAACCTTTAAAATTTTAAGAGAAAGGCATCCTAAAATCTACCCAACCATTAGCTCCGATACTAAATGTTGAAAATGGAGGTAATTATTTATCTTTAAAACTTGTAAAACTATGAGATTTTAGATCTAATTAAGTGTTCTTTGTTACAAATACTTTGTGTATGATTATTTGTTTAGATCAATTTTACCAATTGTAGAAATAGATAGAAGATTGTAGAAGAATGAGACAAGAAGATAGAAGTGACACAACATATACATGGAGAAACCCTTTTGGGAAAAAAATTCACCACTAGAATCAATATTTCTTGTATTATTTACCCTAAGAACAAGATTACAATAACATTGTATCAATCCTTGATTGAGATGCTTCTTTTGCCTTCATCAATTCTTCTTCACAACCTGCAATAAACTTTGATAGAACTCTCTTCAACTTGCTACAATTAATAGAAAATTATGAGAATTGTAAACTCCAAAGAGTTGATCAAAACAAGAGCACAAAACTCCTCACAAATATCTAAGCCTAGATTGGGAAAGTAGATTTCTACACTGTAACATGAAGTCAAAACCAAAGTATCCTCAATTTAGGCACCCCAAACTAAACACTTAACTAATTGTTGGTCAAGAAAATATCTTCCAAGCTTCTTCTCAAAGTTGGGGCCCAAGAATGGTCCCACTTAACCAAGCCTTGTAAATATCTTCTCATGAAAAATGTGTTAACTCAAAGATGCCAACTTGGGCGCCCAAGGTGGGTCCAAGTCAATCTTTGTTAACTGAAACATATCGCTTCACCAATTCATGCAAACATTATGCATGATTGATCATCCCCATTTAACTAAATGTATCCATCTGTTATCTGTCATGCAATTGAAGTCATTAGTCATGCATTCCAAGTCAACTTAAGTCAACTAGTATTCAACTGAAACTAACTACATGCAACTAAAGATAATTGAACTATAACTAAACTAAACTGAACTAAACTGAACTCCAGTCATGTAAATATCAATTCCTAACTTGTAGGATCTTTACATGCATTACTGAAGTGTTATGAATCCTTCAAAGAATTAATTTAAGCAAGGTCGGCACCCCAAGTTCTCCTATTTTGTAGGATCTCTTCTTGGGCATCCCCACATGTTCCTATCATTTAGGAATAATTACAAATATTAATTTAAATGTTCATTTCATTTGAATTCAATCTCTTTCTAATCCTAGTGTTGGGGAACACTTTCCAAGGAATTAGGAGATACATGAAATATGTTTAGGATTGCAATTAAATGGCATCCTATTCCAAATAGGAAAGACAAAAATGAATATGATGACCAATACATATACAATTATTTTATTATTATTAACACTGGTAGAATAGAATTGGCACATCAACCAAGAGCGAAGAGAGGAAATCAACAACTAGATAGAACTAACAAGATATTTTTATCACTCCTTTTCTTTCTACAATGAAAACACACACATACATACCACATTAATCAAAATAAAGGAGATAACATTCAAATCAAAGGAAATTTAGGAAATGGTGGTTCCACAACCCTTTACATCACCTCCATAATCACAAGGAATATGGAGATACATAGGATGACTTGATAAATAATTGACATTATCGAAGAAAAGATGTTGCCTAACAAAATAGGATGATGAGGATTCCCAATATATAGATATAGAAGTTCAACAAGGGGAAAGAGAGTTAGAATATCTAATAGAGGAAAAATAAAAACACTATAACCAAGCAATTAAAATAAAAGGAGAAAACATTTCTAAGGGAGGAGATCCTAAATTGGATAAGATAGTAGACTATTTGGATGACATACTAGTGGTGCAAGTTGCAAAGATGTTATCTAAATTTGAAGAACTATTTCCTAGAAATTTTACAGACCTAAAAGGCATAAAGGAGGGAGTTGGGGTCATGAAGATACAATTGAAAGAAGGATCTAAACCGGTACGAAAAATACCCTACCAACTAAACCCCAATATGAAGAAGAAAGTCAAAGTAGAATTAGACAAAATGTTGAAATTTGTGATAATCAAACCAATAGAATATGTGGAGTGGATTATCTCTATGGTAATTTAGAACAAGAAAATAGGTGAAATAAGAATTTTTGTTGACTTTAGGGAACTAAACAAAACCCGCATTCATGATCCCTTTCCTACACAATTCATTGAAGAAATTTTGGAATTAGTAGTAGGAAGAGAAATATACTCCTTCATTGATGGATTTTCAATGTATCATCAAGTAAGAATAAGTAGTGAAGACTAGCCGAAAATGATATTTGTGATAGAATGAGTCTCTTATATGTACATAGTGATGCTATTTGGCCTAAAGAATAGTTTATGGTATTCAACACAATAATGATAAATGGTTTTAAATACTTTATACATGAATTTTTGGAGGTATATTTAGATTATTGGATGGTATATGGCTTAGTTAAAAACCATGTTCAAGTATTAAGAATGATGCTAAATATGTGTAAAAGCATGTAGATTGTACTCAATTTGAAGAAATTTATGTTTGTGCAATACCATATGACACATCATATGCAAATAAGGGTTGATGGTAGACCCTATGAAGGTTAATTTAATCATGACACTACCACCACCAAAAACACCTTCAAATATAATTTTTTTTCTAGTATATACAAAGAAAATTCATAAAAGGGCATGCTAGAATAGTTGTAGCAATGGAAGAACTATTAAAAAATAAATTTGGTAGAAGTATTGAATGAATGAAGGAATTCCAACAAGCATTTGATACACTGAAGAATAAAATTATGGAAGCAATGATGCTAATATTCCCAGATTGGAACACACCATTCCATGTACATGTAGATACATCAAGAGTTTCCCTAGGATCAGTATTATCTCAACCCAAAGAAAATAAATAACACCACATAGCCTTTGCAAGTCAAAAACTATCTACGTTAGAGAAGAACTACACTACCGAGATTGAATCCCTAGCTATGGTTTATGCACTATAAAAAAATAGACAATATCTACTGTCAACACTATTTACATTATTCATAGATCATGAACCATTATAGTACTTACTCAATAGGCATGTCATACAAGGAAGGATATGTCAATGGTTACTCTCATTCCAAGAATTTGATTTTAAAGATAATGTTCAAGCCCAAAAAACCATAATCAAGGACTAGATTATTTATCAAGGATAGGAACAGGGGAAGAACCAGAAGATATAACTACCACACACTTGTTTAGACTAAATGTTGTACTAGAGGAACTACATGATATTGCTATACTCTTATCTAAATTCAAATTTCCCACATATCTACCATTGCAGGCTAAATAATATCTTGTGTCAAAGTATTTGTCATACACATTAATAGGAGAGTTACATCACATACGAAAAGATGAAATTATTAGAAGAGTTATGTTTGAACATGAAACAGAATCTATCTAGAAATAAGCACATGAAGGAAAAAAAAAAAGGGGACATAATTGTAGTGAAACAACAACAAAAAGGGTTAAACCAGTCAAAATTTGGTGGCCAACCCTATATAGAGATGCAAAAGAATATATCAAAAACTTTGATATATGTCAAATGGTGGGGAAACCTACCATAAGAGATGAGATGCTCTTGAAACCAATCTTAGCATAAATCCCATTTGAAAAAATGGGTGATAGAATTTATAGGACCAATTGACCCACCTGCTAAACAACTAAAAGCAAGATTCATCATAATAGGAGTTGGATATTTTTAAAAATGGGTAGAAGGAAAACATACTAGGAATGTACAACAAAAACCATCACAAGATTCCTATACAAAAATATAATCACTAGATATGGTTTCCCACTAACTGTAGTAAGTGATCAAGGAAAACACTTTGTTAATAAAGTAATTGTGGAGCTTCTACAAAATTTCATGAAAAACATAATAAAAACTCACCATACCACCGATAAGTAAATGGAGCAAGTGAGGCTCTAAACAAGATAATTAGGACAACACTTACAAAAATGTGCAAAGGAAATAGGTTAGATTGGGACATCAAGATACATGTGATACTTTGGACCTACCACACATCTTACAAGTGGACCACTAAGTTTACACCATTTCAATTGGTATATGGAGCTGATGCAATAGTTCCAATGAAATTTATAATCCCAAATCTGTGTACCACACCAACATTACAGTTGGATGATGATGAGTCCTTAGCACAAAGGATAGAGAAGCTAGAAAAATTGGATGAAAATAGTTTCATTGAATTATATAATTAGAAAGTAGAGCGACAAATAAAAAATGCATGACACAACATAAAACTCCACAATAAGACTTTTCAAATTAGAGATATGGTATTACTATCTGACAACAAATTCAAAAACTAGAGCAAATAAAAGGTAAGGTGGCTAGGACCATACTCTATCCATAAAATTGTGGAATCAGGAATGGTAAGATTAAAGAGATTAGATGACAATAAAATCATAGGGTATATGAATGGAGCTAGACTTAAATAGTACCACCTACCAAAGTAATGATAATTATAAAGTTTGAAAAGGACAAAAATTGTAAACTATGTAACATATGCAACATAAATTACTAAACAACAAAGTCAAATCATTAGCATTCCAAAGTTGCAAATGGTTAGAAAAGCATGTGAAAATCAATGAGAAAATGACATCAATGCATCCGCCAAACACAAATCTATTTAACCCCCTCATATCTTCACTACACTCACTTTGTATTCAAAATATCCAAGCTAACAAAATCAGTTTGAACTCTACTACTCTCACATATTGCTGCAAAATAAAGGCAACCCCAACCTTGAATGTTACTAAGAAGCTAAAACCAAAGTATAAGAAATACCCATTTAAGGAAATGGAAGTTGGTAAAGATGGGGAATTCTCAAATATCCCCATATATGTAGTCTACATAGAGGATGTGAGGAAATACATCCATGAGCCAATCACCAAATTTGATCATACCAAGTTTCAAGAGCTCAAACTAAGTCTCATAAACCAAGATCAAAGGACGTACCAACCCCAATTTCAAGTAGCAAAGAAGAGTCTTCACATTTGGAAGGAATTTATGGATTTTGTAATGATCATGATTAGGTATGATTAGTTCTCAATAGATTCAATGATAAATTTATCTACTTGGACAAACCCTACCGCATCACACAGGAAGGAATTCATGTAGTAACTAGGTTGAGTATGGTCAGAGAGGTACCAACAAAGAAAGAAGTAAAGAATGATTTAGTGATCAAACTCATCAATGCAACACCAGAAAAAATTAGCCTAAGCATTTGAGTAATAAAAAACCCTGAGGTATGGTACACAACTATTGGAATTGTGTACAAGATCTACTACACAAAAAAAGAGGATTCTACAACAATAATGAGAATACACACCACCTATTAGATGATAGTAGAGGGAAAATATTTTGAACTCTATAAGTGATGTGACAACAACTCATGGAGAGCCTTCAGAAGATAAAAACCTCCTGGTACAACTTCCAGTAGGGAACACTTCTAATTTTCCTTATTTCTACTTCCTAAAAGAAATTCCAACATTCAAAGGAAAATTTTGGTAGATAAACCTTTTAATACTTTCCCAAATCCAAATGCACACTTGCCAATTCTTGGACAAGAAGACATATACCATAGCATATTGGAGGTCCTTTAAGAGCTTCCAACAACATATGCAAACAAGGGAACAAATATCATGTGAATTTTTGAAGCAATACATCAACACCATTACATTCTTGGTGGACAAAGACTACACATACATGGAGGTAATGGAGCCATGAACAACTTGGATCCCCATGCTCCCATACAAAATTTCACAAAAGGAGGTAGATGCATATACCATAAAAATCCTCACAAAACTAAAAGACCCCAATACATAGAAGTTTAGAACTTACAAGGAGATTATCAATCAAATCCATAAGAATAATTTTCAAGAACTGTTTGAGAAGAACAAGGAGCAGCTACAAAAACAATGTGGTATTCCACCAAAGGAATCTACTCAACCATAATCTTCCACACTATCTTTGAAGAAACATACACCAACAACAACAAGATCCAAAAGACTGTAAGGAAGCTAAGGTAGCAGAACAACTTCCTACACTAATCTTAAGAGGAGAATAATGCACAAATTTTACAAATTTTTAACAGTTACAAAAACTTAAACAAAAATAGACATAAATATTATGCATACCACAACACAATGATTTATGTGGGGAAAACCATTTCAAGAGAAAAAACCCCACACTCCAAAATCCACCCAATATATTAGTCTTAAATCACAAAGATTACAATATACTTACAGAGTAAGCTTCTCACAGGAGTATCACCAACCAAAGATCTAGAGGAAACACGACCACTATTAGGCTCTCAGAATACATCAAAATACAGAACCATAATACAATGCCCTCATAAAATAGGGTTTCCTTCTAGGGAAATTCAACCTAATAAAATATCAGTCATTAGATATAAGACATAATGATGTCTCTTAACACCATCTGAACTTATTTGTGCTCACAGGATTAATTAATGAATCAACAACATTCATCAAAGTCTCCACCTTAACCAACTTCACCCTACCATATTTTACCATATCTCTAACAAAATTATACTATACATCAATGTGTTTTGTCCTAGCATGAAATATCAGGTTCTTAGCTAGACATATCACACTCTGAATATCGCAATAAATTATCATTGTACCTTGTTTAATTCCAATATCTAAACACATTCTCTTAATCCAAATGGCTTCTTTACAACCATGAGTAGATAGCATATACTCTGCTTCAGTAGTAGACAAAGTAACCATAACCTCTCTCTTACTCATCCAACTGATTGCACCACCAAATAAAACAAACACATAAGCACTAGTGGATCATCTACTATCAACATCACCTACCCAATCTAAATCCACATAACCATGAATATCAAGGGAAATATTGTATTCAACCATATTACTATGATAACATAAGGAATAATATGAGGTACCACACAAATATCTGAAGACTCTATTAAGTGCATCCTAATGAAATCTACCAAGATTAGACATATATCTGGAAAGAACTCCCATTGCTTGGGCAATGTCTATTCTAGTACAAACCATAGCATACATCAAACTTCCAACCGCACTCTGGTAAGGCACACTACTCATGTCTTCCATCTTTGATGGGGATATTGGAAAATATGAAATAGATAAATTTGTTCCAAATAAAACCAGAACACACAATGGTCTACAATTTTGTATATCAAACCTCTATAAAATTGAACTGACATAATGATGAATGGTCTAGATTTACAATAATAAATCTTAGGGGGGAAACCCACTATACTCCCCTATCGCAAACGTATCAACAGAACTTCATGTATCAATAGTACCTTATATAATTTCAAGATTAAGACACATTTACTAAAAAAATAATTCATAGAGTTTCCAACAAAACAATCTGAGGGTCTCGCATCCTCTTCTCAAATGGTTACAACAATAGATGTGCAAGAAATATTTAAAGCCTTAATCCAAATAAGTGTGGATAAGAAATCCCACAAGGAAAGGCCTAAACAAGTAGTAAAAAGGAAGATAATTACTTCCATAGAAGAGGAGGAAGAAGAATAAGTATAAGTGCATAAACTTCCAAAAAAGAGAAAAAAGAAAGTGAAAACTATAAAAATCTAATAACTAGAGGTAGTAGAGCAACCACAACCCCCTATCGATGTGATGGTGACTAAAAACACCATCCTTTATCATGGTATGCTCCCACAAGTAATATCCATGTATGAAGATTCAAATAATGATAATCAAGATAGGATAATATAAAGTTTAATAATGCACATAAGAAAGTTTGATAAAAGTGTAGAGGAAGTAATCAAAGACTTCCCACAACCCATAATTTTGGCAATCTGGGAAAGGAGAGAGAAATCCCTAAAGGAATAGGAATAAATAAGGTCTAGAAAGAAATAATAAAGTTATGGTATATCCTTACCATAGATCAAAAGAAGCAACTCACATAGTCCAAAGAATATAAACTTCACACAAAGCAGAGGGTGGACACTCTGATGGGAGGCCAAAAGGAAGAGATTGTTAAAATACAATAGTAGGCTATTGCAATAACAAAGAAAATCATGGACTTAGTCTTAGAAGAATAAATCAAATACCATCTCTCACACAAATCCCACCAATCATGTAAGAGGAAGAGGAACAAGAGTAGATGGAGGAAACGACCATGTCAATTTCTCCAATACAATCAATAAAAGAATTTTTGGCACAACAAAATAAATTACAACTAGCACCCACTCCTCAGCTCATAAAATTACCAATGATGGGCTCCCAGGTAAATTTAGCAAACATCTCCCCACTTCAAAAGCTACAATTCAGAGATATTTTCTATGATAGCGCTAGGGAGGAGATACTCCAACGTGTGGATAATGCCAAGCAATTAGAAGAGGTAGTTCAAACATTATAGAACTTTATTCGACATATGTAAAGGGGCACTTCCCTTCCACTACCACAATAGCTCAAACAACTAGTGGATGACTTGTAATCAAACCTTAAGGAACAAAAATATTGATAAGATAAGGAAAGAAGATCAATAGGAAGTGTTGAAGAAGAGAATAAAGGAGGCCACAAAAATGTTAGAAATGTGAAATAGATTGAATAACCCAAGGAACTTTTTAAGAGAAAATCAAAGTTACATAAATTGGAAAAATATAAGAATGCAAACCAATACTCTGAGAGATTATGCAATTTTAATGTGATAGAATTGCATTAAGAGCTTCCAAGATGAAAAGATGCATGAATAATGACTGCATGCATCAAGGTGCATGTATCATAAAGTATGCAACAATGCAAGAGAATGAATGGGCACAAATACAAGCTAGGTAGTGAGTTTATATAGAACTTAGGAGAGGTAGGTGGAAAATCCAACTAATAGGAATCAAAAAAAAAAAGTGGAGATGGACCACCAAAAGTGGAAAGTGGTTCCACCCTTTAAGGAAGGAGACACCTCAGCACTTATCTCCTAGTTATTAAATAATACTCACTTTATTATCCTAAGGAAGCTTAATTAAGTGTAGGAAAAACCTAGGAATAAGGAAAAATAAATCAACCCACTAGGAAAATAAAAACCTACACCAACAAAAAAGGTGTGTGGTAGACCACTCATAATTAGAGAAGCAATTGACAAATGTGGAAGGAAGCACAATGGAATCCAATGTCCTATACCACTTTTATCTCCAATGAATCGCTCTCACTAAAACACTAAAGGACCCAATATCACAATTAGAACCTAAAACATAGAAAAATAGGTTAAGGGGGTGGGGGTGGTTACCAATTTTAAATGTAGATGTGGATGAATCTATTTTCCTTTATTTCATTAGGAAATTAGATCCACACAAAGAATTGACTTACAACCCTTAGGTGAGTCAATTCAATGAGGGAATCTACCGATTTCCTTATGATTGAGGATGAGGGTATCAACTTGAACAACACTTTTGGGAGAAAAACTAAAAACAGTAAATCAACTCAATCATGCCCATTCAAACTTGAAACATCAATTTTAAGCATAATATAGACAGAAATAGCAAAGTTTCGACATATCTGGAAATGGTAGAATGATGTGTACCTATCACCAAAATGAAGATTCAAGAGGCTAAATGGGACTCATTTGCCTATAGGAGAATAGGTCTTTGTGTAGAGGTTTCAACCAGATTTAGAGAGCCTCTGATGTTAGTTTGTAGCTTTTGTTTGATCCAAGTTTAAATGTCAAAAAATTGGAAATGAGATCTGTAGGTGAGATTCTGTGAATTGACGACAATGTTGACAACTTTTTGCAACTTTGACTTTTCTAGTTTTGCTCCTTAAAGATTCTCAATCCTTCTTCAATCTAAGATCTACAAAACAAACAAAAGAGGGATTTTTTTTGTTTTTGGTGAATGGGTGTTTTCCTTGGTCAAACCCCATTTGGTTAATTAAACCTTCAATTGAAATAATGAAATATGAAATGAATGATGAATGGACAACGTTATGTTGCAACTCACCAAACCCTTGAATAAACCTTTGGAGGGATGAAATGTTGATCTTGATCTTGCATAAAAAATGACTTCAATGGATGTGGATCTTGATACTTGAAATATGACTTGAATGGTTTCTTGGATCTTTGAAACTTACATCACAATGTTAGCTCCAAAAACATTCATGATTGAAAAATACTTTGAAATAATGGTTGAGATATTGATTGCTGCAATAAATCATTGATAAATCTTCTCTTGAATGCCCTTGATCATAATCTTTTCTCTTGTGAAGTCTCACAAAAATTCTAGATTTCTTAGCCTTTTGAAATTGATAAAATAGCCTTGTATTTATAGGTATATATCCTTAATTTCCCAAAAATTATCAATTACAAGTCGACATTGAAATTTGAATTTGGGGACAATTAAATACCACCAAAAAAAATATTTTAAATTTAGGTTCAAAGGCCTAGGGAAGACCCATTCACCCATGGGTGAATGGGTCCTAGGTCCCTAATCCTAGAACACACATTGCTCAAGGTAAAGTATTATGTGTTGGTATTGATTTATGTTGTGTTTCCCCTTTAGAAAATGTAATTTATTAGGCTTGTAGATATAAAATAGGGCTTATTAAGGCATAATTAATTTCATTTTAATTGAGGGCCTGTGAAAATGTAAAGGAGTACATTTTTTGACACTACATTTAGCCCCCACTTTAGTCAGAGGATGACCTTGCATCAAACTCACACTAAAGTAGACAATAAAGAGAGGTCTAATTGTACAACTGATGAAAAGATTAGATGAAAAAGGTCGAGGATGATCAAGACCCCAAGATTTAAGATCCCATGACAAACCAACAAAGGCATAAGGAGACACATACCTTTGTTAAATATGCAATAGCAATGACAAGATACTCAATCATTCAATGTGAAAGACTAAAAGAAAGAAAAATAAAAGAGGGGTTGATCAAGCCTCGACTATTTGTCCAACTCAATGTGGATCAATCATTAGCTATTTGTCTAAAAAAAATTACAAGTGAAGCCCACTATCCACTATGCAAACCAAATATGCTCACACAAGCTAGTAAAATTTGATGCCCACGAGGTGAGCCCCAGGAAGTGGCTAGCTAACCATACCAAAGTTATACCTCTTGATAAATTTGATAAGGCACTACAAAGATGATCACAAGGCTATCAAGTTGCATTATGCTAGGCACTCATGAAAAAAGGATTCACTGGAAAGTGAGTTGTGTTATGCTTGGTGGCCTTGGAAAAGGATAAAGGCTCCACTAGAAAGCAAGTTGTGTTATGCTTGGTGGACTTGATACATGCAATAGGATATTCAAATGGGTTTTTCGTAGTTCATGAAAGGTCTCTCCTTAGGGAACATTGTGCCTCATGTCTCCAAGAGAGGACAAGTTGAGGTTAAAAGATTCACAACTTAGAGAATGTACTCCATAGCATCACCACTAACAGGAATTTCATATGATCATAAAGGTCACAATCTTGAAGGACATCAAACCCAATGACACCACCAAGAAGAAGACACATCACTTGAAGTAAGAAGACCACACTAGGAAACATGAATTATAGTTAAAAATGTCAAAATGATAATGCCAATGTATGCCCCCACTTAAAAGAAATTGCTAAATACCATGTTGTGAGCAATTACTTTAAAGTATAAAATGATAAATGCTAAACAATAAAGAATACATGAGAGCTTATTTGGAAAGCCCTATGTCAAGCATATGTTTCAAAATGAAGCTACGTCATGAAAAGGGGTTGCCCCAAATGAAATCCCAAACACATAAGGGATCCAAATATTCAGGTTCAACTTGTCTATCTACAATGTTATTATAGAGCTCAAAAATGTCATCATTCCCCCAAATAATCATAGAACTGGAAGAATGACACATAGAGAGTGAAAAAAAAAAAATTTGGTTCAACATGGAAGAGACCTAAATGTCTCAATTCCTTGTGTAATCCCCAAAAGGAAAACACAAGACAAGAGAAAAGGTAAAGGTTTACAACATATAGAAGAATGCAGGTACAAATAGTGGAATGAACATAAAGAAATGTCAAACAAAATGATGCAGGGGATCACATTATGCAAATGAAATCACACAAAAAGAACATAAAAAGAAGAAAAATAAAATACTAGTAAGGCACATGTGAGTCAACCTATAGCAGGTCATCCACATCCCAATCTTGTTCATCATATGTGAAAGGAAGATAACTAACCAAAAGGACAACGACAAGTGTTGTACTAGGAACATCACCAGGTTTAATAGGTGGTGAGTCACTAATTTTAAGAGTATCATCATGGTTTTTATTATCTAAGCTCATGGATGAGGACAAATATAAGTTCATCTCATTATGCACTTCCTCATCAATCTTAGCAATCTCATCATCATCATCCAAGTTAATCACAACATAAGGTCTTATGATAATATCCATGGAAGGTATTTGTTCTTGTTGTGGTTGAGATTTAGGATTTTCTTGTTGCAGTAGAGGTGGAGAATCATCATGCATTTCTTGATTTTTTTGATTTTGAGGTGTTGATTCATATTTTTCTTGAAACTGATGAGAAATAGCACAATGTTTACACCTACACTCTCTAGCATTTCAAATTTTTTTATACGGTTTTCAAGTTGTGATTATGTAGGAGCAGCTTTATCAACCATAGGTTTCTTTTCTTCCCATAAGGGAGGAATAGAAGGAACCATGGGAGGTTTTTCAACCACTTTCTCTTTAACTTTTGTAAACTTGTTTGATTTTAGGAGCGATAATGGGCCTTATTTGGTCATTTTGTGGTCTCTTATAGGAAATGTGTAAAGGATTTACTATAGTTTGGTCTTGGTTACTTGGAAGATATTTTGGTTCAATCATCTTCTCATTAAGGATAGGAGGCTCAATCATGGGTTGAGGCATATTTCTAAGGGATAACTCTGCTATGCGTTTTTCCTTAAACTTTTGATAAGATTTGAAAAAAAATTCTTCAGGGGGTCTAATAGGTTCCATAGGTTTGGGCCAAAATAAATCCAATGATAAATTACCACGGGAAGACACAGGATTAAAGCCAATATGGTGCATAGTAAAGATTTTTCTGTTAAATGGAAACTTCAAGAATTTATGAATGATCGACGAGATGACTTTCATGGAGCAAAGCTATGGATAGCCTAACTTCACATGAAATTGATCCAACATCGGGATGATGGAGAAGGAGACATTCAATTTTTTTAGTCCAACTTGTAATGGAAGAGTTATTGAACCTATTATAGGGCAAGAAAAACCATTATGATTTTTGATCCATGCTTTTAATTGTTCATAAGTATGTTGATATAGTTCATGCAAAAACATGAATTCTTTAGTGATCAAATTCTCTACACAAACGAGATCAATTAATATCCCATTAGTATGCTTGTCATTGATTCTTTCGACAATATAAAGAGAACCATCGGGTGCATGTTTAACTATGTCATTTCATGAGAAAGAAATGTCAAGGGACATATTGGTTAGGCCCTTATGAGGTTGATCTTCAATAATTCCAATCATACTATCCATAGGATTTTCCTCATTATCATTCAAGTTTTTATTATTTGTGTCAACATTCATCACATCATTCTTGGTTTCACTAGCTTTGACAAAGGAGATGTTATGATTTGGAAAAGGATTGGTAAAGATTTGTAAATTTTGGTTGGGAGGGGAAAAAAAATTATTACCTTGACCATTAACACCACCAATTTGAATGTGATTAGACTCAACGAGGTCTTGCACAATATTTTTAAGATGCTTACAATGTTCTATATCATGTCCATTTTTTCAGTAATAATGGTAGAAGGCATTTTGTTTATAGTTTGGATGTAAAGGCTTAGTAGGATCAGGATATCTAACAAGAGATAAGGAAATTAAGTTCTTGTTTAAGAGTTGCAACATGATGGAATGAAGGGTATCAGGTAGAGGGGTAAATTATCTACTCCTCTCCCCAAATGTATATGGATTTTTTGTTTTTATAGAAGCCACTTGGGAGTCAATATATTGAGTTAGTTGAGGAGCATTGAGTTGTATAAAGGCCTTAATTTAGTTTCTTGAATGATTAGTAGTTAGTTTGAAGTGTGGATTCAATTTTTTTAGGATGGTTAGAGGGAGTTTTTACTTCATGACTACTTGCCAAATTTTGGTAATAATGAAGGGCAATGCACAATTGTGTGACGGAGGGAAATTTCATCATCCAAATCTTATCTTGAATATTATGTTGAAAATTCTCAATAAACATGTTGAAGATTAGGATCAAGAATCCTAATGTTAATTTGTGAGTAAAGCAATTGATAACGAGAGAAAAATTCAATGAAATTTTCATCATCCTTCTTCTTACATTTCATTAAATTTGTAAGGTCATCTTAAGACCCATGTGTATTTGGAAATGATTGAGAAAGGAATCAACAAGTTCATTGAATGAATGTATTGAATTATTCAGTAAGGAATAAAACCATTCCAAAGTGGTACTTTCAAGGATCTAGGGAAGAGTTTAACCAAGATTTTATCCTAAAAAATGAAGTCACTACATAAGGTTGTGTATGCGGCAACATGGCTAACAAGATCTCCTTTCCCACCATATTTCTCAAATCTAGGAATCTCTATGCCTTGTGGCATTTTTTTTCTCAATATCTCCAAGGATAATGGGTTTCTTTTGACATATTGTGAAGGTTGGCCATTTTTTTATTTTGATTCAATGTAACAATTTATTGTTGGAGGTATAAAACACTTTGCAAGAGTTGGTTAAGGATGAGATCATTGTTTGTATTATGAGATGGAGGTGTATATGTATTTGGAGGACAAGTGAATTGTAAATTTGTGAGGGGAGATGGGTTCAAAGATATTAGATTTGAATGCACAAAGCTAAATGGATTCCCAATGGAAATACCTAAGGTAGTATTGACATTGATAGTGGGTTGTATGGTTATTGTAATAGTTGGATTAGTGTATGTCAAAATAGAGTCCATGGTTGTGGAAGGAGGAATTAAATTTCCACCTTGACTTTGAGTATATCCAAAAGTTTGAGCGCAACAAGTCATTGTAGGGACATGTTTATCAATAATGTGAGCTAGGATATGCATAATCTCTATTTTGTGTTCATTATCAATTATTATCCTCATGTTATCTATGAGGGGAATCACAGTACCAACAATATATTTGAAACTCAAAATTTTTTGCAATTTCTCTAATTCTCCATCCATTTCTCTTAGTTCTCCTTGAGGGAAATTATCAACCATTTATTCAACATTTTTAACATTGTTTGTTGGTAAGAACATCATAGGGAATGAAGTGTCAAGGGTATGGTCCATGATGGGTTGACTAGTGTCAACACTATGAGTGAAAGAGGTGGAGAACTCAAGATCCACGGCTAATGTGCTAGCACGGGATTGCATGAGTCTAGAGCTACATCTCACAAGAGTATTGGAAATAGGACACATAGTTGTGAAGCTCATAAAAGTTTCACCAAACCTAAAGTGCACCCAAAATGGAGAATAGGAAAGGATGAAGTGTAATGCAAAGAGATAGAAATTTCCATATTTTAAACAAGATAATTTTAATAGCAAGGATGAATTGTAATGCAAAGAGATAGAAATCTCCATATTTTAAACAATATAATTTTCTAATTATACTATGAAAATACCTAAAAAATGACATCTTTTAATTCCAATTTATGTTTGAAATGCACTTGAATTGATCAATTAGCCTTATTATAAATGATTGTAGAAAATAGAAATTCGAGAAATTGAAATAGAAAGCCAAATCTAGAATGTAGATAGAGAGTTCTTAGTGCCCAAAAATTTAGAAATAGTTCTGATTAGGGAATTATTCACCCATGGGTGAATGGGTCTTTTTTTAGGGTTTTGAAAAATTAAATTACAAATTTATGAGTTGATGTTTATGTTTCTAGATTCTAGTTGCAAAAAAGAAATTATAGTTTTAAATTTCTAGCAGATCAAATCTAAATGCAAGTGTGAAATGATGGTAAATGGCAAGCAAAAAGACCTAATTTGAGATGTTATTTTTATTCAATTTTTTGATTTAAGTGATTGATTATGCAATGTTATTTTAGCACTATGCAAAATTAATGAATTTTTTGAATTTTTTTAGATTTTAAAGAATGCAAAATGAAAATAAAACCCTAAATGAGATGCAAACTAATGGAAGTTAACAACCCTAAATGAGATACAAATCAATGAAATACAATGAAAAGTAATGTAAATCCTAGATCTAGGGTATGAATGGACTCCAAATTTAGAAGGTTTATAGTGCAAGAATGTCAGGTTCACCACAATGAAACACCGAAAAATAGGTTAGGGGGGGTTCGCCAATTTTAAAATGTAGATGTGGATGGAACTATTTTCCTTTATTTCATTAGGAAATGAGATCCAAACAAAGCATTGACTTACAACCCTTAGGTGAGTCAACTTAATGAGGGTATCTACTGATTTACTTATGATTGAGGACAGGGTATCAACCTAAACAACACTTTTAGGAAAAAACTAAAAATAAAAATCAACTCAATCATTCCCATTCAAACTTGAAACATCAAGTTAAAGAGTAATATAGATAGAAACAACAAAGTTCCAACAAATCTAGAAATGGAAGAGTGATGTGTACCTTTCACCAAAATGTAAATTCAGGAGGCAAGCTGGGACTCATTCGCCTATAGGTGTATTAAAAAGGTGCATGACAACTAAGAGGGGGATGAATTAGTTCTCACAAAAATTCAAACTTAAAACTTCAACACTTATCAATTCCACAACCACACTATTCTGTTATTAAGTTTGTGCATGAAACACAAATAACAAAAAGTAAAATCAACACAATGAATACCAAATTTTTACGTGGAAAATCCAATGAGGGAAAAACCACGGTGATGATTAACTCACAATATAAAGAGATTGTAAAACTAAATACAAAGGCTCACTGCCCAGAAGAGGACTCACTATCCAAATATAAAGGCTCACTTCCTACAGAAAGGACTCACTGCCCAATAGGGAGGCTCACTTCCTACTGATACAAAAGAGAAAAAAAGATCCACCACAACAATTAACACACATCCATAGCCTTGATTAGAAGATTGCAGAAACCTTTAGCTCACTACCTTCAAGAATCTAACACAATGAAGTATTGTTGCCTCAAATCACTGATATGCTTCTTTTATCAAATTCATCCTTACCAAACTAAACTCTTCCTAAATGTTCATCCTCAACCCATTGATATATCTTGCTACTTTCTCCTTTCTTTCTTCACTATGTCCAGTCCTGATGATGATCTTATGACATTCCTTCATGTATTCTTTCATAGTCTTTTCCATCTGTCTTAGGTTTTGCAATCTCTTCAGCAGCTCCAACTCATAGTCCATAGGTATAAACTGGTTCTTCAATTTTGTCACCATTTCATCCCATTTCATAATCTTCTCTTTACCTTTTTTGTTTCTTTCCAATTGAAATTCCTTCCACCATATTGCAACATGTCTTTTCAGCTTAGTCTTCACAAATCTCACTCTTTTTGGATCTTCAATTTCTTCATACTCAAAGTATTCTTCCATGTCATTTATCCAATCAATCAACTCCTTAGGGTTTAGGTTACCGGTATAGTTTGAAATCTCCATTCTTGGTCACTTTCCTATTTTTGAAATAGCCTCAACATCTTCATTTGATATGATTCTTCCTCTTCTAAGGTTTCTTCAGTTAGATCTACAGCTCAAACTTCATCATCATCAATTTCATCATTAGGTCTAGGGTCTAAGCCCTTTCTTCTGTCTTCTTCAACAACATCCAATCTCACTTTCAATGTTCGCATCATTTCCATCATCTCATCCATCTTCCCAACAACATTAATGGTAGTATGAATTCTCCTCGCTGGCATCTCTTCCTAGGATTTGGTGCAACTGCCTCAAGTCAACGATCTAGCTATAGGGTCGCAACTCCCTCACAATTGACGATCTATTGACAAACACAAGTAAGCTGCCTCAAGTCGGTGATCTATCCACACAAAGATCTTATAGAATTCCTTCACTCAACTTCACTCTCTTCTCCTGAAGTTTTGAACTTCTCTCTAATACCATTTGGTGTAGTCAAGAGTGGAGGGTCCAGAAATAGGACTGTCCAACCTTGCAGCAAGAGTAAACACAACGAAAACTCAAAGAATTGGAACAACAATCACACATGGAAATATAGAGATTGATCAATTATTTAATAGCAACATGACCTTCCTTTCGGCTTACAGATTACAGAAAGATATGGTGTTAAGCCCAGAAATACAATGTGGGTCGAAGCACTTATCTATCACTTCTATCCTTCTACTCTACTTCCTTGCCTAATGCAACTACACAATGCTTATATATATCAATTCCCAAGTCCAAAAAAGGTCTATGTCAGCCTCAAGAGGTCTCAAACCCCAAAGTTGATGAAACGTGTGAAGGTCAACCAAAACATATGAATTTCCTTTGATCCTCAGAAAAACATGATGCGGATAGGAATGAAGGCTCCTCGATGAATGTGCATCCTTAAGAAATGGTTTCCTATGCTTCGCAATTCATGGAATAGGTCCGCACACTTGAAAAGCCAAGACTGGTCAATGAACACTCTCTGTCTGAATACAACTGATATCATGTTAGCAATAACTTCATACTAGAATCTCCAAACCACTTGAATTCTAGATATGATTTAGATGTTGCAATGAAGATCATATATCCTACTCTGTGAGCTCTGATGTTACAATGCAGTATAATGAAGTATGAAATACTAAGACTGGGTCCTGACAACTAGCTATTGAAATGCAAGAAAACATGAATGCAAATATTTTTGGTTGATGCAAGATTGCTTGAAACCTAGGATGCTCCTGCATCATGGTCACAATTTACAATCCTACTACTCAAGTTGTGAGTAATTCTAACATGTGTAACCAATGTTGCTATCATTTTCTAATATTCTTCAAGAGAGGACCTCCTTAGAGACACATTCATTTCATTTGTTTCTAAAGCACAAATACCATGATCCACATTATCATCTTTATCAGGAAAAATTTGTTGATGATACACATTTGATTTCTACCTCTGGTTGTCAACATCAACCTCATGTGATTCTTCTTTTGCAGAGCACTCTTCCTCAACAAAATTTGATCTGTACATAAGCACATGTATGTCTTCATTGTTCTCCTAAAGTGGCTCATAATCATCAGGTTCATTTTGTTCTTCTTCAAATTATTTTGTAACTAAACATGTTTGAGAGGCATGTGGCACCTAGCAAACAATACACCAAGGAGCCTCATTAGCAAAATTTACAAAATTCTTTTGTAATGGATCATGGGGAACTTTGCTTTGAGTGTTCTTTTGAGTATTTTGAATTGGCTTTCCATTATGCCAATTGGTATTGTAAGGATGATCCTGTAGCCTAAGAGGTCTCTCATTTCTTTGGAAATTAGGCTTATCATTGGTCAACCCCTTCTCTTGCCTAGAAAGCCTATAACTGATGTCCTTCATGGAACTTGCAACCTTATCTATTTTGTCTTCAAGTGAAGACCCTTATTTCTATAGAATTTTTTATTTTCCTTCTTTGGGTTCTCCAAGATCTTGACATCATCTCTTCTCCCAACCTTGCCTAATGCTCTTCTATTATTTTCAATAAGTACTACAATCTTGAAAGCCTCTCTCAAAGTTTAAGGATTCTTGTCTTGTAGATGATAAATCATATTTGAATCAAATGCATTGCAATAGTTGACTAGATAGACATTATCATTGAGCCTCAAGTTAGCAAGCAATCTGTTCATGGCCTTTTGAAATCTAGTATTTAAATTAGAAACCATTTCATTTGAACCTTTAGAGATATTGTTAAAATCACTTATTAAGAACCTTGCATTAGTCTTATCACCATATTGTTATCTAAATATCCTCTTAAACTCTTCCCAAGACCAAACTCTTTCTGTTGGTAAAGACCTATACCAGTCCCTGGCATCCTCAGTGAGTGACTACATAAAGAGTTTCATCATAACATTTTCAACTTCCACCTCAAAACCATCCATTATATTGACAAATGATGTCAGGTGATCCTCACCGCTTATTGCATTATTTACAAAGAATCTAACCAATGCCACCTTGATATCATCAAGGAATTAGTTTGGGTAACTAGTTATCCCAACAAAGCATAATTTTTAGTGTCTATCTACTTGCATAGGTCTTCTGGTGAACCAATCTCTTTGGTTATTGTGAGGTCCATTATCCTCTTGGTCACCAGACTATCTATTGTCATTTACACTTCCACCTCCACCACCATTACCACTTCCATTTCCTCCACCAGATTGGGTGTTCTTATTTTTGCTACTACATCCACCCCCACCAACTTTCCTTCACCGCCACTACCACCAAGGATATTTCCACTTGATTTAGTGTGTTGTTACTAGGGATTGATGATAGAATGGCTAGAACTTGAAGCACCTAGATCTAGGATGGAGGTTTTAAGAAATGCAATCTTCTTCTCTATTTCTACACTTGCAACAAGAATTTCCATCTTACTCAACTCTTGTTGCATTTTTTTATTAGCTAATTGCAACCTCAACACTTCGGGGTTAGGAGGTGCATTTGATGGAATGGTCTTAGTTTGGGAACTTTTTGTAGATGTATTAGTGGATGAGAAATTTGTGTTAGTATTTGGGGTTGGTTCCTTGGGCTAACCCATAGGTTTCTTTCCATTGTCTATAGGTTGAGATTTCTTAACAATAGTAGAGGGGTCTAAGACCTTAGCTGCTACAACATAACTGATATGTGTGCTTGTAGTGGTGGTTCCATAGGCATAGTTACTTTAGGATGATCTAAGGTTTCCCTAACAATAGGTTCAAAATAACCCTTAGGAATTGGTTCTTCCTTCACCGTTTCTCTCATCCTTTCTACCCTCTTTCTCAAGGAGTCTCTCTATCATAGTAGCCTTTATTTTCTCTTCTCTTTCCTTTTCTTTTTTCAATCCTAACTCCTTGATTCCCATCTCTTCTTCCCTTAAAGCTTGCATATCCTTAATTATATCTTCTTCATCCTCTAGAGTAACATCAGATTCACTGGGTTTTGGATGTAATAAGTAAATTTCATTGGTTCTCTTTCAAAAGAGTGATGTGAAGTTCTACTACAAGATCTTACTCTTGGTTTGAAATTACCATCATTAAAAATAGAGGTACCCCTGGGATTTACCCTTCCAACTGGGGATTCACCTTCCTTATCCCAGAATTTCCATAGTTTAGACTCCTTTGATGTTAAAGGATGATGATCAAGCTGACTAGTAGTAATAGGGGGTTCATTTGTGGCAATATTTTCCTCATTACTAGATGGCATACCATAACCAAATGTTTCTTTATGAAAATTTTCATTTAAATTTTCATATACATAATCAATATTTTTAGCAGACTTACCTGCTTCAGTATTTTTTGCTATCCAAGATTACTTCTTACTCTGTGGTAGCTTAGATTCTAGCTTCTACTCAGGATTCTTCTTCATGTTGCTCCAAGTTCCTCTCATGGCTTCAAGTTTCTTCTTACAAGTCTCCTTCTCTCTCTTTCTTTGATTTCTTAATTTTGCACTGGCACAAGAAACTTCAGATTCGCCACCCACTATATGGGGAAATGAAAATATATCATACTTTTGAGAATATTTTGCAATTTTAGAAAATAATTTGAACATACCCCGACAAGAAATAGAAAATGGAACCAAAACTTGACTCACAAAATAAAGAATGAAACTATGATGAGAATTCATATGAATTGTTCTTTAAAAAACAAAGAACAATGAAAGTCATTGACTCTGACTGAACCAGATCTGACCTAGAGACATTGGAATAGCTTTGTCCCTAGCAGATTCGCCAAACTGCTAGTTTTTTTTAATGAACCAAACTTAATCTCATTAGCTACCTATGATTTTTCCAATTTCAATGGTCAATAACTGAGAGGATTGGCCAATGAACAAGTGAAAGCTTGATAGGCTTTCCCTCTCCACTTTAGGCTCTGCAAAACCTAGGAGGGTGATCCCTACAATGTATCTTAAGATACTCTAGTGCTAATTATCACCTACATTGTAAATTAATAGATAGATTCTCCTTCAATTGCTTGACAAATGAAATACCTTAAAGATCTGGCTAATCTACATGGTAACATCATACTAAAGGATTATGAAATGTTATACATTAAGCTCAACATAGATTCACACATAAAATGGAAATTAAAATTATTTTGAATGTAGCTACTATGAAATATCTAAGAAATTGTAACATGGAATGACCAATGCCTTATCTTAGGGTGGAGAATTATAAATCATATAACTAAGAACACACAATAGAAGTAATTCTATCATAATAAATCCTACCAATAATTCCTTACACCATTGATATTAGAATCTCAACCAACAATACTTAGTTATCCATGCATACATTCACATAAACCTTCATTCATGTTAATATAGTTTGACTCAGTCTTTGAATAAACGTAACAACAATGAACAAACATTCAAGGAAAGACAAGAAGATAATAGAACTAATCTTTGATTGCATTTTATTCAAAATCTCTGTAAATTATACAATGATAAATGTTGGCCTTGAATATTTTTTCAATTATATTCCAAAATATGACAGTACTATCATCATGTTCATCATTACAAGACTCAAAAGACTCTTACAACCTAAAAATGACTCAATTTATATTATCTTGACTTGGTTAACAAATTTATCTTAGATCAATCTACTAGCAACCCTATATAACTAGCCTTGAATTCCATTTTATAAGAACAAGGGAGCAAAACAAGCTTCGGGCCAAATTGTACACATTTCATGTTTTCATTTGACAACCACTTTTACCTCAGAGGCAGTTATATTTGCCAAAAATCCAAGGGAGAAGGTCACATAAGACAAAATCCATTTCTCATGTGTTGATGAAGATTCTCCTACATTCCAAAAGGCTCTTCAGTCTGTGCAAGTTGTTCCTTCCACAAGCAATGCATTTGTTCCAGTGGTCCAAAACTTGTAGATGAAAAAGCATAAAATAAAGAAATCATAAAATATCAAAGCAACTCCATGTTTTCACTCCATGTCACCATATTTGAACTCGAGAAAGCACAATATCTGAATGTTGATATATCCAAGGACTAATTTGTACTAGTTCCAAGCCATGTATTGCACTTCCCCTATTACAACCTCCATTATTGTAGACACAAAACCAAAATTTCAACTAGCATTCACAACTGCAGCAACTCATATGTCCAAGATGTCAACATATTTAGACTTCCATAGTGAAAATTCCTCCTCAGTAGGCCAATAAAATCCCATAATCTTATCCACCATTGTCATGTATGGGATGTATTTGACTACCACCTAATTTTCCTTTGTCAAATTCTTTGAGGAAGATCCATGTATGGGTGAGCATGTCCATATTGTTCTTCAACATCTCCACATCTACCCCATCATATATTAGCTTGGCTTGTGTGGCTATCACTTTACTGGATTGGTCCTTCCATTCTTATAAAGATTTAACTTCACCATTCTCATTTAAAATATAAGGAAGCAAAATGAAGCTCCCCTAATCAAAATTCTTCACCAATTCTCTAACCTTTATTTCAAGAGGCTCAATAAACCCTTGTGAATCTGTTATTTCATTCAAAAAATTAAGGGTTGGGACAATGTTGGAGGGCTTATTTGCATCATGTGTTGACCAAAAATCCACACCCTTCAATATTTGTGCCTTGGGGATCCATCTATCCATTAATGGGATAGCAACCTCCTTATCTCTATCAAAATTTTGTATTGCATTGAACATAAAAGAATAATTAGAATGAATGTGTTGGGATATTGTTGGATGTTATGGATGTGTTGTTGATATTTGGTTGTCATTGATGTCAACACTATTAGCATTTGGTGTATCTATTGTTGTATATGTCGAGGATATTGAGAAAATTATAAGAAAAAGTGTTCCAAGTTCCTAGTGGAACTGTGTAGGTCATGAAGGCATTTTGTTCTGTACATAAAAGATTAGCTGATGTGGATTAAAGGGTTTATTGTTGAGTATGTCTAGATCATCTACCAGAAGTTTCAGAGGTCTGTGTGAAGTTCTGTATGAGTTATGGCCTGACAGTTTTTTTCTAGTCTCTGTCAGTGTTCCTGAATGAAGATTGTGTGATTCTAGTTATCTCAGTTGTTGCGGATGCTTCTCTATTGTTTCTTGGTGTTCTTAGATGTCTCTAGTTCATTCTCTATCTTTTTGGTACATCCACTTGATCCGACGAGCTCTTGATTGAAGATATTTTCTTGCGCATGTTCAATTTTTCATGTTCCTGGCCGACATGTTGATGATAGCGTGTTGTGGATGTTTGAGGAAAAGTTAATTAAAGTATTTTTGTATTGGAGATATTAATTTGGGTCTCCACTATGTTGTGGCCGACCTTGGTGGGTTTGCATTAAAATTTAGCTATTAATCTAGGCCGACATTTCAAATATAATTTATTTTTCTTGGTCGACCATGTTGTGATGGAATCTCATGTAGTGTATATATAAGGGTGATTAGTTCATTGATGATGATGATGCTTCGTGTGCTCCTATGTGTGTATGTGCGAATATCATTACTAAGAAGAGTGAATAAGATTGTGCGAAGTGTGAAGAAGTGTTGATCTTAATTGGAACTATAATTAGGCTTGAGCAGAATCTATTTTCTCAGTTCATACCCTCTGGATTTTTAATCTAACTTTGTTGGGTAGTGAGCCCCTTTTGTATTGATCAGTGAGCTCTAGGCAGTGTGCCTAAATGCATGTGCATTCCCCTTACTATTTTTCATTATAATTTTAGCAGGGTATAATCTTGTGGACTAACATCCATTGTGGTTTTTCCCCTAACAAGGTTTCCACTTAAAAAATCTTGGTGTTCTTTGTCTCTCTGATGTGTTAATTGCTTATGGTTAATTTTAATTCATCAAATCTGAGATTAAGGATAAGTTAAGTTAGAAAAAGTGTAAATTTCTGTGACAACTGATTCAGCCCCCCTCTTAGTTGTCTATCCTTGTTTTTCCAACAATTGGTATCAGAGCTAGTTCCTCTGAAGAATTCTATCAGCTTGAGGTGATTCGGGATGGCAACATTCAAGAAGGATAGTCCTAGATTTGATGCAACCGACTACTCACTGTGGAAAGTCAGAATGCAATTTCATATGCAGTGCATTGGTGATGCTTATTAGAAGATTACAAGAGATCAATATACTATTCCTCAAAATGGTTCCTCCTCTACTGATGAGATCAAATATGTTGAACGTAATATCAGAGCTATGTAAGCATTGGTGAGTGCTCTAACAGATTCGGAGATGGCTAATGTGATAGGTCTGTAGAAAGCTCATGAGATCTGGATGAAGCTAGAAACTTTGTATGAAGGAGATACACAAGTGAAGATGGCTAAGATATAGAGCTTAAAAGGAAAGTATGAGAATCTGAAGATGGGTGAAGATGAAAATATTACTTCTTTTATGCAGAGAGTAAATGAAATAGTTCTAGGTATTAAATGTGTCGGTGGTTCAGTGAGTGAGGATGAAATTGTGGCTAAGATACTCAGATCCTTGCCTCCTTACAAAATGAAGGTTCATGCTATTGAGGAATTTATGTCTATAAACAAGATGAAAACAGATACACTGATAGGGAAGCTTGTTGCTTTTGAAATAAGTGAATTTGGTGAATCTACACCAAAAAATGAATCTGCATTCAAAGCTACTGTATCCAAAAGTTACAGGAAAAGATACAGTTTGGGAGAGAGCTCTAGAAAGATATCTAAATATGTTAAAGAACTAAAACAACTCAAAGACAAAGAAAGAGAAGTACAAGAACTGGAAGCACTGATTGCAAAGAAAGAAGGAAGAGGAAAAGGTAAGTATGAAGATGTATTTCCTATTAAATGTTTCTCATGTAGTAAGATAGGTCATTTTGCATCAAGATATCCTGAAAGAGTTCCTAGGTCTAAGCCTAGAAAACCTAGATTCCAAAAGAGATGCTACTTTACTGAAGAAGTAGTAACTGATGACGAGTCTGATAAAGATGATGGAAATGAAGATGAATGGGATTTCATTGCTACCATTGAAAATAATCATGTGCCTACTAAATCAACTAAAGATAAGAAAGCTCTTGCAGCCCGAATTGAGGAGAAAGATGAGTGGGTCATTGATAGTGGATGTTCACATCATATGACCAGTGATAAAATCAAGTTTGTGAGTCTAGAGAAGTATGACGGTGGGGTTGTAAGATTTGGAGATAACAATGCTTGTGTGATACATGGAAGAGGTTCTATTAGCCTTGGTGGTAAGGAAAACACTGATGATGTTCTCCTAAAGAATAACTTGTTAAGTGTTGGGAAAATGGTACATAAGGGATATGATCTGCAATTCAATAATGGAAAATGCAAGATTTGTGGGAGTTCCAAAAACATGATTGCTACTGGTGTGCAAACTAAAGGTGATATTTTTCACTTGAATACTGCTAGTGGAAGTTGTTTAATTGCTCAAGTAGATGAAAGTTGGTTGTGGCATAAGAGGTTGTGTCATGTAAACTTTGACAACATTATCAAGATAAGTTCTACTCAAGCAGTAAGAGATCTACCTAGGTTAGTGAAGCCTACTAATGTAATTTACCAAGAATGTCAAATGGGTAAACAAACTAGAGTCTCCTTCTGAAGCAAACAATTTCATTCAAATAATGTGCTGGAACTGCTACATACTGATCTTTGTGGTCCCTCTAGAGTTAGAAGTATTCATGGAGAAAGGTATTTTATGTTGGTCATTGATGATTACTCTAGAATAATTTGGGTTTCCTTTTTAAGAGAAAAGTGTGAAGCATTGGACAAGCTCAAAATTTTCAAGGCCATGGCAGAAAATGAAAAAGGTTTGAAAATAAAATACCTGAGATCTGACAGAAGTGGTGAATTCATTTCAAAATAGTTCAATTCTTATTGTGAAGAACATGGAATTAAAAGACAGTTATCTTCTCCTCGAACCCCTCAACAAAATGGAGTTGTAGAAAGAAATAATAGAACAATTCTAGATGCTGTTAGAACAATGATGATGGAAGGGAATGTATCTCAAATGTACTGGAGTGAAGTAGTAAGCATTGCTATATATACTTTGAATTGGGTATATGTGAATGGTAATTCTGGTAAGACCCCTTATGAATTATGGTTCGGTTATAAGCCTACCGTTAAGTATTTCAAGATCTTTGGAAGAAAATGTTGTATCAAGAGAGATGATGATATAGGAAAGTTTGATGCTAGAAGCAATGAAGGGATCTTCCTAGGTTACTCCACAAAGAGCAAGGAATATTGATGCTATAACAAAAGACTGAGAAAGATTGTTGAGAGTGCAAATGTCAAAGTTGATGAGGACTCTGTCAAATCATCTAGATGATGCAACTATGATTTAGATGAAGACAACACAAATCAAGGGAAGAACACTCAAACACCAAATATACTTTAGATTATTCCATATGTTCTGGTGAAGCAACCACAAGTTGTTCCAAAAAATCAAGTTAGTCAGGAAGCACAAACAAGTGCAAGTGTAGAAGAAAGTTCAAAAGACAGAAGTCCAAGAAAGTCCCAAGACTCCAAGGTATGTAAAGTTAAATCACTCTAAAAGTCAAATCATAGGAGATAAGAGCAAAGGAGTGCAAACTAGAAGAAAAATTGCAGAAGAATATTGTATAATTTCCAAGATTGAACCTAAGAGTGTCATTGAAGCCTGTCAAGATGAACACTGGCTAGAAGCTATGAAAGAAGAACTAACACAGATTGAAAAGAATGAGACATGGACACCGGTTCCTAGGCCCAAAGACAAGAATGTGATTGGTACTAAGTGGGTATTCAAAAACAAGCTGAATGAGGAAGGTGAAGTGGTTTAGAATAAGTAAATACTGGTATGTAAAGGGTACTCTCAAATGGAAGGTATTGATTTTGAAGAAACATTTTCCCTTGTTCCTAGAATTGAAGCAATAAGATTATTTCTTGCTTATGTTGCTTATAAGAACTATAACGTCTATAAAATGGATGTAAAGTTTGCATTTTTGAATGGGGAACTAGAAGAAGTGTACATTGAACAGCCGGATGGATTTCAACTAACAAATAAGGAAGATATGGTTTGTAGATTGAAGAAAGCTATGTATGGACTCAAACAAGCCCCTAGATCCTAGTATGCCAGATTGGACAAATATCTACTAAAGCTTGGATTCACTAAAGGTACTGATAATAGTAACTTATACTTCAAATTAGATCATGATAAGGTGTTAATCATAGAAGTCTTTGTTTATGACGTCATTTTTGGTGGAGATGATAATCTATGCATGATGTTTGCTGATGAGATGAAGAGTGAATTTGAGATGAGCATGATTTGTGAAATGAAGTTCTTTCTTGGATTGAAAATTACACAGTTGGACTAGGGGATTTTCATATCTCAGTCCAAATATGTGAGAGAATTGTTGAAGAATTTTGGAATGGAAGACTCCAAACCTATTGGTACTCCCATGGTAATTAGATATAAGTTGACTCAGAATGATGACTCTCCTAAGGAAAATCAAACCAGATATAGATCAATGATCAGTGGATTGGTCTACTTGACTCAGACTAGACCGAATATTATGAATGTTGTATGTATGGCCGCTATATTTCAAGCTGATCCAAAAGAATCACATGTGACTGTTGTCAAAAGAAGCTTTAGATATCTAAAAGGAACAGTTGACTTTGGACTTTGGTATCCAAAGGATGATGATATCACTATGTGTGCATACAATGATGTTGATTGGGCTAGTGATGTGGGTGATAGAAAAAGTACTAGTGGTGGTGCTTTCATCTTAGGGAAGAAGTTGGTATCCTAGTTAAGTAAAAAGAAAAACTCAATTTCTCTATCTACTGCTGAAGTAGAATATATTGTTGTTGCCAATAATTGTACTCAAGTGATATGGATGAAATAGATGTTGAGAGATATCAGAGTAATATATGAAGAGCCTATTGCCATATACTGTGACAACTCAAGCACAATAAATATATCAAGGAATCTAGTGCTACACTCTAAGACTAAACATATATCAATCAAGTTCCATTTCTTGAGGGAGAAAGTGAATGAGAAAGAAGTCAAATTGGAGTATGTGCCTACCAAAGAACAGATTGTAGATATATTTACTAAGTCATTGCCGAAAGATACTTTTAATTATCTTAGAGGAATGTTAGGGGTAATTACCCCTCCTAATAATAACTAAATGATGCATTTACTTCCATCAATCTGTGAGCCTCATTGCTATATTATGATCTGGATTGATGTTTCTATGGCTTTTACTCAAGGGGAGTAGTCAGATGTGTAGATATGTGGTTCAGAGCGTGTGTATGGAAAGGTCATGGTTACCTTTGCCATTGATCTCAAAGGGGGAGAAGAGTAATGTGAAAAATCCATGTGAAGAGATGTGAAAGTTGAGAAGAGAAGTACAAAAGAAGTCAGCATGTTGGGTTGATGGTATTTTTCGCATCATGTGTTGCCATCAATGCCAAAGGGGGAGATTGTTGGGAGATTGTTGGGAGATTGTTGGATGTTGTGGATGTGTTGTTGATATGTGGTTTTCATTGATGTCAACACTATTAGCATTTGGTGTATCTATTGGTGTATATGTCAAGGATATTGAGAAAATTATAAGAAAAAGTGTTATAGGTTCCTAGTGGAACTGTGCAAGCCATGAAAGTGTTTTGTTCTATATGTAAAAGATTAGCTGATGTGGATTAAAGGGTTTATCGTTAAGTATGTCTAGATCATCTATCAGAAGTTTCAGAGGTTCGCATGAAGTTTTATGTGAGTTATGGCCCGAAAGTGTTTTGTTGGTCTCTGTTAGTGTTCCTAAATGAAGATTGTGTGATTCTAGTTATCTCAGTTCTTGCGGATGCTTCTCTATTTTTTTTTGGTGTTCTTAGATGTCTCTAGTTCATTCTCTCTATCTTTGTGCTATGTCCACTTGATCTGGTGAGCTCATGATTGAAGATATTTTCTTGCAAATGTTATGTTTTTCATGTTCTTGGCCAACATGTTGATAGTGTGTTGCGGATGTTCAAGGTGAAATTAATTAAAGTATATTTGTATTAGAGATATTAATTTGGGTCTCCACTATGTTGTGGTCGACCTGGTGGGTTTGCATTAAAATTTAGCTGTTAATCTTGGCCGACATTGCAAATATAATTTATTTTTCTTGGCCGACCATGTTGTGATGCAATCTCATGTAGTGGATATATAAGGAAAATTAGTTCATTGATGATGATGATTCTTTGTGTGCTCCTATGTGTGTATGTGTGAATATCATTACTGAGCAGAGTGTGAAGAAGATTGTGTGAAGTGTGAAGAAGTGTTGAGCTTAATTGGAACTTTAATCAGGCTTCAGCAAAAGCTATTTTCTCAATTCATACCCTCCAGATTTTTAATCCAAATTTGTTGGGTAGTGAGCCCCTTTTGTATTGAGTAGTGAGCTCTAGAAAGTGTGCCTAAATGCATGTGCATTCCCCTTATTATTTTTCATTATACTTTTAGCAGGGTATAATCTTGTGGACTAACATCCACCGTGGTTTTTCCCCTAACAGGGTTTACACGTAAAACATCTTGGTGTTATTTGTCTCTCTGATGTGTTAATTGCTTATGGTTAATTGTTCATTCATAGATCTGAGATTAAGGATAAGTTAAGTTAGAAAAAATTTAAATTTATGTGACAAATGATTCACCCCCCTCTTAGTTGTTTGTCCTTGTTTTGCCAACAAAATGTTCATCAACCTTCTCTCAATTCCCTTATTTAGGTGCTCAAGCACCACTGTCACAATCTTAAGATTTCTCGCATAAATAATCTCATCCTACTACTTACACATATCTTCAAAACCTTTTAAATTTTCAATCAAATCCTCCATGGTGGTCTCCTCAATTTGAGGTACATCTAAAGTATCTTGAGTTGATTGTGCAATTGGCACATCCTTAGAATCATGAGTCATATCCTTAGCTTGGACTGGAGATTGTGAAATAATTGGAGAAGGTGAAAAATTCTCTTGTAGATAAGGAGGAGGAAAAATTGCAGCTTGTGATGTGCCTGGTTGTATAGACTGGAACTACTACTTCCATAAAGCCATTTGTGTTTGTATTTTTGCAATATTTTTTTGACTCAATTGTACTCTGCCACTATGTCATTGTATTTAGTTCTAAATTTATCCATCTCCTTAATTAGGGATTCAACTCTGGCCTTAGTAAATTGAAATTCATTTACATTCATTGTAGCAGCTTCAAGGGCTGAGGTTTCTGATACTATTTTGATGATCAGCCATCCCCTAACTCCTGAAGCAAAGTTCTACAACCTCAGGCTTCTTGGTGCTTGAGCTAGGGCCCAAATGGAAAGTGTGTCCCACTGGGAGTTGAAAGATGATCCTTGTAAGGCTAATGTGACCTCCTCTTCAATGTTAAATATGGGGGAATCATGTCTCCTTACTGTATCAAAAGCAGTGATGGATGCCAAATCCCATTCTAGTAACAACAATTCCCCTCTTTTCTTGACCAACTCCCTGCCTTCCTTTCTAGTGATATTCATATATTTGGTCCTCATTTCCTCATGGACTTCAGCCTCAATAATTTTTTATTGAAATTTAGGTTTTTCACTTGCCTTCTTCTGCACATTCATTTCATACTCAACCTTCATTGCATTCCATACATATTCTTGAAATGCTTGTGTTTTAAAAAACTCATCATCATTCATGAAACTTTCACCAGCTTGAACCCTAATATCCTCTAAGTTGTTAATCCCACTCAAGTCTTCCTTTCTCAATATGAGACTCAAACTTTTTGGCACCATTTCTCTTTGAGGGTATGGAATTCCTAGCATTATTTCATCTTCAAAGACAATAATTTTTTTATCTAAATCATCAATAGGGTAATCAACAAGGCTGGTTGTCTCAACCCTTTTTCCTTTTTAGTTGCGGCTCCTTTAGAGAGGATGGCTCTTTGGTTGTTGAATCCAACTCAATTATTATTGGAACAAATGAATGTGGTGGTGACAACAATAGTAATTGTTGCTATGGGGATGGTACTCTTGACTCCTCAGATTGTGTAGGAGTTGCATTGGTTAATTTCTTCTTCACCTTGCTCTTCTTCCTTGCATAAATATGCACCTTCTTTGAAGGTTTTTGAGAAGATTCATATCCTACCATTGGGCCTTTCCCCTTACCATGCTCCTCAATGGATATATTCTTACCCTTATCTTGCACAACTCTTTCTTTTGTTAGGCTTGCAACAACCTTTTCAAAATTATATTATCAATATCTAACAAGGATTTAAATTTAGGGTCCTTAACCTTTCTTGATTTTTCCAATTTTACAAAAAAAGAACATTTCCTCATCTTTTTTGCTTGAACCTCGAGGTCAAAAACATTTCTAATGAGATCATCAGGGAAAGAATGGGTATGAAAAACCTTCCCTCATTTGATCCTATCCAACAACCAAACTATAAACCTCTCAAGATCATAACTCATATATTCCTGAAGTTTCATGTCATAGGGCTTAAGTTAATAGTCAACAATATTCCTCTATCCATTGATTGTCATGAGAAAATCATAAAAAACAATGTAATTTAGGAAGAATGTTCCTTTTCTCTTCTCACACAAGAATACATCATCAACATTACCCAGCTGCCACATGACCTCAAGAAAACCAATTCTCAATGGCACTTCCTTAGTAAGAAAGTGAGGTCTTAGCCTTGTGCCATATACCCTGATAATTGTGCAGTCCTTATGTGGGATTACATCCCCCCAATTGTGACTGATATCCAATTCAGGCTTCCTTTCTATTGGCCTTATGAAATCATGTAGCTCATGTGGGATCCTAGGCACATCCACCATTAAAACTCTTCTTAACTTTGAGGAAAAAATGTTTATGGAAATGACACTAGATTTTTGTTCATCCCTATCTAACAGTGGAGCCCATGATTGAACTAGCATTACAATACCATCCACCACTCTCTTCAATTTTATTTCCTTTCCAAATTAATTAGAACCCCTGTATAGAAACATGTGCTTAAAAAGAGAAAACCACCAAAACCTGATTGCATTTTCCCCATTCTTTAGTGCTACCAAACCCTTTGTGTATTTCTTTTGATAGATATGTAGCAAAGTCATACAAAGTATTAATATTAGGGTGTTGAATGTTTGAAGCCATATACATTGGTGCAATTGGCATGCTTGAGAATGGATCAAACCTTAGAATCTAGCACAAAGAATAAAAGGTCTTCTAGAAATAGGTGAAAAAATATTTAATAGGGAGAGGTTCCACATCAGAAGGTCCCAAAAAAAAATTTCCCTTTCCCTTTCCTACTAATGTCATAAAGTTATCCAATAATAAAACCCTGAAGGTAGGTCTTACCTTCCCATATTCCTCCCTCAGTTTCTTCTCATTTATTTCCACCATGTATCTACTCTAATTTCTCAACTTGGACACTTTTGCAATCTCCTCTCTGGTGACCCAAACCATCTCTTGTCCCAAATGGGTTCTGATTACCCTAACAAGAGGGTCATAATTGGCAGTAACAACCTTCAAGAGATCAACATCCACATACATGTTTGGGACAACCAATTTGACCATATCTAATCTCTAGGGGTTGTGGAGTGGAATGTTGGCATTCCTATTACCAAACCAACCTTGCAAGAGTTAACTGTTGAATACCCAAGACACTGAGAGGGGGGTGAATCAGTATCTTCTTAAACTTATTGAGCAAACACTATCCAATTACTCCAGTGCATATAACAGTAAAGATAATCAAGAGAATTAACAAAACATGAAAGCACACAACACATGAACACCAAGATTTTTACGTGGAAAACCCAAAATGGGAAAAACCACGGTGAGGGTTAGCTCACAATATAGTATAACTGGTTATAAGTTATTACAAAGGGTGGATCACTGCAAGGACTCACTATCCAAAATGGGAGGCTCACTACCTACAAAAATATAGTAACAAAATGGCTTATAGCCAAAAAATGAACTGATAAAGTTACACCTAACAAGTGTTGATTCAATTCCTTTGATGCTCAATAAAGTTACTTAACACACTTCATCATCTCCACACTTCTTCACATTCACACACTTAACTTCATACCAAAAATCTCAAAACTATCCAATATATATAGTTGATTCATTCGCAAGCATCAATTAGGTCCGCCTAATTAGAGGCAACCCTTATTCATCAAAAAGATAACTATCAACTTCAAGCATGTACAGAAACTTTCCAAAAACAATTCAAATGTGTAGCATGCTACAACATGTTGACATGGACCAAAGATAGGTCACACATACATCCACAATACAAAATTAATTCATTACAACATCAACTATCCATTAGGTCGGCTAGAGATAGACCTAATAGTAAAATGCAACAACAGAGTAATGCCAACTCATCGTATGAGCACTTGTGCACATGAGATTCAAAACATACAACCTTTCAGCATCTATAAACCATTTCCCAAAACTGCAAGAAAAGATATTTATCAGCGGAGGATTGCGGACCAAAATACCAGAGAATAATGATTGTATACCGCTTCAAATACCAGTTTAGATTACCATATCAAACTTGAACATGCAATTGTAATTGCAACTCATATAACATGGTGACATCAATGAAAACAAAAAAATTGTATAACAAGATGTTCTTCTTTATTCTTCCAACAATATCCCCCTTTGTCATTGATGGCAACATGTGCCAAAAGAATATACAAAACCTCCTATGTACAACACACTCTTTCCCTTTCCTCTTCACACCATTCTCTCCCCCTACAGACTTCTTATGACATTCTCTCCCCCTTTTACATCAAGGAAAAAGGGCGGTCCAAAAAATATGAAAACTGAAAAAACATTACCCAGAGGATGGCGAGCCTTGAAGCTCCTTAAGAATACCTTGCCAAGCTGCCTTACCATTCTTCCAACTCTTCTTAGCAGACATCAACATTCTATTCAAAGATTCCGACTCCATTAGACTTTCTTCTGCATCATCTAGAGTAATAGGGGTTAGATTGATCTTCTCAAGTTTCTCTGCATTTTCCAAAGCATTGGCAACTAAAGTGTACTCCAATCTCACTAGGTCACCTAACTAACCAAATCTTCTAATGATATCTTCCTTTTGCTTCTGTAAAATAAATAATTTGCCTCTATGAGCAGAAATAACATTCCAAGTCATTTTGTCTCTATCTTTGGATGCACTGTAGGTACTAGAGACAATATTCAACTAGGATTCAATGGACTCCATGATATCTTTGATAATTTGAGTGGCATCCAACCACTTTATGCAATAAGAAAATACAACATTTGCTTCAAATTCACAAGCCTACACAACTTCCAAACTCTTTTCAATATTGGTGTGTGCCAAAGCACACTTATCATGAAGTGCCAAAAGTCTTTTCTCTACAATTTTCTCCTCAACCTCTTGCCTTGTCTTCTCACCTAGTCTAGAGGCATACTCCTTAAAGGAGTCCAATAGAAGTTTTAGATTCTCTACCAAAGTGAGAAATGTATCCATTGATGTACCGAATGTGGCCTCCTACAAAGCTTTAATAACATCATCGATAAGGTTTGTTCCTTTCTGGTGTGTTTCCATAATTTATCTTCTTTCGTATGCATGCAATGCATCCCCCAACACCAACTTGTGAACAAGAGAAATCTTATCCAAGTCTACACTACCTTGAATCATGGGGAGTTGTAGAAGTTTTGGAGGAATCCCCAGTTGGAACCTGATTTGCTTGGATAACAAGTCTTTCAAAAAATCATCATCGAAGGAGGATTCTCTAGGGGACCTTTGAGATTCTACAACCTGCCTTTGATCTTCTTCATTCTTCCTAGAAGATTCCCCATTTCCTTCTTTTTTCTACTCTTTCTTTCTCCTCCACCTTTTATTCTTCATTTATTTTCTCTTCCTCTTCTACTTTCTCTTATTCTTTTCCAACTTTATCTTTGTCTTTGTTTCCTTCCTCATCATTCCCTTCATCTTTATCTTTATATTGTTCTCCTTCAGCTTTATCCTTTTCACCTTCATCCTTATCCTTTTTTTCTTCAACATGCTCCAGAGGGACAAAATCATGCTTCTCTGGCTCAACTTCTTCCTCATTCTGCTTCTCTATCTCCAGAGGATCATTTGCAACACCTATATCTAGAGGGATATCTGTATCATTTATTTCCGAAGGAATTTTGTATCACCTGTACCCAAAGGAATATCTTCCTTTACCTCTACAGATACTTCTTCTCCTATCTTAGGTGCAAAATCGGATGGGAGTGCACCAAACATGCCATATTTCTCAGCCATATCCTTAATGGCTTATGCAATCTCTTTCCTTATTTTCTTTATCTACTTCTTTTCCTTTGTCATCAAAGTGTTCACCCTTTTCTTCATCTTGAACATCTTTGAAAAAACCTTCTTCAAAGTTTCCAAATCATTTGGGGTCAAAGAGGACCCAATTTTTTCAAACGCATCATTTCTAATCTTCTCTTCCAAATCAACAGCCTCTGACCTCCTCTTCATTAGGGATTCCCACATTTTCTCAAGCACATTATTCTTTACATAATCCCAACTAACTTCCAAAGTGATCACATATTGAATAATAGCCAAAATTAAAGCGTTCATGTCCTCTCTACCTACTTGAGTATAATATTTTGTTGTAGGATTCAACATATCTTCAAAATGTATCAAGGTATTGACTAATGCCTCTAATCTAAAAGGGGAACTAGGTCTTACTAGAAAGTCCTTTTGTTCTTCTTGGTCTAGAAAGGCTTCTTCTAACAACTTAGCCTTCTTTGATTCTAGTTTGGGGTGCACATGAACACCAAAATCATGTTCTTCATCTTCTTTGGAGGGAGATACATAATGAAATATCTTAGAACCAACACTAGCTTCCTATGAAGCACCTTCACCAGAGGACATGCTTCCTCTTCTCCTTCTTACCAATTTTGTTGTAGAGTCTTCCTCCTCTTCCTCTTGTTCTTTAGTGATGCTAAGATTCTTTTCCCTTGTAGATTTTTCTTTCTTTACTCTCTTGACAGGTTCCACTAGAGGAGTCTCTTTCATTTTACTAGATCTTGTATTGGGTCCAGAGGAGCTGAGCCTTTGTCTTTCCTAGTAACACTGGGTTCTACCTTCACTGCAGGAGTTGTAGCTAGTTTTGAAGTAGTCTTGCTAGATCTCCTTGGTCCTAATGATTCTCTAGCTACCTATTCTCTCGTAGCTCTACCTTTTTCATTTTATTCATCAGTGAAGCCAACCTTTCTAAGCATTTCATCCATTTTATTTCTTATCATAGGCTTCCTATGCTCCAATTGAACTTCCATATATTTTTCTGCATAAGTGCCAACTCTTGGTTCACTGGCATCTTTAGGAATTTTCAAAAAAAAAAATAGATAACCTTCAGCTTCATCCTCTATAATCTCATAACCCAATGGTTGAATCCATACAGTCTAGAGTTTAATAGCTTTAATCACGCACTCATCAGAGGAAACATGAAAAATGATATCATTCTTGTACTTCTCAACAACTTTCTTAGGAATCCTTTCTCATTTGTTCATTTTACTCTTGAACACACCAAAGAATGTTGTCAAAGCATTATCTCGAGCCTTCAGATCACCCAAATTGTCCATGTAGTCAAAGATTTGATGTGCAACCGGTCTAGATGTGTCCCAAAACACTACATCATCTCTTCAAGGAAGTCTCCTAAGGGAATACAATAGCAAACAAAAAATTAAGAAGCCAAATTTAAAAGCATATTTCTCCTCCCTTGTCATCTTCAAGTTCTCAAACAACTGCTGCTGGAGAAATTCACACAAATCATAATCTACACCATTAACTACCATATCATATCCAGTGTAAATTGTTGTAGTAGATATAGAGTTCTCCCTATTATTGAAGTAGATATTGTGTCCAATCATTGTTGTAGCATACTTCACAATGAGACTAGTGATAGGCTTTGTAGTAAGAGCCCTTTTGTCATATGTAGCACCGGTGAGTTCCATCACCACTTATTCTTCAAAGATTTCAACATGGGTATTGGTCTAGTGTCATAGAGTTCAGTAACAACCTTAATCACTTCCTTAGTTATAAAATGAGGTCTGTCAATACACAAGAACTTATCATGCATTTTTCTGAGAACTGGTTTTACATACTTATCATCAATGGTGGAGCTGAAATTAGGAAAGTAATTCCATCAATCCAATTTATTTGCAACAATGTTTGAATAGACAGATTTTATCAAGAAGTCATCCCCAGTGAGCTCATTCTTCAATATTTCTATCAATTTACTATGATTGTATTCCTCAGTCTTAACTTAAATATTCATTCCAGTGTCTTCAATAGACATAACTCCATGAGGAATTGATGAGAAGGTGCCTAGAGGGTTGTCTTCAAAAAACTTCATAGAATATTTCTTATAGGATGGTCTAGGTCTTTCTGACACATTAACAACTACACGAGTTTCCATTTTCACAAATCAAGCTCAAATGACTTCAAAAAGATGATTCTCACAAACCCACAACAACACAGAAGAGAAAAATTCCTTTTTCCTTTGCAAAAAACCAGAACTAGGTTTTGCACAACTCACTCTCCAAATCTCCTCAAGAATGCTCCAAATTGCTTCAACTTTCTTCAAATGCACAAGTGATTAAAATTCCTTACAAAATCACTTTATAAATCAAAAATTTTCCCTAAATCGCATTAAATGCGACAGATTTCAAAAAGCTAATAAAAACCCTTCTTCACTACACAAAAAAACCCTAATTTTCTCCACAAATGATCAAGCCTGCAACTTTTCTTCCAATTCCTTTTACATAACCTCTGTCTATTCATTCCTTACAACATATCTTCGTGCCAAAGACTGACACACCAAATATCTATGGGGTTCGAACAATTTTTTTGTTAATGCTCCCCCTAAGACCATGTTGGGTCTAGTTCTTGGAGAAATTGTCTATACCGGATGGGGGAACATGCACATTTGATGTTTATAGATCTTATTTCTTTCTCCATATCTTGTTTATTTCTTGCTTAACCTCATTCTTGTTAGTTGTCTTCACTAGTTCATTCTTCTTTACCGGATCAAATTGCTTTCCCTTTTTACTTCTACAAAATCTTGAAATGTGTTTGGGTTTATTGCAGTTGTAGCAAACAACATTTCTCTAACTTGTTTGACCTCCATTACCCCTTGATCTACACTGATTTTCTTTGTGTCCAAAATTATTACATTTATAGAAGTAGCTATCAAAATATTGATTCACTCTACCTCCATCAAACCAATTCATCATCTGAGTTCTACATTCACTAGCTCTATGTCCAACTTTCTTGCATGCAAAACATTGTCTGGAGAAGGGACTAGCATACTGGTTCATTCTACTTCTACACTCTATTACTTTGTGACCAAATTTATTGCATGAAAAACAAACACCATTGAAAGATGGGTACCTTTGAGCATTTGGTTGTCTGATAGGTGATCTCCTAACAAAGTTTCTAGGATTTCTTGTATGTTTTCCTTTATCTTGAGTATTTTGATTATCCATTGTCTTTTAGGTCTGCACAGC
Organism: Sequoia sempervirens; assembly: GCA_007258455.2. Classification (NCBI taxonomy): domain Eukaryota; kingdom Viridiplantae; phylum Streptophyta; class Pinopsida; order Cupressales; family Cupressaceae; genus Sequoia; species Sequoia sempervirens. The sequence continues at coordinate 18,674,014 of VDFB02270651.1, read as the reverse complement.
CTTAGAGCTTTCACAGGCTTCTATTCCAAAACCACCTTTTTCTTTAGAAGGTTTCTAACCTACAATAAACTTATCAAGCTTGGTGGAGCTTGTCTTGAAATTATCTTCACAAAGTTTTTCTTTCTCCAGATCTTCTTTCAGGTTTACCACCTCTTGTTCAAGTCTTGTGCATTCATCATACTTTCTTTGCACCACTATATTCAAGCAATCTTCAATCCTCTTCTTTTCCTCCACTTGCACCTTGAATCTAGAGACTTCTTCATTAGCTTGTTTCAATTGCTCACTCACTTCTCTATGTCTTTCTTTGAATTTCTTCAATTGCTCTTTCAATTTTTAGATGCATTGATTTGCCTCATCAAGATTTTCTTTCAAATCTCTATTTTCACTTTTAGCCTTGTCAAGATCTTCAAGAGTAGCCCAAAGTTCTTCTTTATGATCCATTTTTTCAATCTTCAAGATCTTCCTCATGCTATTAGGCTTCTTCAGAGGAACCAAGCTCTGATACCAATTGTTGAATACCCAAGATACTAAGATGGGGGGTGAATCAGTATCTTCTTAAACTTATTGAACAAACACCATCCAATTACTCCAATGCATATAACAGTAAATATAAGCAAGAGAATTAATAGAACATGAAAGCACACAACACATGAACACATAATTTTTATGTTGAAAATCCAAAATAGGAAAAACCACAATGAGGGTAAGCTCACAATATAGTATAACCAATTATAAGATATTAAAAAGGGTGGTTCACTACCTACAAAAAATACAATGACAAATTGGTGTACAACCAAAAAATGAACTAATAAAGTTGCACCTAACAAGTGTTGATTCAGTTCCTTTGATGCTCAATAAACTGACTTAACACACTTCATCATCTTCGCACTTCTTCACATTCACACACTTAACTTCATACAAACAATCTCAAAACTATCCAATATATATATAGCTAATTCATCTGCAAGCATTAATTAGGTCGGCCTAATTAGATGCAACCCATATTCATCAAAAAAATAACTTTTAGCTTCAAGCATGTACAAAAACTTTCCAAAAACAATTCAAATGTGTAGCATGCTACAACATGTCAACATGGACCAAAGATAGGTCACACATACATCAACAATACAAAATTAATTCATTACAACATCGACTATCCATTAGGTCAACCAAAGATAGACCTAATAGTAAAATGCAACAACAGAGTAATTCCAACTCGTAATACAAGAACCTGTGCACACGAGATTTTGAACATACAACCTTTCAACATCCATAAACGATTTCCCAAAACCACAAGAAATGATATTTATCAGCGAAGGATTGTAGACCAAGGTACAAGAGAATAATGACTGCATACCATTTCAGATACTGGTTTAGAATACAATATCAACCTTGAACATGAACTTGCAGTTGCAACTCATATAACATGGTGACATTAATGACAACACAAAAGTTGTATAACAATATGTTCTTCTTCATTCTTCCAACATTAACACCCAGTGTAGAACAATGTGGCATCTTTGACTGTACATTGTTTTTCAATAATGTCAGCCTTAAACCCAAGGCCATGGTACATGGGTTTCCCTTTCACTTGTTTATTTGTTGAGGGTGGAAATTTCTCAATTAAATCCTAGACCAAGGGCCTTACTTTTGATTTTAAACCAAAGGCTTGGGTTTTTGGTGCTATACTAGCAAGTAATTTGACCAAGGGCTTAAATGGTTTAAACTAGGGTCTTTAAGGTTTCAAGGTGAACTTGACACAATGAGTGACTAAAATCACAAATTTATAGCAATCTAATGAACATCAAACCTTAAAAGAAACCCTACTTGGAAATTAGATAACAACAACTACAATTTGAATGAAAACTAGGGTAATTTCAAGCTCAAGGAGTGCAGTTTTACTTACTAGTTCAAATCATAGAAAACCCTAATTTGAAGTCACCAGGAACTTGAGATGCACTGCAAAAAATTCTAGATGCGTTGGAAATTCTTTTGCAATCGACAAAAAGCTTAAAAGCAAGCTTTTATGGAAATTTTTTTTCTCAATTAGGCAAAAAAACATCAACTCCGCGATTACTGCTCGCTTGCACAAACTAGAATTACTCAACGATGTACCTTTTAGAAACTTTGAATTCCTGCCATCGATCTCATCTTGATGTGGATTGGTGTGTGGCTCAAATGAAATCAAAGAAGTTTGAACTTCTTTCTTTTTTCTAACTTGACACGCACTCAGTTGATTTCTCACCATGTGTGCACTCCTTTTGTTAGCCTCATGGCCCCACTGCAGTTTACTAGCCACTAGAGGATCCACATGTCAATGGCCCGCTAGCTCGCTAGAATTTGTAGGGTTCAAATGTATGGTCATAGGGTAGTGAGAAATGGCTCAGATCAATCCAATGATCATCCATATGTGCGCTCTTTAATATCCAAGCCAATGATTAGGTTGCTAATCCTCATTTATAATGAACAATCTAGATTAAAACATTTGGTGGAGCAATTATGCACGTGCTCAGAAAGTCCATTAGTAGCACGCCCTTTAATATTACCTTGGTCACCCAATAATAATTTACCAAATACATCCATGCTCTCTATAGTCCTACAGATGGTGGTGATGATGTCATGTGGTGCTTGCCCGCTATCCCTCCATGAGCTAAGATCTGACAATGGGTCCCTTGTGAGCTAGCGGGGAACGATCACAATTCATCTGTCAGAATGCATCATAGTTGTTGTTTTCATAACCTTTTATCACCGATGTTTTTGAAGAGTGGTAGGACCTACCACAAGGGTGGACAAGTGTCACCCACCCGCTATCCCATTGGTTCTTTTTTTAGATTATTTTATTCTCATGGGCTAGCGGGGAACCAATAAGAAATGTTCGATGGGACCCGATGACCACTGCTTGAACACTTTTAAAGTCATGTGAATTTATAAAATAATTCAAAATGGGATTGTTCACTAGGTTACCAAGTAAATAGGATTTAGATGAAATGTGGACTTAGACTTAGTAAATAGTGGGAAATATTTGAGACATTTTCAAACCCGTGTAATGTTTGACAAAATTAAAACAATTCGATGGGTAGTGACTGGTTGAATAGGTATAAGGGACTAGTAGATAAATGAATTTGATGGCCTTAGTTATGACTTGAGGAATTGGGAACTAACTAGCACCAGTCAACTTCAAATCAGAACACACAAAAGGGTTTCCAACACTTAGGAAATTTTAAAAGGTTTAGGGCATAGACAAAACCCTAGAATGAAGGATGAAATGAAACCCTAAGCCTTAGAACACATCCTAGACCAAAAGAGATAGCCAAATGTACAATAATTATTAGTGGAACACAAAAATTTTGGGGGTTCTATCATGTTGCACATTGGAGTCTTGAGAACTTTCAAATTTTAGAAATGTACCTTTCTGTGTGGCTCATTTATGATGCATGTTGTAATGTTTGAATGGAAAAGTAATGCTTCTTCCCTCTATTTCGAGCAAACAAAACTCTTTCTTGGAATTTTTTTCACAATCTTATAGCAATGTTTCTATAGAGAGAGCTCTCAACCCTCCTACCTTGGGGAAATTTTCTAGAAATTCCAACAACCATTTCAAGTACTCTCAAATCTTTCTTGTTACCAGTTGCTTACTCTCATAAGATAGTAAGGACTTATCAAAGAAAGAGAACCATTTATACATTTTTACATCTATTGAGAACAACCCTAACTACCAGTAATCTCTTTGGTTTTCATTTATTGCAAGATAATTTATTTCATACAATTTATTTTTTTTATCATTTTATCAAACTTTATTAGCATGCAAATGTTGTTTTCCTCATATACCAAGGTTAACGCCATCATCAACCATTATTATTTTATCTATATTATTTTAATATTTAATGCATCTAGAATTTAAATTATTTTTATCATCCATCTCTCTTTTGTTATTCATGGAGGTTGAAAGTCCAAAATGCAGGTTTGACTAAGGAAAACCCCTAAATAGCCCCAACATTTTTTCTCATCTCTGTGTATATAGGTTGTGAAGACTTTAACATTCAAATTGAGAATTTTGGAAAGTTTTGAAGCTACTAACAACGAATCACATTGCTATGCACTAGAATCCTAAACAAAGAGCTCCTACATACAGTACTAAGTTCCTTTTATGTCTACTTTTATTTTTTCCTTAAGAATAAATTTTATTCACCTAAGTATTTTCATGTAAAAAAAAACATATTTTAATAACTTCTATGGTTTATAGTTTTAAAATTATCTTAAATATTTATTTAGATGCTTAATTTGTTTTAGTCTTGTTAAGTTCCTTATTTTGTACCTGTATGGACCTTTTATATTCTTTTAGGCAATGTGAGAATTTTATTTGCATAAAATAGTTATTTCTACACCATTACAAGTATGAAGATAGGGATGTCCCCTCAAGAGGATGCACAAATTTTCTCTAAAAATGGATGAAGAGATTAGAGCATAGAATATATTAGGAGATAGGGGAATAGATTAATTTGGATGAGGATATTGGTTTTAGAGATGAAAGGGTAGGATATGTGAATGGATGGGGGATAGTTATGATGTGAATTAGTTGAGAAATTTTTTTATTTTATGTTATACTTGGCATTATACACCAAGTTATAAGGATTAGGGTGACAATTTTCCAAGTTCATAAAGGATTGAATCAAAATAAAAGGTCACAAGAAAACATATGTTATATGGCGCCATGATCTAGAATATTATGATTTCATTACAATGGTATTACAGGGAACATGATATATGTAAGAAAAATGAAAATACACACAAGAAAGAAAGCAAGAAAGCATGTGCAAACAATGTAAGGATAAATAAAGATTGTGCCCCTATCTAAGATAAAAAATTATTTGATGATGATGATGGTGGTGGAATTGTTGATGATGAGAACAATTTATGAATTGGTAGTGATATATCCCAATTAAAATAAAGAATTTTGGATTGATGTGTTATAATTCTTGGCAAGATTTGTGTGGATTGGGATGGCTTGAATTTAGATAGGCTAATTTGTGAGTGCTTAGGATTTGGTAGTATTTTTTATTTTCTTAGAACTAATGACAAGGGAAAAAATAATTGAGATGAAAGGATTCGAGGATTTATTAGATAGTAGATGGGAAGGATGGTAGCATTGTTATATGGAGGGATTCAAGATGGATTGTCTAAGGACTACATCACATACATAACATACCCCACTCATAATATCATTTTATAGTGAGGATGACAATATTTGGTAGGATTTGGTGTAAAATATTATTTATATCAATAGGTGTCCAAAGCATGTTTTAATATTATGTTCCTAACCTTACAAGGTCAAAAGTGGGGAGGATGTACTAAATAGAATAGGAGATTTTATCCCAAAGTGTATAATTCTCTTAGATAGTGGAGTTATGTATGACAACCAAGAATTATTTTTATCTTAGTACTTCTCCAAGTTTCCACAAGAAAGGTTTTAATTATTGGGAAATTTTTTCTCTTTAATTTTTTACAAAAAAATTCTACTATTTAGGTGTTGGGATGTGATGAATATGTACGGATTTATAATGGGGTATAGGTACTGGAGGGATGGGGATTGATGAACTCAAGCATCTATTTACATTTTTATAGTATCCTTTATTGAGTAACTATTGTGAATGTACCATGTCAGTTGTTGTTGCACTCATAGATGTTGCTAGAATCCTTATATATTAATAAGTTTTCTTCTCCAAAATTTATTTTATGGTGCTATAATATATTCAAATTTGTATGGTTTTTCTAAGTTAAATGGAATGGATGGTAAAGTTGATGAAGGATGGATAGTTATTTTTTTCAAAGAAGGGATTAGAGTGTTGGAAAATATGCATCAACTTGTTGGCTTGGACCTCTCTTAAAGACTTGACATTTTTCCCTTTGTTGGCCTTAATTGTCGGACTATCACCAAATTCTAGAACCTTGAAACCTAAGTCACGGGGTTCTAAAAGAGTCATAACTTGGCAACTTTGAGCTTTTCTCGGGATTGCTAGATTTTCAAAATTTGGAACATATGTCATAGGGTTCATGAGTTCCATAACCCCCCAACATGGTAATCTCCTTGTTGTCGTGGGTTTCAGGAATATCCTAACCTTCGACTGAAGGTTTTGAAGTTTAGGTTTCTCCTAACTTGCTGATCCCTTGTGTTGTCAATATGACATGGTGGTATCGGTGTGACTTTGAGGAAACTCTCTTCGACAAAGGTTGTCATGTTGATGACCTATGGTGGGACCTGACTAGTGACACATGTATGTAGATGGAGATTATCATTTGGATGATCATGAAGTTCACATCCTTGTTGTGAATTGTGTGGCAGTCATCAATGTGAACACAGGATAGCCCTCCTAGTAACCTACATTGGAAAAACTACTCCAGCGAAAAATTAAATGAAGATTTGACCTTCATGACAGCTGCATAGTTTGCAAAGGTGATTAAGATAAAATTGGATCGAATGTATAGAAGGATGCATTGAATGTAAATTCAAATTATTTGTATCAAAATTAAATGGTGTGCGGCTTGATGAAGTGGGTAGTTGAATGGTTTTACATTGTATTATTTTACTTGCATTGTAATAGTGTAAGAATACGGTAATTTGTGAGTGAGTTCGACCAAGGGTTTGAATTGTTGTTGTGAGTTAACATCTGAGAGTGAATTATGTAACTCTGTATCTAATCTATTTACTAAAATACAAAGTGACTTTACTTGGTGTGTGGGTTTTTCTCCTGTAAGGTTTTTCCCACGTAAATTTGGTGTTATCTCTGTGTGTTTTTTTTTGTCCTTTTGTTCTATGAATGTGCATCTCAAATGAATGTAACTTGTTAAATGAATTTTTTTTTGCACTTCTTTCCTGAGTATTTTGCATTAGGAAGGCATTTCTGCACTATTCCTTTCCTTACAAGTGGTATAAGATCCTAGCCAGTTGTGTTATCCTTGTGAGTAGGGATGGTTTTTTGCGCTAATCTTGTTCGATGGGAGTCTTGCAAAAGAAGAAATGTTTGTCTTGTTTACAGTTTGAGATGAAAAGTACATCAGGTAGAGTAGAAATTGAAAAGTTCAATGGCAGCAATTTTGAGTCGTGGAAACTCAAAATGGAAGACTTGTTGGTGGATAGAGACCTCTGGATTGTTGTTTCTGGAACTATGCCACAAGGTATGAAGCAAGAAGATTGGGACCTCACAGATAGTAAAGCTAGAGGGTTGATAAGACTTTGTCTAGCCGATTCTATTCTCCTGAACATCCATGAGGAGAAGACTACATCTTCATTATGGAAGAAACTTGGTGACATTAATCAAGGAAAGTCTCTAGTCAATAAGTTATTCCTGAGGAAGAAGTTGTACTCCTTGAAGATGGAACAGGGTGCATTTGTAGTAGACCACCTGAATTCATTTAATATTATTGTTGCTCAGTTGGCATCTGTGGGTGTGAAGATATAGGAGGATCGTTGTATGCTTTTATTATGTTCCTTACCTGACACTTAGGATCATCTGGTAATGGCTATTGGGAGTACGTAAACTACTTTCAATATGGAAGATGTGGTTGCTTCATTGTTTTTAGAAGAAATGCGGGGGAAGTCTTATGAAATGGCCAAGGAGGCTCTTATTGTTCAGGGTAGATCAAAGGAGAGAGGCAAGAAGAAAGACAAAAAGTCTAAATCCAAATATGAGGGGAGATCAAAGTCTCCTGGTAAGAAGTCCAAGGTGAAATGTTGGAACTTTGGACAGATTGGTCATATTTGAAAGGATTGTAAGGAGGAGAAGAAGAAGAAGAAGAATAATAACTCTTTAGACAATGACTCTTCTCAAAGCGATGCAGATGCCTTCATTGCAGCCTTGGTGACTCAGGAATCAAATGATGTTTGGATAATTGACTTAGGTGCATCTTTTCACATGACATCTCATAGAGATTGGTTCACTAAGTATGAAAATTATGCTGGCGGAAAGGTGTACCTACAAGTGATTCAACTCTAGAAATTGTTGGCCATGGAAGAGTCATAATTCAATTCCTTGATAGAAGAATCAAGGGGATTGATGGCGTATTGCACATACCAGGTTTGGCTCATAACATGCTTTCTATTAGTAAGCTAAATGATGTTGGTGTGCAAGTTTCTTTCTCGAGTGGAGGTTGTAAGATGACTAGAGGCTCAATGGTGCTAGCTAAGGGTACACATATAGGCACTCTGTACAAGTTGGATGCACGTCCTGTTCAATGTAACGACATCTCTATAAAGTCAAGCAAAGTTGTTCATGTAGAGAAGGAGAATGAAGCTCCTTTGGGTGCAAATTCCTTGGAGGTGAAACTCCCAACATAGAAAACCATGTTGTGGCATCATAGACTCAGTCACAAAGGAGAGAAAGGCTTAAAAGCCTTGAAAAATAAAAATCTTGTTGAAGGGCTTGTTGATTGTAACATTAAGTTTGATTTTTGTGAACATTGTATTTATGTAAAGCAACACCATGTTTCATTTTATTCAAGTCCTCATAAATCTTCTGGCATACTAGATTATGTTCATTCTGATTTATTTGGTCCAATTAATTTTCCTTCATTGCCGAAGTCTAGATATTATGTTTCTTTTATTGACGATTATTCGAGAAGGGAATTTGTGTACTTTCTAAAGAGTAAATTAGAAGTTTTCAGTGAATTTAAAGAGTTTAAAAACTTGGTGGAAAATTAGACTAGAAGAAAAATTAAATGCTTGAGGACGGATAATGGCTGTGAGTTTTTTTCTACAGATTTTGAAAGGTACTGTAAAGACCATGGGATTAAAATGCATAAAACTATGTCTTATACTCCACAACATAATGGAGTTGCTAAAAGGTTAAACAAGACACTAATAGAAAGAGTGAGAAGTATGTTGAGTAGTGCTAGTCTGGAGCAAAAGTTTTGGGCTGAGGCTGTGGCTACAACATGTTACTTGATTAATCGTTCACCTAGATCAGCCCTTGTTGACAAAACCCATTTGGAAGCATGGTTTGGTAAGAATCCCTCTCTAAGAATACATATTTGTGTCTTTGGCTGTGAGGCATATGCATATGTGCCGAATGAGAAGAGATCAAAGTTGGAGAAAAAGGCTGCCAAATGTATCTTCATTGGCTATGGCACTGGTGTGAAAGGATACAAGCTTTGGAATCCTATTACTAAGAAGGTTTTGTACAACAGAAGTGTAATATTTCATGAGCTAAAGCCTTTAGTAGTTGACCTATAGTCAAAGGTAGAAGAAAGAGAAAAGAAGAATGATGTAGTTGAAATTCCTCAAACTCCAAATAAAGAGGAACTACAAAGTGTACCTGAAACTAAGGAGAGTTCTAGCAGCTCTAAGATTTCTAAAGAAGTAGAACCACAACCTCAACCTCAGCCTGTGAGGAGATCTACACATGAAAAGTGTCAACCTGATAGGTATGGATTTTCTATGTTAGATTCAAACTATTCCTATGCTTTGATTACTAGCATTGATGAGCCTAGGTCTATGAAAGAGGCAATTAATATGTCTGATTCAAATTCCTAGTTGGAATGAGGAAATGGCATCTTTGAAAAAGAATGAAACCTAGGATTTGGTACCCTTGCTTGAAGGGTGAAATCCTATTGGTTGTAAATGGGTATTTAAGAAGAAGACTAGTCTAGATGGTAATGTTGAAAAGTATAAAGCTCGATTGGTCACAAAAGGTTATTCCCAGGTGGAGGGAATTGATTATGGAGAAATATTTTCTCCTGTAGCTAAGCTGACATCTATCAAATTTATTTTGTCACTTGCAGCAGCGTATGACTTAGAAATCAAACAGATGGATGTGAAGGAAAAGTTTCTTCATGGAGAGTTGGAAGAAGAAATTTACATGTCCCAACCTGAGCACTTCGTTCAAAGAGGTAAAGAAAGCCTGGTTTGTAAGTTGAAGAAATCTTTGTATGGCTTGAAGCAATTGCCTATAATGTGGTACCAAAAGTTTGACATGTTTGTGTTGTCATTGGGATTTGTAAGATCAAAATATGATCATTGTGTGTCTTAAAAATTTGAAAATGATCATGTTCTTATTATTGCCCTATATGTTGATGACATGTTCATAGGAAATAGTAAGACTGATTTCTGATCTAAAATCTCAATTGTCTGCAAAGTTCGAAATGAAAGATCCCAGTGCAACAAGGTATATTCTGAGGATGGAAATAAAAAGGGATAGAGGAATTAGAAAGTTTTGGCTAAGCCAAAGTAAGTATATCAACACTGTCCTAGAGAGATTTGGGATGACTGGTTGCAAGCAGCTAGTTTTTCCAGTGTTGCAGGGAACGAAGCTATCTATTAAAGACTATTTGAAGTCTCTTACTGAGATGGAGGACATGACCAGGGTTTTGTATGCAAGTGTAGTTGGTAGTTTAATGTATGCAATGGTTTGTACAAGGCCATACATTTCCCAAGCAGTGGGAGTTCTTAGTTGGTTTATGGCTAATCCAGGAAGGCCGCATTTGGACGTTGTGAAGAGAGTTTTTAGATATTTGAAGGGTACTTCAAAGTTTTCTTTGTGTTATCATGGCAACTTGGTTCAATCACAAAGATCTCTTAGCATTCATGGGTATGTGGATTCTGATTGGGTAGGGGACATTGATAGAAGAAGATCCACCAGTGGATACATTTTCATGTTATTTGGTGGTGCAGTGAGTTGGATGAGCAAGCAGTAGGTTGTAGTCGCTTTATCTACTACTAAGGTAGAGTATATGGCAGCAGCACATTCCTACAAATAATTTGTTTGGCTTAGACATTTGTGTTCAGATGTTGGGTTTAATGTAGGGTAGATTACTATTTGTTGTGAAAATTAGAGTGCTATTTATTTGGCAAAAAATCCCACTTTCCATGCTAGGACAACGCACATTGATGTCCAATATCATTTCGTTTGTGATATGGTAGAAGATGGAAAGGTTAATCTAGAAAAGGTGGATACTCTGGAGAATGTCGTTGATGCATTGACAAAGCCTATGAGCATAGACAAGTATAGGTGGTGTGCCAGTTTAATGGGCCTTGAGGCCTATGACCTTCAATAACTTTGAGTTTAGAGGAAGCTAGTAAGTTTTTGTCAAGTGAGAGCTTGTTGAAAAATATGCATCAACTTGCTGGCTTGGACCTCTCTAAAGACTTGACGTTTTTCCCTTTGTTGGCCTTCATTGTCAAACTATCGCCGAATTCTAGAACCTTGAAACGTAACTCACGGGGTTCTAAAAGATCATAACTAGGTGACTTTGAGCTGGTCTCGAGATCGCTATATTTCCAAACTTTGGAACATATGTCGCGGGGTTTGTGAGTTCCATAACCTCCCAACATGGTGATCTCCTTGTTGTCATGAGTTTTAGGAATATCCTAACCTTCGACTAAAGGTTCTGAAGTTCAAGTTTCTCTCGACTTGGCGATCCCTTGTGTTGTCAATATGACATGGTGGTGTCAGTGTGACTTTGAGGAAACTCTCTTTGACAAAGGTTGTCATGCTAATGACCTATGGTGGGACCTAACTGGTGACACATATGCAAATGGTGATTATCCTTTGGATGATCGTGCAATTCACATCCTTTTTGTGAATTGTGTGGCAGTCATTAGTGTGAACGTAGGATGGATCACCTGTTAACCAACATTGGAACAACTACTCCAGTGATAAATTAAATGAATATTTGACCTTCATGACAGCAACACGGTTTGCAAAGGTGATCGAGATCAAATAAGATTGGATGTACAACAAGATGCATTGAAAGTAAATTCAAATTCTTTGTATCAAAATTAAATGGTGTGTGGCTCGATGAAGTGAGTAGTTGAATGGTTTTACATTGTATGCTTTTACTTGCATTGTAACAATGTAAGAATGCGGTAATTTGTGAGTGAGTTCAACCAAGGGTTTGAATTGTTGTTGTGAGTTAACATTTGAGCGTGAAGTTTTTAACTCTCTATGTAATCTATTTACTGAAATACAAAGTGACTTTAATACTTGGTGTGTGGGTTTTTCTCCCGTAAGGGTTTTCCCACGTAAATCTGGTGTTATCTCTATGTGTGTTTTTTGTTTTTCCTTTTGTTCTATGAATGTGCATCTCAAATGAATGTAACTTGTTAAATGATTTTTTTTTCACTTCTTTCCTGAGGATTTTTCATTAGGAAGGTGTTCCACATCGCCGCTTTCCTTACATAGAGGAATGCAATGTTAGGGGTATATGAGATGATATTAAGGATATGATCATATATTGGGGTGGGTAAATGGGGTGAATAGGAGGATGGGGGATTTGGAAATGTCATGTGATTGAGGGGAATGGATATCAATAGTTATACACACCATGATGGAGGTTGAAACTTAATATCTGGGCTTTTGGATGGGGGATTCTTGGATTGTTGATTTTAGGGTTTAGGATTTTTAATGCTTGGAGCATTGTAGGATGGGGATAAGGGATAGGAATTTTAAGATTTGGGGATGAGATTATCTTTTAGATATGTGAACTTAGATTCTCTACTTGAATGCATTGTTGGTTTGTGCTTAGGGACCCACATTATTTACATACTTTCTTTTTTATTGGTGGACCTATGTGGTATTTTTTACCTTTTCTATTTTGGATATAATTTTTATATGTTTTTACATTTTAACACATTATGACATATTGATCCTTGTATATTTTTATATTCTTTCTTTTGCATGCATGTACAATCAAATCACTTCTAAATCCTATGCTATGGTCCCATAGGGAGATGTTATCTTGAAATCACATGAATTTAGTGATAACTTCATCATTTTGGAATAATTCTAATGATGCAAATTTATTTATCCCAATTAGGATTTAGTGATGGATGGTTAAGGTTAGTGATAGTGATAATGGTGTGGAATAAATGATTAGTGGTGGGGTTCATGGGTTTATGGGGTTACTGAAAGGATTGGTGGTAGCAAACTCTTTATAGGAGAAATATGAAGCACTTGTTTGGATATTTTAAGGAGTTTCTTTAGGATTCATGGAGGTATCACCAACATATTTGATATAAGAGTCATAATTGATGCCTTGAAATGTTTTATTTTCTATATTTTGTATAGACTCTAGGATTCCTTGCTTGTGAAGGAATAATCCTCTACCAAGTAATAACTTATATTCTAACGAATTTGATTTGCAATAGGATCATTTTTCTTCTAGAAAAAATGAATGAACCTATTTTTATATGGGTAGATATGGGTAGTTTTTATAGTTCCCTCAATGATAAGAAATCCAAATTAGATAAAGGTGGTGAAACCAAAGTGATGGGATTGTATTTTGGAAATTTGGTCTATATGGGTTCTTTAATCTTGAAAGGGTGTGAGATCATGGAAGGGATTAATTTAGATTATTGGGTCTTGACTTAAATATGGATATATTTAGGCACACTTTGGAATAAGCTCATGAAATATTGATATTTTCTTGGATGACATGAGGGTGGAGTGAAATTTTCATTATTGATTAATATGTAGATGGTCTCTTTGATTTGTGTACATAAATGCGGGAAGGGTATTTGATGTTTATGGATTTTACATTTGATTGAAATGGGGGATTTGATGGATTTTTTTTTGGTGATGGCATAATCAATGATACATTTGGATGTCATGGGATTAGCAAAATTGCACAATTTCACAACTTTATTTATTATTTGTGTCTCGATATACTTTATGAACTAACATTGGAGAAAATAATTGAAGGTAGTGTTGGTTTAATTGGAATGGTTTAGAGGATGAAGGGTTTGGATAGGAGGTGAATGCTAAAATAAACTCATGTGAGGTGGGGATTTGGGAGATGAAATGGCAATGAGGGCCTTAGATAAATAGGTGTTTTCTTATCAAAGGTACCATATGGATGACCAATGGATGCATAATATGTTGCACATATGGTTGTCGTTGCACCAAAAGATCAACCTATTAATTCCCAATACAACCGTTAGAGTTAATGAATCCACGAGAGGTGGTTAAGCCATGTCACAAACTTGGGCGCTACACTACACAACACAAGGAGACCAAGGGCACACACTTTGCAACAATCCCCCCAGCACAAGCAAGGGGTTTGAACCCATGACCCAGGCTCTGATACAATTGTTGCACTAACAATTCTCATTGCACCAAAAGATCAACCTATTAATGCCCAATACAACTACCAAAGTTAATGAATCCATGAGAGGTGATTAATCCATGTCATGAACATGAGCATTACACTGCATAGCATAAGAAGACCAAGGGCACATACCTTGCAACATAATAAGTATATGCATCATATAAGTGCTAGTTGATTCTCATTCTAGGGTGCTTATGTTTGTTCAATTGGAGTTTGTGACAAGCTTTATTTTTTAAAATTAGATACAATATGATGAAGAGATACATTAAATCAAAAGGATTCACAATTTTGTATTTGGAAGGATGGGATGATTGTATGAGATGTATCAATATCACTTTTTCATTTTTTTATATCACATCCTACTAACATCACCTTAAAGAGATATATCATTCCCACATATAGCACCATATATCATCTACCATAGCTTGGAAAGAGATAGAATTTTTGAATGTTGTTTGATAGTTTCTATTTTATTTTGATTTATATTTTTTGACTCATACTCTATTTACTTAAGGTTACCATGATCTCTCTATATCATGGTGTGTCTTGACTGATGTATATTGGGCCATGGTATTTTATTTTTATGTGTTATATTTTTTGGTTTTCCCCTCACATGACCCATCAATACCATCAAACACATTACATGTTTAGGGACCTCCTCATGTATGTTGCTTGTCTCCTCACATCACCCACCAAGCCCATCCAATGCCTTACATTTGCAAGGTCCTCCTTATAGTTAATGGTTATTCCCTCACATGTCCCATCAAGCCCATCAAATGCCTTGTGTGTGGGAAACCTTATGTTTATTGTTCATCCCAACACTCGATCCACCAAGGTCATGTTGGCCTTGTAGATTCTTGGGAAACCTTTTGTTTTTTATGTTAGTCCATGCAAATAGATACCTCATGTTCACATAATGATAATAGTTTTCAAAAATATGATTACAATCCCAACATAAAAAAATATATAAAATATAACCATGCATATTTCTATCCTATATTTACATCGCAAAAATAATCATATATCATAATCCTCATCCATGCATAAGAAACCATCATCTATACATTATAACATAACATATATCAATCACAAATAATGCATACATCATAGACCTAAAAATCATAAAAATGCATAATCATCCATAATAGTATACATCATTACCACCAAAATCATGCTCATCTCATATATATGTCAAAAAATGGTCCAATGTGTCAAAATAGAGTACAAGGACACTCCATGGAGATAGAATAAACATATAAAAATATCATACATATATGAAATCCCACAAATATGTTTCTCTAGCTAGTACTATTATTTGGACCCCTAGCTATAATGGTGATTATCCCACAAATACTAATATTATCCTACCAAATCTACCTAACCTCATAGACTTGCTAAATGACATCATAGTGTAAGATGATACCCTCTCCCCTCTGAGAATAGTACTATATTTCTTTTCATGCTTTTGCTACTTGTTCTACCTACCTAGATATCTTTATCAGCATATGAGATAGACCTTGAGGTGCCAACAATTCTTGGTCATGATTTTTCTCTATTCTCAGCCATTGTGCTTCACTCTAAGCCTTTTGTATCTAGACATTTAATGCAACTCTCTATGTCTTCAACAAAGCATCCGCATATTCTTTCCTTCCCACCAACCCATGTATTTTGGTTACATCCCTCTCTCCCCTCATCATATCCTACTCTACATGTACTCTATCTATTTCCATATACAAACTATTCATCTCCCCCCTCATTGTATCCCATTTTTCCTATATAATATCCTAGTCTATATGTAGAATATCCTTCTCTCCTATGACCTAATATTGTTCTCTCCATCTCTCTTATTGATATCTAGCTATGACATCATTTTAGCTAATTGCACCTATACATCCTCCTCCCCCTTTATGTCCACATCCATCTCCTCTTCCTCCTCTCTTTCCATAGCCCTTGATGGACTTTCCCCATCTCCACTCTCCTCTTTTTCCCCCAATAGAATTACCCCATCTCCTCACCCTATTCCATCTCCCCCACCTACCACCTCTACTCCTACTAGCCTCAACCCATCATTTGGCATAGTCAATTCCACTCCCTATTGTGCCTCCCACCCCTCTAGATAATTTGTTGCAACTCATGTGTCTACTACTTCTACAATAAAAACCCACAACATTGGCTACACCTATACCTGGATCACCTAAGCCCAAAATCCATCCATCTACCTCCCCATGGCCCCCATCTTGTGACATATGTGCAAATTTCACATTTTTCTTTGGCCTACTTTGTGGTAAGGAAAACTATCTCAATACCCCATGGGGGAAGTACTACTCCACCACATACCTTATATAACCCATAATAAAACATTTTATATCTCTTCATCTCTTAGCCAAACCTCACTTCCTCTTTTGGGTCTCCACTCCACCTCATCAATGTATTTAATCACCCTCCACCAATATACTAGATCCCTCATTTTACATGTTGTATTAGTCATATGTATTCATATACATACAAATTTCCTACAACATTCCACCTATTAGTCAATGGTCAAAGCATTACAATATGATCCCATTACCATACTTATAACAATACTACCCAAAAAACTAAGCTCCACCCACCCCTATACAATATCATATGCATGTCTCTATATAACAATGCTAATAAACACATGGACCATGAATACACCCTTCCCTCATCCAACATCCTTTCTAGTACTCCCACCTAGCTAATAAAAAATTCTCATGATATTTTGTTAGGAAAAAATATAATGGTGATAAGACCCACCAAAAATAGGGGCAAATCCTTTAAAACTCCCATCCCTATTGGAAAGTTTGTCTCATTCCCTTTCACTAAAAAATAATTTGTCCTAAACACACATTCTAGTTTCTTCCTAACCCCCTCTAGCTCATAATCCATTATAGACCCTTGAATTGATAACTGTAATATCATCCATACATCCTCTAGGGTGATTATCATCTCTCTCATGGGTAGGTAGAATAATTTTTTCTCGCTGCACCACATCTCCATCAATTTCATCATCACATAATTCATGTAAAACTCTAGCATATGGGATACATTATATAATCCTACTACCTCTGAAATTTCCTTTCCATTCCTCATCCAATCTCATTATTGTTGGCCTCCACTCTCATGGTTACAAGGGTGGTAACGACACCTACATCCATCCATAACCCTTGTTCAACTCTTCCCTAAGCCAAATTCTAGCCTACCTTATCTAATATATGCAAGTGCTAATTAGTGTAGGTGCTCATCTATGTAGGCATTGGTCCATGCAAATGCTACTATTCCCACACAAGTGTTGAACTACACCCTTGAGCTCTACTATATGCAAGTGAAATTATGTTGATGTAGGTGAACCCCACTTCACATAGGTTTTTCTTTAAGTGCAGGCATCTATTTGTCTAATGCAAGCACCATCTCTCCCATGAATCAATGCCTCCACTTTCCCCACCTTTGGTTGTATTTATTACACCTAAAATACCCTTGGGGTTTGGTTTTTCTATGTGTACCAGTTTTCTCACCCTTTTTGGTCACTTGTACTATCAAACTCACTACACACCATGGGTGTGACATGGGATATTTTCATCTCCTATCTCCTCTATGTGATTTTATGCTCTAATATTTAAGATCCCATAATGCAGACACTAAATTTTTCATCCCCTTCACTCTATTCTCTATTATATCTCTATCCTTCATCTGTTTGCCTCTATTTTTCTTACATTTTTCATCATTTTCCTCCTCTATCTAATGTTCACCTCCATTTCTTCATTTTGAGAGCTCTCGTAGACACTATTATTTTAGGTGACCTCTTGAGGGGAAATCATCACATCATCTTTTCTTCATCATTTCTTCCAACTAATTAGGGCATATATTTTATTCTTCTTTGATCTATGATGTCACTTATTTTATTCATGATGTTGTATCAAAGAGGGGAAAAATATAGAGACCTAAAATTCATCACTAACCATCAATTCATCATTTCCTTATAAATTAATTAATTAAATAAATATTTAAGATTCTTATAATCCACCACTATCCCATCCCATATTCCTTTAATTTATTAAATAATTTATTATTTCATTAATTATCATTCGTCCAATTTTCATGTTTCATCCCTAAGGATAATTAATTAAATCAATTTAATCAAACCACATTAATACCTAATTCCTCCAATATGATTAATTAATTAATCCCCAATTAACTAGTTAGTTAAGTAATTAAGCCTCCATTAACATTTCCTTTAATTTTTAATTCCACATCACCCCAATCCTCCAAATTTTAATCTTAACCATCCAATATAGTAACATGGATCAAAATCTAAACTTTTTTATCATTTGACATGTGTCCCACCATCCCCATGCTCCCACATGTGCAAGCATGCTTACTCATCCCACTTCTTACTCACACGTGTGAGAATGCAATCTTGTAAACTTAAAACCCTCTCAAGCATCCACCTTATCTTTTTCCTATTAGCCTAGGCCAACTATCTTACTTAAACATGTGTGTAGCCTCCATATATCTTACACATGCCACCTTGCTCACACATGTGTGAGAATTCCTTCCTTTCCACATCATGAGACACTTGTACTCTTCCCTCTTTCCCCTTGTGACACTTTTTGCAAGGCTAATATTTCAATACATGTCTCTACAATCCTCAAATCTTAGCCCTCCATTAACTTTACATCTTGTCCCTTCATTTTTCTCATATAAAATCTATAAATTGGGTATTTTCTCTTCCATTTTATGCTAACCTTATGTTGCTAATTTTCATTACCAATCCTCAAGCTACTATCATGTTGGTAAATAAGATATAAATGTCAATTGTCTATTAAATCTTATGTGTTTGATTCTTTTTTTCATTTTCCTTGTCTTCATTTCATTACTAATCATTCCAAAAAATATATAAAATAAGTGAAATGAGAATTATAGGAAGAAAATTTTTAACCCATAACATAATATATACACAAGAAAACTCTTATGAATAAAAAAATCACATAAAGCATCAATATATTATAAAACATTTACATTTATGTTTATAAATTAATAGACTAAACCTAGTAAAATTAACTTCTCCTCACTCCAACATGGTCAATAATGCCTCATTTGCAAAGTGATAAAATTCACTATAACAATCTATAATTACTTCTCAATAAGAGAGAATTCATTAAACTATAGAAGGGATAGAAAAAATACCTAAAAGGGTATCTACCATAAATTACAAACTAAAATTTGTAATATTATGAACCATAATAATGTCTTGTTGTAAAAATCATAGATAGTGTAATTGTTCAAATTGCTACATTCCCCATATCAATCTAGTCCCCTAAACCAATTATAACATGTGCCAAGTACTATGACTCTCATACTACAAAAAATATTGGCTTGGTGAATAAATTATTATTATATACAACTCTCAAAATTATTGAGGAAAATATTAGCTCTCACATCACCTAGAGTATATTGCAATAAATAGTGTCTTTTCTATTCAATTATTTAATAAACATCCAAATATTTTCTCTAATATTATCAATAAGAATTAGTTGACTAGTTAAGAAATTTTCTTCTAGGTTACTGTTTTGACTTGAAATTGTACCCTTTGTTGAAACTGGTTAAACATTCTAATGACACATTGGGAGTGATGTCATAGCATGGGACCTTGTTGTAGAAATCAAACCTCAATATAAAGAGATGGATACCTATGTGTTGATCAAACTTAACATGGATTGAACCTATGAACTAATAATATTCTATCAATTTGCAAGGGAAAATGGAGAGAAGAATGCAAAAAGGTAAAAAATGTGATGCACCAAGATTTAAATGATTTTCCTCCTTGTCCATAGCAACATAGAAAATAAATAAAACTACTTAAACTCACACAATTCTCCATTTAGAAACTTCCATAGATGGATATGGAGGTAAGGGATTTGATAGATACCATGAGGGATGAAATCCATAGCTACTTCTT
This sequence comes from Sequoia sempervirens, assembly GCA_007258455.2. Lineage (NCBI taxonomy): Eukaryota > Viridiplantae > Streptophyta > Pinopsida > Cupressales > Cupressaceae > Sequoia > Sequoia sempervirens. The sequence goes on along the minus strand of VDFB02270651.1, from coordinate 18,653,937 downwards.
ATAAATCAAATACACATAACATATAGATTCAAGAAAGCAATAAAATCATTCAAATATGAAAAAACAAAAATTACACAACACATTAGAACAAAGGATAGGTGAAATAAAATTATTATATTGATTTGAGGGTGTTGAAAATATTTATATTAGTGGGTTTATAGAGGATGCAAATCTCTGAAGAGAAACTAAGAAGGAACTTCCATAAAATGAATGTTATATGAATTTTATTCTAGAAGGGAGACACCAAACTGTCAGAAAGCATGGCAAGCCAAAGAGAAGTTCTAGCTGCCACCTCGACTGGTGAAAGGAAGACATGTGTACAAAATGATCTAATTAATTGAGGAATGATAAATATTCTTCTATTTATGGCCTATTATAAGATAAAATTTTCCAAGGAATTCCACTAAAAAATACATCTTGAGGAATGACATTGTCAAAAATAGATGTTTACAATATTGAACAAAGCATGATTGATCATAAAAATCTTTTGGACCTTTGAAAAAAAACTAAAAATTGGTGACTATATTGCACAAGAATTAATATCATTACAAAGTGGTGGATGAAAGAAAATGTTTCTTCTGGAGTGTAATTTTTCCTATTGGTGGAACATTACTTCATTTCTTACATTCATGCCTATTGAACCTAAGAAAAGAACATACAATCCTCTAATGCTCCAAAAAACCTTAATGCTCACTTTTTTAAACCATCATGCCACCAAGCCTCTTTTGAATTTTATACCTATCAGACTTAATTTGTGGGAACATCCACCTCTGATACCCTATCAAATAATTAATTCATTAGAAAATGGGCCACCAGGCCCTGGTCAAACTATCTACCATGGAAAGGGGGATGAGACAATATGAAACTTTGAGAAAATAATGGTTTCATCATGATTTCACTAGAGGAAATTCATACCTTCAATGTATTGAGAATGGAAAGGAAAGCATTAAAGGATGAGAAAACATAAAAGTTCAAAATACAGAGTGATTTGGAGTGGATTGAGGGAAATGTTGGAGAATCAAACCATTAGGGAAATCATGATTGAGTTAACAAGTCTAATGAGAATGGATGGAGGAGGAAGTATGAAATTATGAAAGATACGAGGACTTAGGATTTTTAGAAGACTTTGGGATTTTTGGATTGGGAAAGCTAAGGAATGGTAGGAAGGGAAGAGAAACCTTGACAGTCCAAAAGTACAACAAAACAACACTTTGTCAAGATCAATACACTTCAGAATTTGAGGACATGGGATGCTTTCAAGAGGCATAAGTGTAAAGGAAACCCCAAAATCATCAAAGGTTAAAAAAACTAACACTCAGGCCAATTTCATAAGGCTTCAAGGTGAGGTTTTAGAAGCAATACGAAAGGCATACAAAGATGAATACCCTTAAAACTCCAAAAAACTTAACACTTAGCCAAATTTTGATTGTATAACTTGGGTATTTGACTAAAGAATGAAAGGGGAGATTAAAACAACAACTAGAGGCACAATTCTAAGTATGACTAGACCATTTAATATCTCTCAAATCAGTTATGATTGATGGAAAATGAAGGGGTACATGAAATGTCAACAATTACCAAAATTACTTCACAAGAGTAAATTTAATTTGGAGATAAATGATTTGATTACATTGTTGAATAGGGTCAAGGGCAACAATAATTCTAAAAAAAATCAATTATGGATTTTTATATTTATTCATGTCATTTTATAAAACAAGGATGGAATTGATTGATACACTTATAAGTGATAACTTACACAAGTAGTTATCCATAGTGCAAGAGAGATAAATTATTATATGACCTCTTATTTGGTTTATTTGATGGTAATAAATTAATTTTTCCCAAGCTAAATAAAGGAGTAATGACCCTAGGACAAAAGAAAAATTATGAATATTATCCTCAATTAGATCTCTTTGAAATCCAAACCACTTTAGAAGACTAAATGATTCATTTGTATTTTATTTAATTAAGCTAGTAAAAAATGACTTAGAAAAAAACATGTTCTTAGAAACCAATACAACCATTAATTGACAAGGTAATTGGCTTATCTATTTCACATACTTTATATATGCATTAGGGTAGGTTGTTTCAAAGAAGCACCTTACATATTATATAAGTATACAAGTGACAAGGTGGTATTGTTGGAACTTAAAAAGTAACTCTATCATGTACATAAAATTATATCAAACATAGGCCAGGAGTGTAGTTATCTATAATCATTGGTGCATAATCTTGGACCTCTCTTCTCCATGAAAATAATTCTAAGAAGAAAATTAGGTGAATTTACATGGTTGTGAAGAGAACAAGGTTTATCCTTACAAATAAATGAAAAATATGCATTGATCATTATTCAAACATCAACTAAGCCTATAAAAATTTTGGTTTGATTTGATGATGAATATTAGGTTCATAAGAGGAACTATTCTAAATTTACTACTTTCTAAATCAAATCAATTGGAATTAGTAAAGTTCCTAGAGTGTCTCAGATGATAGGGATGTGTTATATCCCATTTATAACATGAGAGGAATATTTAAATTTATCATTCCTAGAATGAATTGGTGTGTATAAGGGAATAGAATGGTAGAATCCAAAAACAAAGGGGTCATTAATAGAAGTTTCACATGGCTAACAAGTAAGATTAATGACCCAAATTTTGACAAAAAGAGGTGCACCTAAGATAAAAGATATTGAATCCCACTCTTGAATACATAAAATTTGTACATGTATAGCTGCCAACATGGAGAATATCTCTTTCATTGTAAACATATTGAATCCTAAAAAAGAATAAGAAGAATAATAGGAAGGAGACCAACTTCAAACTAAAAATTAGGCTAGAGTTAATTTTTAATGTTAGTGAGAAATCAAAGAAGGGTGTATAAAATATATTCTCTAAGCATGTTATTCCCTTAGAACCCATTTCTCCTCCCTCTAGGAACCTATCTTGAGGAAAATATCTCATTACTCCTTTACATGAATCTTCCCTTGTACAAATTAATTGTTTCTTCACAAAGGTCGGCTCAAAAAGAGTAAGCTCTCAAAGGGATTGAAGGTAGAACTTCATCCCTTCTTCTTAAGAGACCCCCTTCCCCTCTATTTTATCCACCTCCTACTCCTCCCCTTTTACAACCAAATACATAAAATTTTCAAGATATGGAAGAGAAATTTAATAACCCTAATAGATAATTTTGGCCCAATAACTTTTAGATTTATAAATTTTAACTAGGACTTGGTACAAACCCAGATTTCATCATATTTTTTATTAATATTGATAACCCAAATTTATAAAGATGCCAACAAGTGATAGAAAACTCCAAAACATTTTATTGATTTATAAGTATGAAATAAAATAAAAATATACTAGAATAATAATAAAATTAGCAACAACTACAATAACAATATATTGGAAATATCAAACTGAAAATCACTAAGCAAAACTATAGAATACACAAACTTATATCAATTAGAACTGGTAGCCCATGCAACACATTCACAACCTCTAGTGATAATTTCATATAAAACCAAAGGGTTTTCATCTTTTAATCCCTAAAACCAAATAGTTTTTATTATTTTATCTCTTTCAAATCTAATGTTTTTCATCCTCATATTTGATTATTTTTAACACAAGGATTAGAAAAATGTTGAAAAGGGTTTTTAGGCTTAGAATTTGTAATGCCCTTGAATTCAAACATTCACTCCTTAAATAGTTTAGACTTATTGCTCGTAATGAATCCCACTCCAATGAGCAAGTTACATGTTACTGGTCTTTTTTCTCTTTCTTATTTAAAATTTATATTTATATTTTCCTACTTAAATTTGAATTTCAATTTATTGCACTAGATAGCGATTTCAGTTGTTTCCTTAACATGTCACACTTTTACACTTTTTGAGAACTTGTAAACCTTATCACACTTTTGGAGAGTTTACAAACTTGTGAGTTTTGTAAAAACCATCACTTTTCATACTTTGAGAGAATTCACAAACTTGTAAACTTTACAATATTTATAATTTATGCATATTTTTCCCTTTTCTTTATTTCTTTTCACTTGCCCTCTCATCTTCTTTCCATCCTTTCACACTTTTTATCTTTCTACAAAATTTATTGGTTTTTCACATGGTTTGCGAAATAATGAAATTTGTGATATCATAAACATAACAAAATTCATCCTCTTTGTCATGTTTGACCTATTTCACAAATTGGTGAATCTTAAGAACATTTTCACACTTTTTTCCAATTTTTGAACCTTCATACTTTGCAACATATTGAATTTATCTTCCTTTGTCACACTTTCAAAGAGTTTGCAAACTCACTAAATTTGTGATAAATAAAACCTTATTGCATTTTTACACATTTTATAAACTTGAAAACTTAACTACAAATATAATTTATCACACTTTTGCAATTTTCACAAGGTCATGAACTTAGTGAAAAACTAACCTATTAGTAATTAAAATTATTTCTCTTAATTTTTTAAACCTATGATACTAGGCTCCAAAAAAAAATCTCTCTAGACATAGTAAATGAAATTTTTTCCACAAACCTAAATTATTTGAAAATGGGACATTACAAGTCAAACCTTCCCAAAATTTATTTTTCTCAAGCAATACAAATTCAAAAATTCCCATAACTAAAAGAATAAGGAATGGGTGTTGAATGGCATGTCAACATTCACCCTAGTGAAACCACTCAACCCCTATTCAGTTTTATCTTGAAACATATTCCCTCAAAATTATTGCTACCCATTTATTCACCATTTTTTTATTGTCTAATAGCCTATAATTGATAAATTGAGCTAGGAGTGAGTTTTACAGAAAATATTTTAATAGCAAATTTTCTATGTCTATTATTAACAATATTTTAAGGCAACCCTTTTAGCCTAAATAATTTTCTAAATAATAGTCCAAACACACAATGTTCTTTGAATTTAAAATAAATAGTAAAGAAGTATAACTAATGAGTTAGCCTTCCCATAACATAATATTTACTATGTATCTTGGAAAGATTCAAGATGGAATCCACAAACACACATTTCCACGTTTGTTGGGGCATAAGAAAATCCTTTCCAAACTTGGGGAAAAGACACATTCTTATTCATTTTGATGGATGATAGTGTACTCATTAATATATTGGATAACATCCTCCTTGAAACACTTCCAAGAGTAGCCCCTTCCTCCCTATAGATTCTGTAGGATCTAGAGAGGCCTACATTATGCAATGCCTTAAAAAAAAATAGGTTTGAACACTGGAAATATCCTATCTTACCAAATGATATTTTATACTAGTACATATTGGTCATCCCATTTTTTTTTGTCATAATTCAATTTGAGTGGACGTAAGAACTTCAAGATTTTGATATGTCTTAACCACACATCTACCATAAAGTAATTAATTTCAAAATTTAACCCAAACTTTCTTAGGATAATCAAAAGATGCTTTTTCTCTATCCATCCATGCATGAGCTCCATTCTTTGTCATGTTGGTTAGGGGTGATACTATTTTTTAAAATCCCTTAACAATTATTCTATTATGGTTGCATGAAATAAATATTAGTTTTCATAGAGTAGGTGTTGTAGGGTATGTCTAAACTAGAAAATATTGAATCCTCTTATGATCCATCTATATTCCTTTGGAAACAATACCATGACCTAAATATAAAATCTGTGACCCCAAACCTACACTTAAAAATAGAGACTACTACTCTAGAATCTCAAAGATCGAATTTAGGTACGTCATTTGCTCCTTCCATGCTTTTATACCCATCAAATATCATTGAAATTTGTTAAAATATTATCTCAATTGTTCACTAAATATTTGATTCACCATAGCTTAGAAATTAGTTGGTGCATTAGTCTAGTTGAATAGCATGGTCAAGAAATCAATGTTTCCAACAAAGAATCTAAAATTTACACACATTCCTTTCCAAAAAAATTGATTGTAACTTTCTTTGAAGAAACTCTATGGCCTATTGGAATTCTCTATCTAATGTTGATCCTAGGAACATATTATTGCACATCATATTATATTGATTTGGAGTCACTTGAAGATCAAAATAAAGGTTTTATTGCTTACTAATGATATGGTATGCATGATCTCAACCACTAAGAAAATTGATACCCAAGCAACTTGCAATAAATCTTCTAATTTATGAATCCTCCTAGAGATCTATTAGAGATAGCTCCAAATGCTACATCTTTTTTTAGCTCCCTACTTTGATAGATCATATGCTCACTTACGATAATAGTGAGTTGGTTTCTTTTTTGGGCATGGAAAATGTTGCAAATATGAGAATATTTGGTGGTGTTGTCATTAATGTTGTCATTGATGTCAATACAATTCATTATATTGCAGATTGTGCGTGTATAGTTGAGATACTATTGAGATGTTGTGAGTACATGGAGCTATCTTTATGATGTTACAGATGTCCTAAATTGATGAGTTTCCAAGTGTTTTTGAGGAAATTAATAAAGAGAGAAGTCAAAGTTATGAATGTGTTCAGAATGTGCTCTGGTATGTGCTCCGCATTTCTCCTGTGTTGATCCTATGCTTGTGTGGATCTGAAGGGTTGTTTTTGATGATCTAATGGTGATATCTACTAATTTGTAGCTTCTAGTTTGATGAAGTGTGAAAGTTGTGTTCACCGGTGTGTTAACCGTTCTGGTAGATTTAGCTTTCTATGACTGAGAGAAATGTTTTTGCTCTGTAGTCCTCCACTATTCTTTTTTAGATCTCGTGGATCTAGAATGTGTCTTATAATGGTGTTCTCTTGGTTCTGGAAAATATGTGTGTGGTTTGGTGATCCGAAAGTCAAGTTTCAAAGTTGTATGTGTTTGCATAGTCTAGATGGATTGATGGAAGGATTTCGGTGTTCAAAGATTGTTGCACTTGCTACGGATGTATTTGAAGGAACTTGAGATGTGTTCTCATGCATAATGAAGTGTTTTGAGTCGTCTGCATATTATCTTCTTGTTGGGAAGCGTGTACATCAATGTTCATTTGTGTTTTCATTAGGTTTGGCCAACCTGGTGTTTACACTTCATTTGAAGAATTAAATTTAATTAAGGAAGGTGTGGTTGATCTAAGACATTATTTTTGGTCTTGGTTAAGTATTTTTATTGGTCCACTGTCATTCTTTTCCACTACGGGAATGTTGAGTTGTCAACCTAATTTGAATTTATAAAATGAGGCGTATGTGGCCGACCTTGGAGAAAGTTTCTAAGGTTGAAGATGGTATAAATGCAAGTTGAATTGCGAAGAATTGAATGAGGATGGAAAATTAACAAAGTAAGCCACAAATCAAAAGAGCAGAAGTGTGTGAAAGTGAGTTGAGGTAGCAGTACTTCATTGTGTTAGATTCCTAAAGTTAGTGAGCTAAAGGTTTATGCAATCTTCAAGGTTGTTGATGTGTGTTAATTGATGTGGTGGATCTTTTTTTTTTGTATCAGTAGGAAATGAGCCTCCCTGTTGGACAGTGAGTCCTTTCTATAGGCAGTGATCCTTTGTATCTAGACAGTGAGTCCTCTTTTGGGCAGTGAGCCTTTGTAATTGGTTTTTATATCTCTTTACATTGTGAGTTAATCCTCATCATGATTTTTCCCTCATTGGGTTTTCCACATAAAATCTGGCATTCATTGTGTTGATTTTACTTTCTGTTATTTGCATTTCATGTTCATACCTAATAACAAAACAATGTGGTTGTAAAGTTAATAAGTGTTGAAGTTTTGAGGTTAAATTTGGTGACAACTGATTCACCCCCCCTCTTAGTTGTCCTACACCTTTAAACAATTGGTATCAGAGCTTTGGTTCCTTGGTGTAGAGCTTAACCGCTTAAGGAAAATCCAATGGTGCATAAGTTGGTGATCCCTATGTTTGATGGATCTGATTACAGTGACTGGAAAGTGTAGATGAGAGGATTTATTATCTCTCTTGGTTAGAAGACCTGGAAAGCTGTTGAGATGAACTATGTTGCTCCGACGAGTGGTCCTACTACTATAGATGAGATTTTTGCTTGTGAGGAGAATGAGAAGGTGAGATATGCTATTTTCAGTGCTCTATCTAAAACTGACTGAACTAAGGTTCTTTCTTTGGACACCACTTATGAATTTTGGAAGAAGTTGGAAGATCTTTATGAAGGAAATGACAGAGTGAAATTAACAAAGAAGCCGACGACAAAGCACAGATTTGAGAATCTGAAAATGGAAGAAGGTGAAGATTTTGCAAGCTATTTCCAGAGGGTTGAACTTGCAGTGAATGATGTTAGGAATCAAGGGGGTAAACTGACTGATGAAGATATAATTGAGAAGATCCTAATAACCCTTCCGAAGTGTTATAGTGATAAGATTTCAATTATTGAAGAAATGTATGATCCTAAGAAGTATACTAAAGAAGAGCTATTTGGCACCTTGACTGCATTTGAGATGAGAAAGTTTGGAAAGAAGGAGGAAAAGACAGAAACAACATTTAAGTCAATGAAAATTGAAGATGATCCAAATAGTGATGGTTCTGATGAGTTGGAAGCAAACTTTACTAGGAAGTTGAAGAAAGGTACCAGTAAGTATAAAGGTATGTTTCCCTTTAAATGTTTCAGTTGTGGTAATATTGGTCATTATGCTTCAAGATGTCTGAATAGAGTTGTACATAAGAAGAACAAGGATCACAAAGATAAGGATAGAAAGGATAAGAAATATAAGAAGCTACATTATATTAAAGAAGAAGCCAGAATCTCTGATGATGAATCTGATTATGGGGGTGATAATAGTGAATGTTTGTTTTTAGCTTTGGAGAGTAAATCTATATCTGCTAACCCTAGAAAGTGTGCAAGAGAGAATGCTCTGGAGAACAAAAAGAATGAGATGGAAGGTACTTTGGTCACCACCTTTCATGCTAGATAGGATGAAGACTATTGGGTGATTGTTAGTGGATGTTATAATCACATGACTGGAGATAAAAGTAAGTTCACTAAACTTGAAAAGTATGATGGTGGTTTGGTCATGTTTGGCGATGATCCAGGAGCAAAGATTTTTGGAAAAGGTTCTATTAGCTTTGATGGAATTCATAGCACTGATAATGTATATTATGTAAAGGTTTTAAGGCATAATCTTTTGAGTGTTGTTTAGATGTGTAGCAATGGTTTTAAGCTTGTGTTTCAGAATAATACCTATGAAATCATAAAAGGATTCGAAGATATGGTTGCTACTGGAAGGAGAAATCATGGAAACATTTATCAACGTAAGGGAATTGATGGTTCGTGCCTTGTATCTCAATTCAATGAAAGTTGGTTGTGGCACTGGAGAATGGGACATGTAAACTTTGATAATCTGGTCAGGATCAGCTCAAGAGATGTAGTCCAAGGTCTGCCTAGAATCACAAAGCCTGCTAATACTATGTGCAAAAGTTGTTAGTTGGGGAAACAAACAAGAACCAGTTTTAAGGGAAAAGAGAAATCTACTACCAGAATGTTGGAGTTAATTCATATTGGCCTATATGGTCTAACTAGAATAGGAATCCTAAATGGTGACAGGTATTTCATGCTCCTTATTGATGATTATTCTCGAATGGCATGGGCTTCTTTTCTTAGAGAAAAGACTCGGGCTCTAGATAGGTTTAAAGTGTTCAAAGCAAGAGTGGAAAATGAAGTGAACCTAAGAATCAAATCTTATAGAGGTGGAGAATTCACTTCTAGTGAATTTAATACATTATGTGAAGAGAATGGCATAAAAAGAAAATTATCTGCTCTGAGAACCCCTCAGCAGAATGGGGTAGTTGAGAGGAAAAATCAGACGATACAAGAAGCTGCAAGAACCATGATGAAAGAGTCAAATGTACTAGATGTGTACTGGAGAGAGGCAATACCCACTATTGTTTATGTTCTTAATAGAGTTCAAATTAGAGGCAACAACACAAAGACTCCTTTTGAGTTATGGACTGGTAAGACTCCTACTGTGAAGTAATTTAAGGTATTTGGAAGTAGATGTTACATTATGATGAAAATCTTGGAAAGTTTGATGCTAGATGTGATGAAGGGATTTTTCTTGGGTACTCTACTACTAGCAAAGCATATAGATGCTTCAATAAAAGATTGAGGAAGATTGTTGAAAGTGCTAATGTGAAAGTTTATGAAGACATGCATAGACCTATTGAGATAAGTGAAGTTGAACCTGATGATCCTATCTGTGGACAAGTACCTGAAGATAATAAGGAGAAGGAAGAAGAAAAGGAAGAAGAACATAATGGAGAAGAAGAAGAAAATGAACCAGAGCTTGTTTCTAAGACTTCTAAGTATGTGCAAAAGAATCATCTGGGGGAACAAGTAATTGGAGATAAGAGTGAAGGAATGAAGACAAGAAGTAAAGTAGTAGGTGAGGTAAATCTATGTTTACTCTCTAAAATTGAACCTAAGTCTGTGAGTGAAGCATGCGAAGATGAGAATTGGATGAGAGCTATGAAAGAAGAGTTCGAGCAAATAGAAAAGAATCAGACATGGGAATTAGTTCCTAGACCTATGAATAAGAATGTAATTGGTTCAAAATGGGTGTTCTGAAATAAGTTGAATGAAAATGGTGAAGTTATAAGAAATAAGGCAAGACTTGTATGCAAGGGATACTCACAAGTTGAAGGCATAGACTTTGAAGAAACATTTGCCCCTATGGCTAGAATGGAAGCTATTAGAATGTTTTTGGAATTTTCTACCCACAAGGATTTCAACGTATATCAGAAGGATGTCAAGTTAGTATTTTCCAATGGTGAATTAGAGGAGGAAGTATACATGGAACAACCTAAAGGATTTCAATTATCTGACAAACCAAATATGGTTTGTAAGCTGAAGGCATTGTATGGACTGAAGCAAGGTCCTAGAGCTTGGTATGCAAGATTGGATAGATACGTGACAAAGTAAGGATTCAACAAAGGTTCTACTAACAACAATCTTTACTTCAAAGTGCAAGGTAACAAAATGTTAATAGTGGTAGTATATGTTGATGATATCATCTTTGGTGGAAATGAAGGCATGTGTAAAAGATTTGCAAAAGTGATGCAAAAAGAATTTGGAATTTCCATGATTCGTGAGTTGAATTTCTTTCTTGGTCTTCAAGTAAATCAAACTGATAAGGTGATATTCATTTCACAATCTAAGTATGTGAAAGAGTTGTTGAAGAAGTTTGGAATGGATGATTCCAAACTGGTTAGTACTCCTATGGTGACTGGATGTAAGCTGAGTAAAGATGATGAATCTACTAAAACTGATCAAATCAAATACAAATCTATGATTGATGGGTTGTTGTATCTTACTACTACCATAACGGATATTATGCATGCAGTATGTTTAGTTGCTAGATTTCAATCAGATCCTAAAAAGGCACATGTTATAGCAGTAAAGAGGATATTTAGATATCTTAAAGGTACACTGGATTATGGCTTATGGTATCCTAAGGGTGTTGATTTCACCTTGAGTGCTTATACCGATGCAGATTGGGCTAGTTGTGTGGATGGCCAGAAGAGTACCAATGGGGGTTCTTTCTTTCTTGGCTGAAGATTGGTTTCTTGGTTGAGTAAGAAATAAGACTCAATTTCTTTATCCACTGCAGAGGTAGAATACATTGCTATAGCATCCTGTTGCACATAGGTTTTGTGGATGAAGCAAACTCTAAAAGACATTCGAGTAATATGTGATGAGCCTATTCCTATTTTTTGTGATAACACAAGTGCTATAAACATTTCAAAGAATCTGGTTATGCATTCAAGAAAAAAACACATCTATCAAATATCATTTCCTAAGAGAAAAAGTGTTGGAGAATGAAGTTAGATTGGAGTATGTGACAACAAAGAAACAAATTGTAGATATATTTACTAAAGGCTCTTCCAAAGGATAATTTTGAGTATCTTAGGGAGAGGTTGGGGGTCATTGGCCCTTTGAACTAGGTGCGCATGAAGGTACATCAGTCCAGTGAATTCACAAATTCTTCATTTATCTGGATTGATGAATGGATCTACTCCGCAGGGGGAGTAGAAAAGGTTTTCCTTGTTGCAGTATGAGTTGAATGGGTGCACTCCTAAGGGGTAATGATCGTAGTTTTTGATCTTTGCCATTGATTTCAAAGGGGGAGAGAAATTCATGTAAAAAATAGTAAGAAAAGGAAGAAAAGGTGTCCTCCTGAAATACTATGTAGGATGTTGTCTTTGATGGTTTTTCACATCATGTGTTGCCATCAATGACAAAGGGGGAGATTGTTGCAAGTATGAGCATATTTGATGGTGTTTTCATTAATGTTGTCATTGATGTCAACACAATTCAATATATTGTCGATTATGCATGTATAGTTGAGATAATGTTGAGATGTTGTGAGTACATGGAGCTATCTTTATGATGTTGCAGATGTGCTGAATTGATGAGTTTCCAAGTGCTTTTGAGAAAATTAATAAAGAGAGAAGTCAGAGTTATGAATGTGTTCATAATGTGCTCTGATATGTGCTTTGTGTTTCTCCTATGTTGATCATATGCTTATGCGGATTTGAAGAATTTTTTTTATGATCTAATGGCGATATCTACTAATTTGTAGCTTTTGGTTTGATGGAGTGTGAAAGTTGTGTTCACCAGTGTATGAACTGTTTTGGTAGAGTTGGCTTTTTGTGACTAGGAGAAATTTTTTGCTCCACAGTCCTCTACTATTCTATTTCAGATCTTACAGATCTAGAACGTGTCTTATAATGTTGTTCTCTTGGTTTTGGTAAAGATACATGTGGTTTGGTGATCTGGAATTCTAGTTTCAGAGTTGTTGTATGTGTTTGCACAATCTAGATGGACTGATGGAACAAGTTCAGTATTTGAATATTGTTACACTTGTTGTGGATGTATCTGGAGGAACTTGAGATGTGTTCTCATGCATAATAAATCATTTTGCGTTGTTTGTGTGCTATCTTCTTGTTGGGAAGCGTGTACATCAATGTTCATTTTTGTTTTCATTAGGTTTGGCCGACCTGGTGTTTACACTTCATTTGAAGAATTAAATTTAATTAAGGAAGTGTGTGGTTGATCTAAGACATTATTTTTGGTCTTGGTTAAGTATTTTTATTGGTCCACTCTCATTCCTTTCCACCGTGGGAATGTTGAGTTGCCAACCTAATTTGAATTTATGAAATAAGGCGTATGTGGCCAACCTTGGAGAAATTTTCTAAGGTTGAAGATGGTATAAATACAAGTCAAATTTTAAAGAATTGAATGAGGATGGAAAAGTAACAAAGTAAGCCACAAATAAAAAGACTAGAAGTGTGTGAAAGTGAGTTGAGGCATTAGTACTTCATTGTGTTAGATTCTTGAAGGCAGTGAACTAAAGGTTTATGCAATCTTCTAATCAAGGCTACGGATGTGTGTTAATTGTTGTGGTGGATTTTTTTTTTCTTTTGTATCAGTAGGCAATGAACCTCCCTATTGGACAGTGAATCCTTTCTGTAAGCAGTGAGCCTTTGTATTTGGATAGTGAGTCCTCTTTTGGGCAGTGAGCCCTTGGTAGTGAGCCTTTGTAATTGGTTTTGCTATCTCTTTATATTGTGAGTTAATCCTAACCGTGGTTTTTCCCTCATTCGGTTTCCACGTAAAATATGGTGTTCATTGTGTTGATTTTACTTTTTGTTATCTGCATTTCATGTTCATGCCTAATAACCAAACAGTGTGGTTGTAAAGTTAATAAGTGTTGAAGTCTTGAGGTTAAATTTGGTGACAACTAATTCACCCCCCTCTCAGTTGTCCTACGCCTTTTAACAGAAAATGGTAAATTTATTAGTGGCAATGAGATTGAACCCAACAAAAAAATCAATCTATGTGCACCTCACAATATCTTCTATTTGGGGTTTTGTTGTTATAGCATTCAAATCTTTGTTTTTATAGCATTCAAATCCCACATTGTCAAACCTAGAATATCTTGAAGTTAAGAGAAGGATTCTCTCTCCATTTTGTATCTTTCATAATTTCATCATTTTTAGAATGCTACTCATAATTAAAATCATTTTAAATTAACATAGTATAAAAGTGGGGCAATAAATATTTGATACAACTATCCTTCTCATGAACAAGATCTTCAAAGTGTTTATCTTATGTTGCTAATTCGGATTTTTTTTGAAACAACACTACCACTTTGGTGACTTATGATTTCAAAATGAAGATTAGTGGTACAAGAGTCTTGACATCTTTCAAAAATCTAGGCTCATCAACATCAATATTGTGTAAACATAATTCATACGAAAATGACTCATTCATTTCAAAATTTAAATTTTAGTGGGTGTATTTTGGACACCATTAAGAGTCATTAGAAATTTATCTTCAACATAACTTGTTTATTTCTCATTAACTTCATCAAAATAAAAAAAAATCTATATTTTTTCCTTAGAAATCAATGTTATAATTTTCTAAAAAATGATCCATACCTTCCATCTACTTGGTGGATTCCTCTAGGGTCTATTTCTTTTCATTGTCTTGTAGCTTTGATTATTCTTTCTCTAGTTCCTACTCTATCATTTCTTCCTTGACCCTTGGAACTTGTAGCTCTAGATCTATGTACTCTACTTTTTCTAGTTCCATCATATACCTTTATGGCTCTTTCTAAAATTTCTCTAGCTCTTTTTTACATCAATTCATCTTTTCCATAATATTTGTGGCTTAGCTCCCATAGATTTTTGCATGAGAAACAAAGTTTCTTTCTTTTGACCTTATTTTTAGTCTCATTTTCTTTCCTTAGTTTAAGGATAATTTTCTTATTTAGAAATATTTTTTGTGTTATCTCTTCAATAATTCCATTTTCTAATTGTTTCCTGGTCCTTTCTTATAGAATAGACTTTTCCTTGCTAATTCAATGTATTTTTCAAATGTTAAGGCTATCCTCATAGGTTTATATTGATTCTAATTTAACCCTCCTATAATTTATCCATTTCTTCAACAATTGACACCCCATGAGATGTTGTGAGTACTATTATAGCTTCTTCCTCTTCATTGGGTAAAAATAAAAATAGTTTGGCCAATTGCATGGCAGATTAACTTATTGATCTACCTTTTACTAAGGGTCCTTATTTTCCTTGAGAATATTTGATACTTAATTGTTCTACCAAATATTTCTTTATAATAATCACTACTTCTTTTTGTCCTTAGTTGAGATTTTCCAAGGTTCTTAAAAAATATTCCTCTTTCATCTACCATGACCTCTTCCCTTGATTCAACTACCTTTGAGCTCAAAACCTCTAATTGAACTTGTTTTTCTCTCTTCTAAGATATCTAGCTTCCTTTTCTCTAAAAAACATTAAATATTAAATTATCCTATAGACTAGAAATATATTTATCTCTAACACCATTGTGATAACCCAAATGGATTATTTTGGGCCAATAACTTTTAAATTTATATATTTTAACTTAGATATTACAAACCCATATTTCACCATAATTTTTCATTAATATCAATAACCTAGATTTATAAGGATGCCAACAAGTCAAAGATGAACTCCAAAAGCTTTTTAAAAATTATTTTTTAATAAGTATAAAAAGCATCAAAATGTGTTGTAGCAATAACACAACCAACAATAGCTACAAAACAATAATAGACTATAAATATTAAACTAAGAACCACTACACACAATTGCATAATACATAAACTTATGTCAACTAGAATCTACAAGTCATGAAGTGCAATTAAAACCTATAGATGAGATTTTCATATAGAAACAAAGGGGTTTCATTCTCTAATCCTTGAAACCAAAGGATTTTTATGCTTATATTTTATTGTTTGAACACAAGGATCAAAATAATGTTAACAAGGGATTTCGGGTGTAGAATTATTAATTCCCTTGAATGTAAAACTCACCCCTTAAAGAGCTAAGACTTATGGATGGTAATGAATCCTACCCCAATGATCAAGTGACATGTTACTAGTCATTTCCCCCTTTCCCACTTAAAATTTAAATTTTCCTCTTCCTACTTAAATTTAAATTTGACTTTACTATACTACATGGTGATTTTAGCCTTTTTCTTAACTTGCCACACTTTTTTGTACTTTTGGAGACTTTGCAGACTTGTGAAATTTGTGAAATTTAAAAATTATGCATATTTAATTTTTTTCTTTCTTTCTTTTCACTCCCCCTCTCATTTTATTTTTAACTTGTCAAAAAAATTATCTTTCCATGAACTATGCGACATCGTGAAATGTTTAATATCATGAACCTGACAAACTTCATCCTCTTTGTCACATTTTCCCTCTTTTCACAAACTAGAAAATATTAAGATCTTTTTCACACTTTTCTATAGTTCACAAACCTTCATACTTTACAACATATTGAACTTACCTTTCTTTGTTACACTTTTGGAGAGTACAAAAACTAGAAAAAATTGCAAAAAATAGAACCTTATCACATTTTTACACTTTTCATAAACTTAGTGATAGAGATAAACTTGTTGCATTTTCATGCTTTTCATGAGCTCGCTAACTTATTGGAAAATATAACCTATCAGCATTTGAAATCATTTATCTTCTAATTTTTAAGGTCTATGATACTAGTCTCCAACAAACTTAGCTCTCCACACATAGGAAACAACCGATTTTTCCACAAACATAAGTTATTTGAAAATAAGACATTACAAGAAAGGGAAAACATCAAAACATGTAGATTCATCATTTCCTAAAGTTTCCACATGGCTTGAAATCACTATCAAGAAAAAGAGAGGTCTAAATCCCTTGCTAATGATTTCTCTACTATTTCCTTAATTCTTAAGAAACCCTCTCAACATAAGAATGCTAAATTTGTCTCTTTACTTTTTTATAAATTCTCAAAGGTCCAAAATTGTAGATATTTCTACTCTTGAGTGTGTGCAATAAGTTGAGTCCGCTTTTTGGCCAAAAATTGGAAGTGTTTTCCTACATTTTCAGAATTTGTCACATTTGACCTAAAAATTTGAAGCACTTAAAGATTGAATCTTAAAAAAAATTAGTAATATGAAATATAATACTCGAAGTCTAGCTTCCAAATATGTAATTTATTTTAATACCCAGATGATACAAATTGATTTTAATAGGCATGTCTAAAAAACATTTGTTTAAAAGTCACTTTTTACCATACCATGCACGTGTATGTCAACCATCTTTTGACCTAAACAATTGCATTTTTCTGAATCCTTTTGGGAAAATATCTGTAACACACTGAAGATTGTGCACAATATTTTTTGTAATTTTTTTAATATTTTTTATTAATTTTTTATTGACCGTAATTTGTTGTTTTAAAAATCCCTCATGTACATCACATAAGATGACCTAAACTTATTATTTTTATTATTTTTTCAAATTGAAAAGAATTGTCTGAAGATTGTACATGTATAAATTTTTTTTTTAAAATATTTTAATAAAAATATTAAAATAATAAAAAAAACTTAATATTTCAAGTTTATGGACCAGATTCATCAAAAAAATATTTTAAAATAGAAAAAGTAATCCAATTGTAAAAAATATATATATTTGGAGTCTACACAATCTCATCTATAATTGGTTTTAATTTCGTCAAAAAATTCTACAAAAAATGTCTTTAGACTTATGTCTAGAGTCCCTCTTTTCTACTAACACTGACATGATCTTCAAGTTGCAAGTCAAAGCAAGTACAAAGCTAAGGGTCAGCTCCCCAGGCCTTTTTTCTAACCTAAAACCCATAGCAAAATTTGGGCCAAAAATTGAAATTTTTAGAAATGGGGTCCCATTTCTAAATAGGATCTCATTTGATTTTTTTAAAATTTTAAGTCTTTATGAAATGGGATACCACTTTTGGCTCAGGCTCCTGAAACAAAATGGGATCCCGTTTGCTAAATAACAAGATCCCATTTTGTTTTGCCCGATTTCAAATTTTTGACTAAGTTTGAAACTTCCACAAGAAGTGGACTCATCTTCTTTCTTTTACCCACTAAATGAAATATTTTGATTATCAAATCTCAAGATTTGATTTAGGAAAGAAAAGTAAGCAAGCTAAGATTGATAATATGCAATCAAAGGTAACTTCCATAGCAACTTCAAGAATTCAAAAATGGATTAAAATACTAAATAATGGCTAAAGAGGAGGATAAATAACTAACTTCTTATATCAAGAACCTAGTTGGGTTAATTTAATCTTCATTTGTGCTAGTTGCACACTACCTACCATAATATATAATGAGGATACTTCTACTAGTGAAGAAATGAAATATTTCACCAAAGTAGTAAAATAATGAATATATCGATGACTTGCTAACGTAGGGGTTGAATATTATTTATGATGCAATGGTTCATACCATAAGATCAGTGAGTATTTTTATTTATTGAATGGTTTGATGGTAAAATTTGAAGCAAACTTGGGAATTCATCAACACAACCTCCCATAGATCACAGAGATGTTTAGAACTAATTTCAAATGTTCGTAAATGAAGGTATTTTTTATAGAGTAGATCATGATTTATTAGTTAGTGGAATGGTTGAAAGCCACAAATTTATAAATTGATTATCTAGAAGTATAAAAGAAGATTAAAGAAGAATGTGATTAAATTTTGTATGTAATGATGGATGCCTATGATTTGGTTGAGAAAGCATCAAGAGGTTCAAATAATTAATTTATTGAAATTCTCAAAATAGGCGATTCTCAAAATAGGCACTATCTTTGTCTCTAAGTTTTTATTCTTCTTCTTTGGATAAGGTCATGAAAATGGAGTTCTCATCTAAAGAATTTGGGAATCGTAATGAAAATTGCAAAGCTACCCATAAATTTTTAAACATGTGTCTCTCTTATAACTTTCATTTTAGTTATGTCAAAGGCCCAAATTGAAGTGCAATAAAAGATGCATTAACTTGGGCATTTGATGATTATAACAACAAGTTCAAGGAAAGAACAGAGGAAGAAGATATGATCACCATTGAGGAGAACAACTCAAGAAAAGAACAAGTTTCATAAGATTATAATGACAATTATATGAGTGGAAAATTTAAATTGAGAAGTAATATTTTAATACAATACTTATGTTGTAATGTTCAAATTTTGATATTTCAAAAGTAATTCCAAGGCATACATTTATATTTAAAACACTATTATTTTATTTCATAACTACTTCACAATTATGAGAGATATAATTAGGAAAGATATCAATGTAGAGAATTTTAAATTTTTAGAAAAAAATGAGATTTTGAGAGGAAAGTAAAGACTTTGAACTTTTTAAATATTAAAAGTAATAAATCTACAAATCATAACTTTGTCTCTTTTGTGCTTGGTGTTGTGTCTTTCTTATGTTTGATATAGTAATTATTCATAGAATTTTTTATAATTTATAAGATTAATCAATAGTTCTACTTATACCTTTATACTACTTTTTCATTATGGGTTGATCAACCTTTTTACCTCTATTTGATTAGACCCACATTTTAATTTCATTTTCCTTTTATGGAATAAATTTCATTTGTAAGTGTATAGTAGTAGATATAGGGTCTTGGTTTTCAATAAGGCAACCTCGCCATCTTGTGGAGTATTTTCACCCTAATACTATTCATGAATTGACAAGTATCAATTCACATGTGAACAAAGATGTAAAGGTGGCATTAGTCTAGTTTTGGGTGTATGATATGATTTGAAGGTAAACTGGTGTCCAGGATAGCTAAAATTAGTAAAAAATAGTCTTTAAATGAGTAATTACACATACATTCTCCCAATGTCATGAGAAGAAAAACAAACCTAAAAGCTAGTGTCAAGTGAAGAATATTTTAATCATTAAAATGTTAGTCTACATCTATCAACTCTAAAGATGTAGATAGATAAGAGAATGAGCCAATTTGTTTTTCTTATATGATGCTTATTTATTCTCTATGATTAGGGAGTTTCTTTTTGGTTGGAGGGTTTTATGTCAAACCTATATCATTTTTGTTACTTGGTACAAGAGCAAAAGCCTAAATTAATACCTTTATGATGAAGAACTAAGGACTAAGGGGTGTCCATTCTACCAAAGTCAATTGAGTCATGACCCAAGCCTCATCCCTTATGGTTTATATGCCTTGCACTCCACAAGATTTGATCACTAGTGGATTCATTCATAACCATTCAACTTCACTAACAAACCAAAGGAGTTTATTTTATTAACCAAATGCCTATTTATATAAAATTTGATTAAACCAAAAAAATATAGCATTGAGGCTATATAAATTTATGTTAATACCTTGATATAGGAGCACAAATCTAAACTACTACATCTTCAAATAAGAGCCAAGAATTGAGGGATATCCATTCTACCAAAGTTAGCTAGGGCATGATCATAGCCTCATTCCTTATGGTGTTGGGACCTTACAGTCAACAATACTTGACAATTAGTGGGCTTGTTCATAACCATTCAACTTCATCAATATACCAAAGGAGTTTATTTTTACTAATTGGATGCCTATTTATTTAAAAGTTTGTGTAAAACAATAAATACAGTATTAAAACTAATTTAGATTTTTTAATTAGATAAATAAACAAAGAATTGGTGTTATATAAATTTATGTTAAGCTAAGTATATTTAAAAAAGATAAGAAGAGAAATCATATTTGATTTAAAATCTATAGAAATGATGATAGATCGAGAAGATGGCCCAAAGAGATTTTGGACAACTAAAATCAAATTCTATAAATAGACAATTGCTAGTGTCCTAAAATCACCCCCTGAAATAGTATCATTTGCCTATAAAAGTATCCTTTAAGATGCTAAAGCATCTTTTTTTTAGATTGTAGAAATTGACTTTAGGCCCCTACAACCTACAATGCATCGGACAAACTTTTTAACGTGACCGTTAATGCTGATGCAACACACCCTTTGGTACCACACAAACTGATGATTGCACTTCATTACCTCTTACTTGCAACAAGATGTTTTAGACTATCATACCAGATCCCCATTCCAAGATGCTTTAGCCAATCAAGCCAAGACCCCACCCCAAAATATTTTATTCATCCTCTAATGTGTAAAGGGACATTAGTTTGCTAAGACATACGTGCTGTCGAAAACAATATAGGTAGAATGGAATGCTGAAGGAGGTCGAGGAATATAGTCGGTAGAGCAAAGTACGGCGAGAGCCATGTTTAAGTAAGCAAACTGCGAAACCGAGTGCAAGACGAGGTCTCCGCCCTTACATTCTGCTGGCGTCATGAGGAGGTTGGCAAACGTAGGTGCCGCGGTCATGGAAAGAGTGTTCTGATCAATAAAATGTCGGTCGGGATCCACCGTCCTAAACTCCTAGTTAGATTATTGAAAGAGCCAATTCTGTTATTTTATATGAGAAATACAATTTCATATAAAGATATATGATGTAAACCTGGGAGTTCAACCTTCCTTGTGCACACGTCTGAAAGGAATAAGTCCTTCCAATCCCTGATCACCACCGCACAGAGATTGAGCTCAGACGTCGAACGCTACCTAACAAATCTGATCCAATTCTGGACATTATTGCACGAAAAGCTAAGCTGTACTCGCAGCTCACCTCTTCAATATCTCACGTGGTGAATTCTATGAAGAAAACTTCTGGGCCCTAATCAATCCCTGATAACAAATTATAATAACAATCATCCTTATCCTTTCAAATTAAAAAACTGGGATTTGTTTAACCTTTAATCGTGCGGGGAAATGGGGAACAGGTACTAAAATATTGAGAAAAAATAAAAAGATTTGGAGGATGGTAAGAAATTGACAGGTTGACCAGGGCGAAAGCATGGGCAATGGGAGAATGGGCATGCACGAACACACACTCTGTTCCATGATTCGTTCTCAACGCTCACAACCCATTTCGACCTTCACACGCCAAATCCTTCCTTGGAATGAAACTGCTCTCCATTGTCAACGTTCAAACTCCACACTTTATCATTACTTTCAGAACACGCATTCCTCCCCAGAAGTTTTGAAAAAGCGACCGGTTTGGAGGCTTGCGTGAGGCGCCAACGTTTTAATCCCCTGCCATCCCCTGTTCTGCCCAATAATTTAAAATCATTTGACATGGAAGAAGAACTGAGCTCTTATCTGCAGCTGCCTCCGGGCTTCAGATTTCACCCCACTGATGAAGAGCTCGTTACCCACTACCTCCAGAACAAGCTCTCTTCCTCTCCCCTGCCTCTCTCCATTATTGCAGATGTGGATCTTTATAAATTCGACCCATGGGATTTGCCAGGCGAGTAATCTTACCCACATTCTAGTTTTTCATGATGTTTTTTCCTTTTCTTTTTCTCAATGGGAATACAGATGGGTGTTTCGTTTGGTTGTTAGAAATGGCGAAGTTCGGCGAGCAGGAATGGTATTTCTTCAGCCCAAGGGAGCGGAAGTACCCCAACGGAGCCCGGCCCAACCGGGCCGCGGGCTGTGGGTACTGGAAGGCCACCGGCACTGATAAGCCCGTGTTCTTATCTGGAAGTTCTTTTCAAGTGGGAGTGAAGAAAGCCCTTGTGTTCTACAAAGGCAAACCTCCCAAAGGGGTGAAGACCAAGTGGATCATGCATGAGTACCGTCTTACCGGCCCCATGCGTGCACCAGACAGAAAAGAATCCATGAGAGTAAGTTGGCTGGCCGCTTTGAGTATGAAGTTTTCACTATTCATAATGTTTGATATTGTTTCTGGATTTGATTGTGTTAAAGTTTTATATCAATCTTTTGGATGGCACGTGATCCATCATCAGATTAATAGAAAACTAAAAGATCCGAAATATAGATATAAAAGACTCCAACACAATTAAATCAAAAAACGATATTGAACAGTTCATTATTTCTCTAATACCCATTTGATTCTACATAACTGTTGTGTTTTTCAGTTGGATGATTGGGTGCTCTGTCGGATATACAAAAGACTGGATCGTTTGCCTCGAACAGAAACAGGGCCAGGAGACAACTACATATCATTTTCTACCCAACAGAAGTTCCAAGAGCTGCCGCCCACACCCACATTTGAATCATTTCATGCAAAGCTGCAGAACGAAGCTTCCAGCTTTCTTGGGGGGCTTGTGAAGGAGCAGGAAATGCCAGTTGCAGAGGATCTTCCTAGAGAGTTGGGGTACAGAGAAGTAGAGAAAAAGAAGTCAATTGTAGTTGACAATTGCAGTGATGATCTCTACTCCCCCAACAATCATGCATCTTCTGCTTCCTCTGCTTCACAAACCTTTGAAGGAAGTATGTCTGCCAAATTGTCAGATATTCATCAAATGTATTCCTTACCTTTCAACGAGAACAGGCTCTGGAGCACGGAAGCAGTAACTGCCTTCTTATCTTAAGACTTTTATTTTGAGTCTCATGTATTTAATACACAAACTTGAGAATACCATATAAAGTTTTTTTTTTGTATTTCTCTCTTTACATCCATTTCTACTTCTTCTTTCCTAATTCATTACAGGGTATGGCGACATTAAATTTATCCACTTTTCGCTGCCAATTCAATGCAATTCCACTCTTGGTGAAAATGCTATGCTATTATAATGAATTTTTATGGTATTTTTTAAATTGTTGATATGATTGTGTAATGATGAATTGTATATCCGTCTTCTTTTATTTTATATTTTGGGTCTATTTTGATAAATTTGTTCTTTATGTATTGACTAATGTGTAAATTGGTATATTTTCACATTGAAGTTAGTAAATAAAGTCTTATATTAGTCTTAATTTATCTCTATCATTCATGACCTTAGTTTAGATCTATGTGATTGACTCAATATTAGAATCAAACACTAAAGTTAAAAATAGAATAAAACGAACTATACTTTTTTAATAAATATGCCAAGATTATTTATATATTACATAGAAAAGCTTTTAGTAAGCCACTTGTTCTTGTGCACAACTACTTGAACATCCAAACTACCTACCTTTTCATATACAATTTCAACTCATTAAAATAACATGAATTAGTACCACAAACATTATCAATACTAACACCAAACACACAAACTGTAACTTTTGGATCATTGAGAGGACCACAAAAGCCAACGAAAATCCATTGATCTAAAAGGGTAAAATTAGATGATTTGAAACATTTCATAGCTATTATCTAATTGTGCATGCCTCTAACCATCTATACATTGCATGTACTACAAACAACATATATAAGTTGCTCAACCACATTGACCTTGCATTAATGACTAATGTACACTTGTAAGCATTGAGTTCATCTCTACATAAGATTACCTGACCACTTTGCTTCCCATTCCTTTGTGAGCAATACCTATTACCCTGTATTGAACTTAATAAATGACTAATCACCAAAACCTTCAACCTCCCCTTAATAGTAATGAAGGAAAAGTGATAGCATTCCACCACCCACACTTCTCATCAAAGCTCCACTAAAGGAAAACCAAAACTTAGAATTGTAAGACAACATACAACAACACAAACAACTACAATAGAAATAGAAATGAGATTGGGAAGCAACACAAATTCTATCATTTTTATCCTATTTTCTGAGCTAGCAATAAACACAAGAAGTTGAGGACCCTCCAACCTCTTGGTGGTTCATTCAACCTCCTCTTTGACCTAGCCAGTCCTTCAAAAAAAACTAATTTATTTAAAAAATGATATGCATATGCAATGGTCTCAAAGGCCAACTTAATTAAAGCGCACTCAAAATTATTCAATGCACATAGCACAATGCCCCTATAACACTGTTCACATAACTTGACACATAGCAATGCTTGCAAGCATAGTGTGGCCCAACACATGGTTGTACATTCTTGAGTCAAGTAGGACCATACATATACAACATGTGAGCATTGACATCCACATGTTATGCCACCGCAGAAACACAACACATAGTAGCATCTACACCATAGGCATGGCCATATTATTGGCTCCATACACATCTAACATATAGTGGCATCATGAAATAACAATATAATTAAAACTATATAGGTTTTACAATTGGTGTCATCAATCCACATATGCCACATACCATATTGTTAAATATTTTCCAACATATATGTGGAGCCTACTTGTGGGCCTAAATGTAATATTGTGTATAAATATTTGCATTGTACATCTTGTATAGTTAGAAGAGAATCCATAGAATCACATCAAAAATTTGTGTACATTTATTCTCATTCTTTCTAACTGGAAATAACATTCTATAATCCATCCAAATCTCAAATGTGTTTATAGTTTACATTTTTGTTTTCTATTACACATTATATGATCTTATTGTATTACTAGCTAATTAAAAATATTATCCACTAATTCAAGTAAGAATCAAATAATTGATATCAAACCTAAGATGTTCCTTTAGGCTAGTGTAAATATGTTCAAAATAGCTAAGGGATTATAACACACTAGGTTCATTTTGTGAAATTTCGAAGAAATATCGATGATAAATAATTGAAAATATATATTCCAATATCACACTAGTGTTGGTCACTTAGTGCACAACATGATGGGGATCACTAGCCAATTCTAACTTGATATACATTTGTCAATTCTTTGTAGAAATGATATTAATGTTGCACATATGTTGCCTAAGTTTTCCATTGATGTATTATTGAGATTTCCGGCTTGAAACCATGTGATTTTTAGCATCAACATTTCAGATCAAACTCCATGATCCATCACTAGGATAATGTAGTAAGAGAAAAAGGACTCCATCATCAAGATAATGCAGTAAGAGAAAAACAGTCAATTTTTCTCTTACTGCATTATCCTGATCATGGATCATGGAGTTTGTTCTAAAACATCGATGCTAAAAATCACACATAGTTTCAAGCCATAAATCTCAGCAATACATTATCATGGACTGTGAAAACTACATGCTATTAATTTTTCATTGATGTCAACACTCAGTTTGGGCTATCATTGGCGCTTACTTTTGTATATCAATTGATGGTGTACTATGATGATGTGTTAACAATGATGTTGTTGATGTTCATGGTTGGATGTCATGCCTTGTTTGATGCCAATTAAACCCTAGTATTCTATATGTTTCTTGTCAGCAAAGTTGATATCATGAGGATTAGAAGTAATAATGATGTTGGGGATATGTTGTTGATGGGCCTTGGTATGTTGTAGTCTCTCTCTCTTATTGTTCTTGAGGAAGTATGTGTTGCTACAAGGAATTTCTAGTATTCAGATGTTGGTGAAGGTTTTTGTTGCTGGAATTTACTTTGAAGACTAATTGAAAGAATGCTTTGCATTCCTCCACTATTAAAGATATGGTCTTGCAGTTTGGGATTTAGTGCTTATGTTTTGTGGACGTTGCACTCTTATTGTTTCAAGTCACCCATGTTGTCGAGGAGGTCTCTGACCTAATTGTAGTTTGTTGGAAATTTGGTTGCTTGTCAGGACTAGTCCAAAAAATGTTTCTTTGCATTGTTGTTTTTGGTCCTACAACTTGGTGGACATGTTTTTAGTGTTTGTGCAGTGTGTTGCATCTTGTCTAGTTATTACTAATTTACTTGTACCTTCATGAGTAAATAGGTTAGTAAATGAAATCATGAGTTTGATATGCTTGCTAAGGAATGGAATACTGAAATAGGTATTATGTGAAAGTATTGATAAATGCTTTTAATGTGGCTTTGAAAGATTTTAAATATGTTTACATTTATTGCTATATGAATATGCTAAAGTTATGATACATATAGATTTATTATGATCGTCTAACTATCATTGTGAATGTGCTGAGCTGGTTGTAGAGACGGGTTCATTCCTCCAAGTGGAGGGGAAGTATCACCCAAGAGAAGATCTTGGTTGGGTAACCAATAACGTAACCTATCTGAGCTTACACACACTCACAGTAGAATGGTTGATTCTAGTCATTGTCTTGGGAATTAGTAATTCATCCTTAGAATGAGTGTTGCATTAGTAAGGGTCTTGATTACTATTGAATGCATGTTTGGATAATGTTTATATGTTTAGAACTTATGAGTTCTTCCTTATGTTACTATGTTTTATTAGATGGTTGAATGAGTATTTGGGATATATGCATATATGCATATGTCGACATATGTGTATGTTGGATATAATGGAATGTCCATGTACGAGTATGAAAACATATGTATAGGTATGTATACATGTGTATAAATATGTTATTATGAATATAGTCACATGGTCATAATCATTTCAAATATCAAATGGATTATTTGACTATTTATCACTATAGAATATATATGTGTCATGTATATTGTAAGGTAGGTTAAAGCATCCTAGCCTAGATAAAGTGACAACCAAAAACCTCTAAGCTATTAACCTCATCCAACAAGAGAAAACAAACAAAGCATGACTAAAATGAAAGCATCAAACAAAAGTACTTCCCATGCTTGCACTTGAATCACTTCTCTTGCTCTCCTATTTCTCCTTTTGCATTCTTTGCCCTCAGATTTTGAAGTAGACTTGTGCAAATACCTACAAATTGTAAGTAGAAAGTTGGAGACAAAATGGATGTTAAGGAAAAAATGGGAGAGGAAGGTTGCTTTTATAGACAACCATTCGAACAGACAGCCGAGATCGATCATCTAGAAAGATTCCAAGATCGATGGACGAGGATGGATGAGAGGGAGGTTACGAAATGGATGGCCAAGATCAAACTTCTAGAAAGATGCCAAGATCAACAATTGAGAATTGATGCAACTAGAATATGCCATTCATGGGAGGGCTATGATGCCCAACAGCTATGACAAAAATGAAGGTTATGACAGAAATGAATGACAGGGCATCTTTGACCAAAGAGGCATAAATTATTTATTTAAATTATTTATTCAAAAATGGAGGAAATAGACAAGTGGAAAATAAATAATTCATTCGAATTATTTATTTGGAGAAAATGAAAAAGGAGCATTTAATTAAATCAAATTCTGAAATCAATTTAATTAAATGGGGAGATGAAAATTAGACATTGATAATTGATTTGAATTATTTATTCAAAGGGGAGGAGAATGACACATAATTAAATAATATTGACAATTATTTAATTATAGAAGAATGAAGAGGTCAAATAATAATTATTATTAATTGACTATAGACAAATGATGAAAGATAAATAATTAAATAAATAATGATTTATTTAATTATTGAAGAAAGGGGGTGTTAGCGACGCAATTAATTTATTTTAATTGATCAAGATAGAATAAAGATTAGAAACTGAATTAATTAAATAATTAAAAATTATTTAATTAATAGAGGGATATGATCAAGTATAATTGAATAATTAAAATTATTCAATTATCAGAGGATGATGACAGAGAAAAATGATGCTCGTAAACTTAGGACATTTTTCAGTGTCTACATTTTCCCCCTCTTTGACATAATGCAGTTAATCGCGTTGCGTCAAAGAAATTCAATCAAAAAGTGCCCCAGGATGCCCCAATGAAAACAGGGTATAGGTATGCCCACTTGGGAAAATTTGACAAATTTTCAAAAAAAATCAAATTTTTTTTGGAAAATTGTCCCAATAAGACAAATAGATGGCCAGGAATTCTATGGTGAAGATAGAATTGAGTTTCAAGATCGATAGAGGGGTCAAATTCAAGGTCAAGGGCTTCAAAATGTGTGACCAGTAGGCAAGGAAGGTCAAAAATCCTAATTTTGAACCTATAAATGGCAATTTGAGTTTGAAAAAGGGTCATTTTCACATTCCAAATTTAGAAATTTTGAGAGCTCAGAGTGATTAGTCCATGAGAATGTCACCTATTCCAGAGGCCACCCACTAATCATATCAGATCCGCAGCTACCACCGACCTAAGGGAGCGTCTGCCCTAGTACGTACTACTAGTCCTTTTAATTTGTTCATTTTATGTGCATTTAGCTTAGGAAATAATTTAGCAAGCAATTGCGTAACAAAATTTTGTGACGCAATTGAACTCGCATTAGACGCATTTGATAAGCAGTTCATTGCAATCATCTCAGTGTGACACAATTGCATTAGGGGTAGGGCACAAGCATTTGTGGTGAGACGCATAAAATTGTGTGACATAATTGAATTTTCGAGCCGCATATGCGGTCAGGAAGGACACAAATGACTGGGTGCAACACGTGTTGTATGAAGTGACACATGTGTTAGGCGAGTGACACAATTACAGTTGCGAGCTAGTTATAAATATGTGTGACACATATGTTAAAATTATGACACAATTGCTTGGTTAAAAACTTGCCCCAGATTAGGAAATTTTGATGTGGTCATGTTAGGTTTTGTTGGTCAACTGAAGATCTAGGACTGACATTATTGGTTGCAAGGTGATTTCAGGAGAATCTACCTCCGATTTATACTCGAGAGTTGAGACCAGATGTGTTCTAACTGTGAGACCAATTGGGCGAAGAGGAGCGACAAGAACTTTTGGACTTAGGCTTATTCTTGTGACCTATATGCTCGTGATTAGGGAAAATAGGGGGATGTTGACAACACTAGCAAAGTGGTCGCACTTGGAGATGAGCAGCTTCCATTTTTCGATGGGGGATGCGACAGTCACCCTGGACAATGTATACAGGATATTGAGGCTACCCATTCACGGTGAGCGGGTATGATACGACCCCACTCGAGGGTTGTAGGCGTTATATAAGTACTATGAGACTAAGGATGATGCAGAGCTTGGTATCCAAGGTTATGAGATCTGATGGGAGATCTTGTTCGAGACCTATGATAGATATGATTGTGTTCTTTGTGCACTGATAGCCGAAGTGATGATCTTGGACTGTAGGGGTCATGGTTTTCCAGTGAGTTGGGGGGAGATGCTCGGATTGATGATTCGGTTCAAGATAGATATGCCTAGGGGCCATGTTTATTGGCCATGTTGTACTTTCAGCTACACGATATTATCTATAGGGGAGGACATAGTCTAAGCTATAGGGTGACCTTGCTGACTGTTTGGACATGGGAGCACATAGCAGTGTTCTGACCTCCGGTGATTTGGCAAGTGGTGGGAAGCACGCCATATGCTTATCTATATTAGGGGGTGTTCACCTAGACACATGTTAGAGATGTGGGTTATTGGAGGAATGGTTTAGACACATTAGTGAGCTTCATTTGGAGACCATATAGGACCTGTCAATTGTGGATAGATGAGGATGACCACTTTCCTTGGTGTCGATAGCCCAGGTATCTAATTAGCAGATAGTGCAATCGTAGCACACCATTGAGATGTACTTACCAGAGAGGTTCAAGTGACAGTTTGGTGAGCAATAGGGGGTGTCAATGGGTACAACAGAGTATGGTTGGTCGTCACGAGATGTGCATCCCTGGGGACCACAGATTGTGGTTACCACTACAGAGTAGGAGATAGATGCCACAAAGGCATTAGATTGGGAATGGCGAGGTGGGGACGTTGATGTAGGGACTACACCAAAGTATGATGCTTGGTGGTTAGCACACAAACCTATTCTGCTCACAGATCCACAACAGCTAGTGCCAATAGAGCACATAATTAGAGGCTTGAGAGGTTGGCGAGGAGGCAGAGGTTAGAGGGGTGGAGGAGACGAAAGACGGGGGGATGGAGGAGGACAAGGGGATGGAGGAGGATGGGGGGATGATGGGGGTGATGGATGAGGAGGATGAGGAGGAGGGACAGAGGATGATGGGAGGGTAAGTAGCTACCAACCATTCGAGAGGAGGCGGAGATGGAGGAGGATTGGCCAGAGGTTAGGGCAGCAACAAAGGTGGTATCTTAGGTAGTAGAGCAACACACATAGGTTCCCACAGTGGAGGTAGCACAGCTAGAGGCCATGAAGGTTGAGGTAGGTGGTGGTGGGGGATAGGGAAAGCAGGTGGGAGGAGAGTAGGGGACCGAGATGGATGAGGAAAAGTGGGTCCTTTGTGAGAGGATCATCATGGGAGATAAGGAGGTGGGGGAGGAGGGCCGAGTAGATGATGGGACTACTCAGTAGAGGATAGCCATGATATAGGCGCATGTACAGGCGCTGGAAGCAGAGTTGAGAATAGTCACTATTGAGAGAGACGAGCTTAAGGGAAAGAGGGATGCCTTTCAAGTGGAGAGGGATTTGGCAGTCATTAGCTGGTAGCAAATCAACCAGCAGATGATTGATTTCATAGCGACATCCAGTGTGTCAGTGGTCAAGGTTGTACGAGAGTATGCTAGGGCGAGCAGGTCCAACTAGTACTATAGGGATTTATATGAGAGAGTGGTACCTCTGGAGAGGAGGGAGCCCACATTTTCTAAGATAGATAGTGGCTCATGAGGAAAAGCACACAATAGGACTCAAAGTCGGTGGACATAGAGTAGGTCCTAAGGTGAGAAGTCATATGCCAAGAAGGCCACTCCATACGACAAGCCTCCTTCTACCAGGGATGCATCACACAAGGAGGACAAGGATGCCCTAGGGACAGGAGATCAGGGCAGTTTGGGCTAGGGCCTCTTGTTATTTATGGTTTTATATGGACACTAATACATTTATCGTCAAGCCTATGAGCTCCACTTTTATTGGACACATCTCAACATTGTTCTATGACACTTGATTTTTTGAGCGATATATATATATGATTTTGGCGGCTGTTGATGATATGCATTATAATGTGTTTATGTTTTTATGCTTAGGATGATGATGTGTTATGAATGTTCATGCATTTATGATGTCTATTGATGCATTATATATGATGATGTGATGGTTTAATATGCTTTATGACTATTTGCTTATGACTATATTATGAATGTTTATGCTTTTTATAATCCATATGGATGATAAATGCAATGTGGATGATGTAATGATCTATATGATTTTGTTATGAGTATAGTGAAATATAATGATGTAATGCATTTATGGTTATGGATTTTTTTTATCATGATAAGCATGGATGATGAATGAAATGGAAATGCCCCTATGTTACAAACGTGATATAATATGCAAATGCAATCTTAATGTTGATGTGATGAAATGTTTGTATAATAATGCAAAATGTTTGATGGAAAATGTGTAATTTGAATGCAAAATGTGATGCTTAATGTGTTATGTTATAATATTATTAATGTGATGTAGTATGTATAGGATGCAAATGTAAAATGCACTGCAATATGTGATGGGAAGAATCACAATGTAAAATGCAATGTTATATGAAATGTAATGAAAATGGATTATGATGTAAAATGCAACAGGCTATGGAATGCAATGATATATGGATTCATTTCGTGTTTTTGTATTTTCTTATGCAAATACCTGTGACCTAATATGAAAATGATGTCAATGATGATGATACTATCTAACATGATTATGCAAGTAATATGTTTTTGTGTGTCACAGGACTCAATCAAGATGCGAATGGAATAAATGTTAGCATGGAATAGGTAGGAGAGATGGAAAAGATGGAAGAGATGGATGTTAGTGTGAAAAGGAAAGATGGGGATGGGAGGTGGAAAGTTAGACTGGAAATGATAAGGAAACCAACTTTAATTATTACATTCTTATATTTATCATCATTGGGTGTAAAAAGTGTTGCAAGTGGAACACAAAAACCATGGTATGACATAGACTAAGGTGTGCAAGGTGACCATTTGTGAGAGACAAGCAGTTAGAAGACAAGGAATGCCCCAGCTCATACTAAAGATCCAACTATCCTAGTCATTTTGCCAAGACAAACCACAAACAACAAACAAAGAAAAGAGGCCATGATCCATCATTGTCCCTCTAAATCCTTTAATAGGACATCCTTGAGGTAACTAGTAACATGACCCATAACCAATCAAAAAGATAAGACAAATCCAAACCAATAAAGTGTTTGCTAAAGAGACAGTGTTTGTTGATAGTTTTGATGAGATTGTTTGATGTGATTGATTAGGTTGACCAATTTTGATTGAGAATTTGACAAGGATTGATTGATAAGTTCACAAAGGCTGAAAATTTTATTTTATTGACTGCACCTAGCTTCAAGAAGGACACATCTTGATTAAGGTAAGATTGATTGACCAAGATGACAAGATTTATTGACTTGATAAAGATTGGTTGATAAAGATGACAAAGTTGATTGATTGCACTCGACTTCGAGAAAGAAATATCTTGATTAAGACAAGATTGATTGTTTTTTTGACAAAGATTGATTGATATGACCAAGCGATGTGATGATACCCAACTTCATGAAGGACACATCCTATTTAAGGCAGGGGACACGTCTGATAAAGTTGACCAAATGACAAGTGTTGACAAGGCACCTAACTACAAGAAAGACACATCCTGCTTAAGGTGAATGATCAAATTGGAAAAGTCTAATCTCAGGAAGGACACATCCTAATAAAAGACAAAAGATAAAACCAAACGAGACAAATGACAAAATGCCCCATTCCTACTAAGATTGATGATTTGATAGATTGATTGATGATAGGATGATTGACTAATTGAAGGATTTTGTTGGTTATCTTTGTTTGTTGATTCGTGATTTGGTTCGAATGATGATTTCTTTTAGACTAAAAATGATACCAAACTCGAAAAACCCTAAAGGACTGACCTAGGTGGCCTTGGGGGCTCATCAATTGATAGCCTCGCCTACATTATACATGCAAAGACCTCATAGTTCAACACAACTTGACTTTTCCTTATTCGACAAAAGACTGAGTCATGATTTTATTTGGACAACCTAAAAGGACTGACCAAATGTCTTGGGGGGCCATTTAAGATGAGCCTTTCCTAAGTAGAAAATGCACAAAGACAACATAGTTCAACCACTCTAACATAGACTGACAAAATCGGACTCTGACTCTACTTTTGGAAGTTTTGAAGTTTTCTGATGTTTTTGGATTTTGATGATTTTATGATTTTTTTGTATTTTGATGTTTTATGATTTTTTTGGATTTTGATGTTTTATGATTTTTTTGGATTTTTCATGTTTTTTAATTTTTTTGGATTTTGATGTTTTATGAGGCTGATAGCATGTGTTATCTCCCCATGAAGACATGAGTCAAAGAATTTCCCCTAGTCAGGCATAGGACCGACTTATTATGTGTGAGAGGAAGCAACGAACAAATGCAAAGGATGATCAGGATACTAAATGTCGGTGGTTCCCAAGCCATGGAAGGATAATGAAGCTTATTATGAACAAGTGATAGGTGTGAATGGATAAGTGGAAAGGGAAAAGGACCAGATAGAGTGACAATAGACAGAGGAGCATAGACTGACTACACATGGCACCTGTTTATCAGGTTTTTGCCATGATACTTATCTAAAGTGCCACCAAAGTGGTTTTCACTTTTGGACGAATTATTTCTCTTTACTATTTTTTTTATTTTTTTGTTGTCACCAAGATACCTATTTGCCAAGTTTTCATTAGGGGACCATTTTTTTGAATTTTTTATATTTTTTATATTTTTGACTTTTAAAGGGATACTCTAAGAATCAAGTGTAATACTTGTGGAGGTGCATGTTGTTGATAGGTTCAGACAATGACTCTCCTTCAAAAGTAGAGAGTTGATAAGTTTCTAATTCATATGATGTGACAATATAGGTTCCCAACCAATTAGGTTCAAACTTTCTGGGCTTCTATCGTTCTGCTTGATTCTTCAAATTTTCTTTCAAGACTAAGTCACCAATGTCAAAGCTTATAGGTCATAATTTCTTATTGTAGCTACGTCGAAGGTGATTCTAATATGCTTGTAAATGTGTCAAGGCATTTTCTCTCTTTTCATCCAATAGTTCTAGCTCATGTAGACAGGATACATGATATTCTTCTTGATCAATCAAGCCTTGCATAGAGACTCGTAGGGATGGTAACTTGACCTCTATAGGAAGTATTGCTTCAGATCCATAGACAAGGGAATATGGAGTGGCTCCAATAGGAGTACAGACATTGGTACAATAAGCCCATAAAGCAGGATTGAGTTGTAGGTGCGAGTCATAGCCAACATCATTAACAATCTTCTTTAATATTTTTAGGATGGTCTTATTAGATGCCTTGACTTGGCCATTACCTTGGGGGTAATACGGAGTAGAAAAATGATGTTGGATATGGAATTTCTCACAAAGCTCACAAACATCCTGGTTTATGAAAGGGCGACCATTGCTGGTGACGATGGACTATGGGATTCTGTAGCAGCAAATGATGTAATTTTGGATGAACTTGGCTATCTTCTTTCCAGTGATGTAAGTCAATGGGATGGCTTCGATCCATTTTGTGAAGTACTCAGTGGCGACAAGGATAAACTTATATCCATTAGTAGAGGTGGGATGGATTTTTCCTACGAGGTCGAGTCCCCATTGATAAAATGGCCAAGTTGAAGTAAGTAGTTGTAGTTCCTAAGCTAGCACATGTATAAGATCTTTGTGGATTTGACACTGGTGACATTTTTTTCACGAAGTGATAGGAATCACGTTCCATTGTAGGCCAATAGTATCCCGTTCTCATGAGCTTTTTGGCTAAGGTTGGACTAGCAAAGTGAGATCCACATATATCGTGATGTACCTCTTGTAAGGTTGTTTATGCTTCATTTGAGTTGAGACATCAAAGGAGGGTGCTATATAGACTGCAGTGATAAAGGGTATCTCTAATGATGGCATATTTGGATGCTTCTCGAATAAAGGTTATGTGTTGGTTAAGGGACAAGTCAGGAGGGATAATTTTGTCATGCAAATAGGTGTAGATGTCTTTGTACCAAGGTGAATGGAGATCAACAAGTTCGCACACAAGTTTGGTTTTGGGGACATCAAACACAGGGATCAATAATTGTTTCACCAAGAACTCATATTGTGAGGCATTGTTAGGAATATCCAAGAGAAATCCAATTGTATCCATTGCGTCAGTTGCTTTGTTCTAGATTCTCAGTATCTACTCAAAGGAAATATTATCAAATTATACTCTGAAGTTGTCTACCATGTGCTTGTAGGGCATCAATTTCTCATCTTTGGTGTCATAGTCATCATTAACTTGTTTAATCACTAATTGGGAGTCACCATAGACTTGAAGGTCCTTGATTTTCCATTTTATTTTCATTTGAAGCCCTGCCAATAATGCTTCATATTCATCTGTGTTGATTGTGCATGAGAATGTTATTCAGAATGACTTAGGAATTGCATCTCCTTAAGGTGTGATGAACAAAATACCGGCTCCTAATCCATGACTTGTATAAGATCCATCAAAGTATAGTTTCCATGTTGTGGGTGTGTCTAGGACAAAGATTCATTTTTTTCATAAATAAGATATCAAAGGATGATCTAATTTCAAAGGTGCATCTATGAGTTGGTCAGCTATTACTTGTCCCTTTATTGCTTTTCAGTCAATGTATTCAATGTCATATTCACTCAAAACCATAACTCACTTAGATAGTCTTCTTGTTAGCACACTGCTTTGTTGAGAAGATATTTCAAAGGATCAATTTTGGCAATCATTTTTATCTTGTGATTCAACATGTGGTGTCTTAATTTTTGTGCTGCAAAGACCATGGTTAGACATGCTCGCTCAATAGAACTATAGTTTAGCTCATACCTAACTAAAGTGTGATTGATATAATATATTGCTCTTTCCTTTCCATCATTGTCATTTTTTGCTAAGAGTGCCCCCAGTGCTAATCTGGTAGTTGTTACATATAGTATTAGATATCTTTCATCAATTAGAGGCATGAAAATTGGTGGAGTCAATAGATAGTTCTTGATCTAATCAAATGCCTCTTAACACTTTTTTGTCTAGTTGAAGGGGGTACCTTTTCTTAATAGATGTTGTAATGGGTGGATCTTGTTTGCTAATTGAGCAATGAACCAACAGATGGATTGTAGTTATCCTTGTAATGTTCTTAACTACTGATGTTGGTTGGTGGTGGAATTTCCAAGATGGCTTTACCTTTGGCGAGATCAACCTTTATTCCTCTATGTGAGACAATATATCCAAGAAGCTTTCCTGATTGGACCCCGAAGGCACATTTCTTTGGATTCAACCTGAGTTGATACTTTTCCAGTCATGTGAAAATCTTGTCCAATACTGCTAAGTGTCCACTTTGTTCTAGAGATTTAGAGAGAAGGTCATCGACATAGTCTTCCATAAGGACGTGCATATAGTCATGAAAAATTGTAGTCATGGCTCTCTGATAGGTAACTCCAACATTTCTCAATCCAAATGGCATGACATTCCAACAAAAGGTTCCCCAGGCGCATGTGAAAGTTATCTTTTGTTGATCTTCAGTAGCAATTCTTATCTTATTGTAACCTAAGAATAAGTCCATCAGTGATAACATCTCATACCCAGATGTGAGGTCTACTATGATATCAATGTTTGGTAAAGGAAAATCATATTTGGGACAAGCTTTGTTGAGGTCTCTAAAATTTGTGCAAATTATGATTTGACCATTTGGTTTGGTGACAGGAACAAGATTTGATATCCACTCTACATAATCAATGGAGCGAATGAATCCAACATCCAGTACTTTCTTCAGTTCCACCTTAACAAGGAGTGCAATCTAGGAGTGCATTTTCCTTAACTTCTATTTGTATGGTTTTACATTAGGTAGCAATGGAAAGTGATGTAGAACAAGTTCGAGATCCAATCCAAGTATATTAGCATATGACCATGTGAAATTAACTTGTCTTTTTGAAAAGAATGTTATAAACTCGGGCTTTTCCTTAGTGGTCAAGGATGTTGCTAACTGTATCATCCTGGAGTTATCTGATGTTCCAATGTTGACTTCCTTTGTTTCTTCTATGAGAAATGATGATCTCTCTCAGTCTATTGGGAGGTAGTCCATTCCTCCATCCTTAGGTGCCTCATAGAGGTTTTCACCTTCATATACATCCTTTATTTTTACTTTTTCACAGTCAGCAGGAACCTTTCGATTTTCACATGAAGACCTATTGTTTTTATTTTTAATTTTTTAATTTTCACTTTTGCAACTAGAGGATAGGAAAACCTCACCAAATTATGTTGCATAATTGAGTTCTATGTAAAATCCATCCTTATGATCCGCACTTCGTATTCCTTCACGAAGTCCCATGAACTCAACGATTACTTCG
Organism: Sequoia sempervirens; assembly: GCA_007258455.2. Taxonomy (NCBI): domain Eukaryota; kingdom Viridiplantae; phylum Streptophyta; class Pinopsida; order Cupressales; family Cupressaceae; genus Sequoia; species Sequoia sempervirens. The sequence continues at coordinate 18,616,075 of VDFB02270651.1, read as the reverse complement.
TCATTCTCGAAAGTGTCCAAAATTGGTGGTTCTTGTTGATCCGAATCTATAAGTTGAGGGCAGAAAAGGGGTAAGACATCATCGGTGTCATCAAGGGTCATGGTGTAGGTAGACAAAGTAAAGCCAAAAGTAGATTCATCAGGTTCCCAAGAGGCAGGATCAATGGATTGCCAAAAATAGTGTTTGATCCACTCTTCTTTTGTCAAAGACATTTTTGAATGGGTACTAAGCGGGTTTCAAGAGGAATCAATGGTAAGCATTTGATCAAATTCCTCAAATACTTTATCAAGGTCCATGAAAGTAGTGGAGGATAGGGATTCCCATTCATATTTATTGGAATCGGCATTATAATCCTAAGAGTCCTCACATGTCTTGATCTCATCTAAAGCATCAACAAACTCACTCGAAGGTAACCTGATACCTCGGATGGTCACTTTTACTTGTACAAACCCTAACCCTTGATGACTTATTAGCTTAGGAGGTTGTAAAGGTAAAAATTCCTTATTTATTTAGACCGAAGATGTTGTGTACATCATATCCATGTCATTTCATTATTTGGAACCCTTTTGGATACTGTTCAATTGGCATTTTCTTAATTTTAGTTTCTTCCTCTCCTTTGTACAACCATGTGAGAAAGTGATCATCTAGAGGTTCTTTAGCAAGCTCCCCCCATCTAGTGAAGGTGGTAGGAGGATTGTTCATGAAAACTTTGGGCTGCACGGGATGTGGTTTTCCATATTACTTTGGTGACTTTGGTAATTTTCTAATGAAAAAGAGATTCTTCATATTATATTCTCCACGTCCTCTGTCTTGAATCTCGATCTTGGGCAAGGAAGGTGTGACAAATGAAGTGGAAGATTTGATGAGAGTGGATGGATCAATGTAGTGAGATGAAGTGGTAGATGAAGTGGAAGATGAACCCTCTCAATTGATGGGAACTTGGCATTCAACAATTCCTTTTAGGTTTGAACAATATTGAAAAGGATCAAGGTCACCTAGAATAGTAATTTTAGTGCCATTGTGTGGGAACTTGAGGTATTGATGGTAGGTGGAAGGAATACCCCTCATGGCATGGATCCATGGGCAGCCAAGGAGGAGATTGTAATGTAAACCTAGATCCAAGATGTGAAATACTGTGTCCTGTATTGTTGGGCCAACTCTCACAGGAAGTGAAATTACACCTTCGGAAGAACGTTTAGCGTCATCATAAGCTTTGATCACAATTTTCTTGGTTTGATCAATACAATTCTCAGACTATCCCAATTCTTTCACTAATTTTAGTGAACAAATGTTCAGGCCTACTCCACCATCTATTGGGACTCGTCTAATCTTGTGTTTATTAATGCATACTTCAAGGTGTAGAGGGTCATTATGATCAGATTTTGGCGCAAAGAATTCTTGTTCAAAGAAGGTGACATAGTGTGGCATAGCTAGATATCCAACCATGGAATGAAATTCATTGACATCTAGGTTAGTGGGGACAAAGGCTTCTTGCAAGGCTTTATCAAGGATGGCCCTATGCTGTGGTGAAATGCAAAGGATTTCCAAGATAGAAATTTGTGCGAGAGTTTTCCCTAACTACTCTAGGAGGTTATATTGACCCTTTGGTTGGGGATTTGCAAAAGGACCTAGAATAGTTATCTTGGTTTTGTGGGTAGCAACAACACAATCTTATTTTGGATTGTTTATAGTGATAGTGTCAATGTGATCATAAAAGGGTCTCACATTAAGGATGATAGTGTTGTAATCATGTTTGATAGCTACATAATTGGCATTATTGTTGTTCCCTGAACTGGAGGCTTTTCCTTTATCATGGTCTAGTAAGGGTGCTTTGAATATGGTGTGATCAACATTCGTCTTGGCTTGTGAATTATCAACTAAAATGGTTCCATCTTCAATAAGGTCTTGAATGATATTCTTGAGTGTCCAATATATAGGTGTTTTATGTCCCTTTGTACGGTGGTATTCACAATATTCTCCTCCTTTCCACCAATTAGGTTTGATTAATGTGGGTTCATAGTTCTTGGTGTCTAGTAGTGTGATGACATTTGGTTGCAAGATTCATTTAAGGATTGATTCAATGGGTTCACCCAAAGGGGTGCATGTTCTCTTGGTGCAGGGAGGACCTCTGCATTGTTGATTGTTTTGGACTATGTTTAGCGTTTGGTTTTGAACTTATGTCTATGTGTTTGGTGAATTGGATACATTTCATGAGGAAGGATCTTTAAGTTGAATGATTGGAACTTTGGTTATTAGTTTGGAATCAATGCCTTCCGTTGTGACATTTTTGTTTCAGGACCAGTATTTGCTCTTGTCATTATTATCTTTCAGATTTTCTTTGTTGAATTTGACTAGCCCTTTTCCAATAAAACCCTTTTCAATAAGGACACATTTCTCAATAATTTCCTCAAAGGTTTTGAAACATTGGATTTGAATTTGACTCATCAATTCTCTGTTAAGGTTTTCTACAAACATGGTGACAAGTTGTCTTTCAAGAATGTGACAAGGGATCTTGCTAATCAAACCTCACCATCTCTAGTAGAACAAGGTATGTGATTCCCCTTCTTCTTGTTTGGTTGTGCTCAATGTTTCCAAGGTGACATCTTTTTAATTTTGAAGGCAAAGTGATTGATGAATTTGTTGGTTAGTTCACCCCATGTTCTGATCCCTAGAGGAAGGTGTGCAAACCAATCTAGGTCCGATCTTGTGAGGCTTCATGGGAATAGTCCTATGAGATAGGTAGGGTCATATGAGACTTCCATACATGATGTGTTAAATTCTCAAATGTGTTCAATTGGATCCCCTATCCCCTTATACTTAGGAAAAGGTGGTGTTGTGAAATGTGGGGAAAAGGGAGGCATGTATAGATTTCAATCAAATGGGAAGGGGCATAGTTCCTCCATGGAATAGGTCTTCTTGTTGGTTCCCAATTTCATATTTTTCAATCATTGTTCAAGGGACTACATTTCTTGTATCAAGAAGTCTACAAGGGATGGTGTTGCAATGCTTTGGTTAGGTGCCATGATGTTGGTGTTAAGGTCATATGTTGGATTTGAATTGGGATTCATGCTTTGTGACATAGGTCCTTGGTTGCCATATGGATGTGTGTTTCTTTGGTTTGGGATGAAATTCCAATTTAGATTTATGCCAAAGGTCATGTTTTCATTTGGAATGGTGTTTTGGAATTAAGGTATAGACCCTTGATTCATGTTTTGGTTTTGAAAATTTAGTCCTTGATTTGCAAGTGATGGTGTAGATCCTTGGTTAATGTTTTGACATGAAGGTGTAGGCCCTTGATTGATGTTTTAATGTGAAGGAATGTTTATTTGGTTGGAATTTTGAAATGAAGGAATGGTTCCTTGATTGACATTTTGAAATGAAGGTGTAGGTCCTTGGTTGGTATTTTGACATGTAGGTGTTGGTCCTTGAGTAGAGTTTTGGAATGATGGAAGAGACCTTTGATTAGTATTTTGGAGTGATGGAGTAGACCTTTGATTTGTATTTTGGAGTGAGGGAGTAGACCCCTGATTATGGTTTTCATTTCGGACCCTTCATGAGATGATGTGCACTTTTCTAGGCTTATTTGGTGGGAGTTGATTTGATGAAGGTGTTCTTTGGAATTGAAATAAGGATCCTTCATTTTTGTTTTGAGGTATAGGTATAGAACCTTGGTTTTCATTTTGAGTCAAAGATGTGTGACCTTGGTTTAAATTTTGGATCAAAGGTGTAGGACCTTGTGATGTGGAGCCTTGATTTATGTTCTAAAAAAGGGGATTTGTAAAGGTTTTACCTAAGGTATTTGAGAAATTTCCAAATGTGAAATTTTGTACTTGTGTAATGGTATGGGTTACCTTGTATCCAATTGTTGGGATGCTTGGGATGTGTGTGGTGGTGGTAGCCATGTGTGTAGTTGTCCCAAGAGGTATGTTTGACATTTGTTGTGATGAGGGCATGCCAAGTGTAAATGGATTTTCATTTTCTTATTCTACAATGGTTGATACATCAAAGCCTTGAGGTAACTTGGAACCCTTTTTAGCTAGTGCGTAGAAAAATTTGTCTGGATTGGAACTAAAAAGTTGATAAACTATGCTTAAAACTATTGGGTCTTTATAATCCTTTTCAATTTCTTGAGGGTTCAATTGCTTGTTGCATTCTTCTAGGTTTAGGTTTTCCCAAAGGTCAATTTGTTCTCTTTGTGGTGTGTCCCTTTGAGGTGTAGAATGATTTGAATATATTCTAGGAGTAGTTTCATGAAAAGGGTCACTTAAGAAATCCATTTCCTTTCTTTTGGCTTTTGACCTTGTTTCAACCATGTGAGACTTTTGCAAGTTGAAGGGATAATGCAAGATGGTGATGAACTAAACTATGTTTTTGGATTTTCTTAGATTTTAGGATATGAAAATACAAGGGTGATAATGCAAGGATGATAATGACCTACAAAAATGAATGCTAAAGGATGCTAAAGATTGATTGATGATCAAGGTAAGTGATAAGGTGACTAGATGATGCTAATTGAAGATAAAGGTAATAAAATGAAATTTAGCTTCTTTTTTTTCTATTTTTGGAGTATAAGGATGCAAAGATAATGAAATTAATGGATGCAAAAGGATATTGACAATAATACAATGCTAAGGCTAAGGTAAAGTGAGCTATTTTTTTGTATTTTTGGAATAAGGGTGCAAAGTGCAATCTAAGCAATATGAGTCTAAATGAGAGCAAGGCAATGCAAAGGAATCCTAAAATTTTAAACAAAGGGTGGAAATCAAGCTAATGTGAACCCAAGGAAACAAATTCCAAATGTCATTGACCATAAGAGGATAAATTGACAAAGTAGAGAAAAGACTAGGACACAAGCTTAAGGCTCAATTTGTTATAATTGTGAAACAAGCACAAAACCATGAGCCACAGGATCAAACAACAAAAAAATACACCTTCCATGCAAGAGATCTGAAAAAAAAGAATTTCTATATTCATCAACAAGGAAAGTTATAGAAGAAGCTTTCAAGAAGATATGAAAGTCGTGATATTTCCTATGAATAATATTTGAGTGATATTTACAATAAGGGTTGAATGCTTATAAGAGAAAATCCCTAAATGAGAAAGGGATTAGATCATGACAAGTGTCAACATCACATGAGATGTGACATAATGATCTAATATTAAATCAACTAATAAAGCATTCCTAAGTTTAGCTAAAGTGTGTGAGAATAAATTAGACTAATAATCAATTAAATATTAATTAATTAGTAGCTAATGTATGATAACTCTAACACCCCCCTTAAGATGAACTTAGGGAGTAGCTAAAAACCCTAAAAAGAATGCAAGATGGGTCCTGAAAAACAAGGCCAAGAAAGGTACCCATGTACAAAGATAAAATCTTTATAATGTGGAGAAATAGAGAAAACCTCATGGGAAAAAATCTACTCCAAAAAGAGATGAAAGCCAAGTGAAGGACTGAAGAAGCCTCCAAACAAGACAAGGTTGTCCCAAAAGATAGGAACAGAGGAACATCTAGAAGCATGAAGAAGTTGCAAACATTGTGGAAGAAGGACTGCTAAAATGCTGAAAGAAGAACCTCCACTGTGATAAGAATCAAGAAGACAAGAATCTGTATGAGTTCCCCCAATGAAACTACTTGAATCAAATGGAAAACAAAGGCAAAAACCTGCCTTTCACCTCTTTTTGGAGTAGATTTTTTCCCATTAGTTGAGTTAATATTAAATCATTATGTCACATCTGATGTGATGTTTACACTTGTCATGATCTAATCCCTTTCTCATTTAGGGCTTTTCTCTTAAAGCATTCAACCCTTATTGTAAATATCACTCAGATATTATTCATGGGAAATATCACAGCTTTCATATCTTCTTGAAAGCTTCTTTTGTAAGTTTTCCTGTCAGGAAAGCTTAGGTGTGGAACAAACTCTCCTAACGTCAAAACCTCAGGGAAGAATGCAAATATGACTTTAAATTTTACAATTACAGTTCATTAAGATACACTTGAAAAGAATAACAGAACAAAGAAATGAACATACACAATTGGACACCAGATTTACGTGGGAAAACCCTTACAGGAGAAAAACCCACCACACCAAAAAAAGCCTCTTTGTATTACAGTAAACAAAATTACATACAGAGTACATACTTCACTTTCTAATGTCAATTTACAACAGCAACATTCACTGATCAATCTTGTACAAAATAGCTCTCAGAAAACATACAATGAATTCACTCAGATCATTCTATGATCAATCAAGCAATACTTTGTTATCTCACTCTGTTCATCATCATCCACCTTTGCCAGAGCATAATCGTTTTCCTCACAATTTGTTCATCTTCCACACAGGAACGGTCGCAACAGTCCAACTGCTAACAGTTCACATTTTGCTTCTCTGATTGGTCCAAAACAGACCACGTAGGATAGTCATTCAGTCAAAGAAGTTCAAATGGAATTGCATGTCGATGAGACACTAGGCCATGTCTCCCCGATGCCACAATGCCCGACTGTCATTATTGGAAAAAGTCACTATCATCGGCAAGACTCATCTCGAGTTCAAACTTGTCACCCAAACTCACTCTATCGCTAATACATCACATCGATATCCACAGCAGAACCATCGGCAAGACCTTCGCTATCGCTAAGAGTCTTACAAAACCTTATGTTACACCAATGTTCATCATACAAAGCTGTCGACGAGACAAGTGCTATCGGAAAGAGCTCATACCGAAATCATACCCGTCGGTGAGATTAAAACCATCAGCAAGAGATCATACCAAATGCACCAGCCTATCGACGATAGAAACACTATCGCCAAGAGTTCATACCGAAATCTAAACTATCAGCAAGACCTCCACTATCGCTTAGACTCTTATCAAGCCTTCATGTCACTCTGATGCCATTCATGTGTAAAACCATCGGTGAGACATACTCTATCGGAATGAGTCATTCTGAATGTTCATGCCTCTCCCCGATGCCACTCGTCGCCAAGAGTCTCCCTAATAATCACTAGGAACTAACCAGTCGGTAAGAGGTCTGCCCAGACAGAAAGATATAGGAATCTTCACAGCGATAGACATGTCTTTCTGATGACTCCCGTCGGCAAGACAGAACCAAAGTCTCAGCGACTTTGAACTTTTGAACACAACTGTTGGTTGGTAAGAAATTCTAAGGGTCTCACCGATTTTGCTCTTTCAGGAGTTTCATGTCAGTAAGCTTGAGGCATGTTTTCCAACAATCTCCCACTTGACGAAGATCTTACTGACACCTCCAAAGCACAACAAAACTACTGAAATTCATGGGCACTAAGGCCCATCGAACTGGCACACCAATTGAACTTGTCTATGCTCACTGATTTCATTAATGCATCTGCAACATTTTCTAGAGTATTCACTTTTTCTAAAGAGACCTTTCCATTCTCCACCATATCTCATACAAAATGATACTGCACATCAATATGTTTCGTCCCGGCATGGAAAGTAGGATTTTTCGCCAAACAAATAGCACTCTGACTGTCAAAGTAAATTTTAATTTTCCCTGCGTCAAACCCAATGTTAGAACACAAACATTTTAACCAGATTGCTTCTTTACAGGCGTGTGTTGCTGCCATGTATTCTGCCTCTATAGTGGACGAAGCGACTACAGCTTGCCGCTTACTCATCCAACTAACTACTCCACCATTCATCATGAAAATATATCCACTGGTGGATCTTTTGCTATCAATGTCCCCTGCCCAATCAGAATCCACATAGCCTTGAATGTTGAGAGCCCTCTATGATTCAACCAAATTTCCATGGTAACACAAAGCATATTTTGAAGTTCCCTTCAGATATCTAAACACTCTTTTCACAGCATCCCAATGTCCTTCTAGGATTTGCCATAAAACGACTAAGTACTCCCACTGCTTGGGCAATGTCTGGTCTTGTACAGACCATTGCATACATTAAACTGCCAACTACACTAGCATAAGGCACTATGGTCATGTCCTCTATCTCAGTACGAGATTTTGGATAGTCTTCAATAGATAGCTTCCTTCCTTGCAAAAATGGAACAACTAGCTGCTTGCAATCAGTCATACAAAATCTCTCCAGAACAGTATTAATATACTTACTCTGACTGAGCCAAAGTTTTCTACTCTTCCTATCCCTGGTTATTTCCATTCCCAGAATATACCTAGTTGCACCAAGATCTTTCATTTTGAACTTTGCAAACAATTCAGATTTTAGATTAGAAATCATTAACTTACTATTGCCTATGAACAACATATCATCAACATAGAGAGCAATAATAAGAACACGATCATTTTCAACTTTATAGTACACACAATGATCAGATTTTGATCTTACAAATCCCAATGACAAAACAAACATGTCAAACTTCTGGTACCACATTCTAGGAGATTGTTTTAATCCATACAAAGATTTTTTCAACTTGCAAACCGCTTTACCTTTTTCCACAAAGTGCTTAGGCTGGGACATGTAAATTTCTTCTTCAAGGTAACCATGAAGAAATTTTGTCTTCACATCCATCTGTTCAATCTCTAAGTCATACACTACTGCAAGTGACAAAGAAATCTGATAGACGTCAAATTAGCTACAAGAGAAAATATTTCTCCATAATCAATTCCCTCTACCTGGGAATATTCCTTTGCACCAACCTTGCCTTATAATTTTCTCACTACCACCATCCTATTTTCTTTTTAAATACCCATTTGCAGCCAACAACTTTTCTGCCTTCAGTTAAGGGCACCAAACTCTAAGTATCATTCTTTTCTAATGATGTCATTTCTTCATTCATGGCTTCCAACCAAGAGTTTGAATCAGACATTCTAAATGCCTCTTTCATAGTCCTAGGCTCATCAGTGCTAGAAATTAAAGCATAGGCACAAGTAGAATCTAACAAAGAAAACCCATACCTATCAAGTTGCTTTCTTTCACATGTTGACCTCCTCACAAGCTAAGGTTGAGGTTGTCTTCTTCTTCAGAACTCTCAGAACTACTTGAACTCTCCTCAGTTTCAGGTACATTTTGAATTTTCAATTCCTCTCTATCTGGTGTCGAAGGAATTTCAACTACATCATTTTTATCTTATAATTTTGTCTCTGACTGCATCCAAAGTAGAAGGCTTTAGCTCACGAAAAATAACACTTCTGTTGTATAGAACCTTCTCCATATCAGGATTCCAAAGCTTGTATCCTTTTATGCCAGCACTATAACCAATAAAAATACATTTAACAGCCTTGTTTTCCAATTTAGACCTTTTTTCATTTGACACATATGCATATGTCGTTAGAGTAATAAGTTATTATGCTTAATTAATTACATCACATTGATTAATTAATTAAGTCACTTATTCCTCTTTATTACTTGCTAAACTTAGGCACATTAATAATTAATTAATTATTAATTATTAAGTGTGCACACTAGGGTTTCATTTAGGGTTTCCCTTTTAGGGTTTCTTGATCTCCTTCATAAGGATTGATCACATTGTAATAATTGATTCTCTTAATGCATTTTTACTGAGAGGTTTACAGAGAACATCTTTTTCGGTTCTTCATATCTTTTGCATGTGATAGGTATCCATCTTGCATGCAGGTGATCTTGGATTCTAACATATGCCTCACATCCAAAGACACGAATATGTCTCAGAGAGGGCTTCTTTCCAAACCATGCTTCCAAAGGTGTTTTCTCAACAAAAGAAAAATTAGGAGAACGGTTTATTAAATAACATGCTGTTGCAACTGCCTCAGCCCAGAACTTCTCCAAGCCAGCACTGCTTAGCATACTTCGTGCTCTTTCCATCACTATCCTGTTGAACCTTTCAGCAACTCCATTTTGTTGTGGAGTATAGGGTGTAGTTTTATGTCTTTTAATTCCATGATCTTTACAGTACCTTTTGAACTCATCAGAACAAAACTCACCGCCATTGTCAGTCCTTAAACATTTTATTTTTCTTCCAGTCTGATTTTCCACAAGGTTTTTAAATTCCTTAAAATGACTGAACACTTTTGCTTTACTTTTCAAAAAATATACAAATGCCCTTCTTGAATAATCATCAATGAGCGATACATAATATCTTGAATAATCATCAATGAACATTTACTGGACCAAAAACATCAGAATGAATGTAATCAAGTAAATCAGAAGATTTGTGAGGACTGGAGTAAAATGAAACACAATGTTGTTTACCATATATACAATGTTCACAAAACTCAAATTCAAGGTTACAATCATCAAGCCCTTCAACCAGGTTTTATTTTTCAAGGTTTTTAAACCTTTTTCACCAATGTGGCCAAGCCTATGATGCCAGAGCATAGTCTTTTCTTCTGGAAGTTTAACTTCCATAGAGTTTGCACTATTAGGAACTTTTTCCTCTTTTTCTCCATGAGTAGCCTTTTGTGACTTTACAAAGACACTATTGCATTGCACAGCATGTGCATCCAACTTATACAAGGTACCAATACGAGCACCCCTAGCTAGCACCATTGAGCCTCTAGTCATCTTGCAGCCATTTCCAGAGAACGTGACTTGCACTCCAATATCGTTCAGCTTACTAACAGAAGAGATTTCGAGCCGACGGTATATGCATTACATCATTGATTCCCTTCACTCTTCCATCGGGAATTGAATTTTGACTCTTCCACGGCCAACTATTTCCAAAGATGAATCACTTTCCAAATACACCACCATCATATTTTTCATACCTAGTGAACCAGTCTTTATGAGATGTCATGTGGAAAGATGCTCCAGAATCAATCAGCCAGACATCATCTGATGCCTGTGTTGCCAAGGCTGCAATGAAAGTGTCTGCATCACTCTGAGAAGAATCATTATTGGAAGAATACTTCTTCTTCTTCTTTTTCTCCTCTTTGCAATCCTTTCAGACATGACCATGTTGCCCACAATTCCAGCACTTTACCTTGGACTTCTTGCCAGGAGATCCCTTCTCATTTTGATTTGGACTTTTTTTCCTTCTTCTTTCCTTTTTTTTTTTATCTGCCTCTAACAGCAAGAGCCTCCTTCGACATCTCAGAAGATTTTCTTCTCATCTCTTCTGATAACAAAGAAGCAACAACATCTTCCATCTTAAAAGTGGATGTCGTACTCCTAATAGCCATCACCAAGTGATCCCAAGAATCTGGCAAAGAACATAACAACAGCATACAAAGATCTTCTTCATCAATCTTCACACCCACAGATGCTAACTGAGCAATCAACATGTTGAAAGCATTCAAATGATTAGTAACAAATGCTCCTTCCTACATTTTCAAAGAGTACAACTTCTTCCTCAAGAACAACTTATTCACCAAGGACTTCCCCTGATAAATAGCTCCCAGTCTTTTTCACAAAGAAGATGCAGTCTTTTCTTCATGAACATTTAGAAGAACAGAGTTTGCTAAACAGAGCCTTATCATCCCCTTTGATTTTCGATCTGCAAGATCCCAATCCTCTTGCTTCATGCCTGTAGGCTTCATTCCAGACACAGCAAGCCAAAGATCACAATCAACCAATAGATCTTCCATTTTAAGTTTCCACAACTCAAAATTGCTGCCATTGAATTTCTCAATTTCAATCTTTCCTGACGTGCTTGCCATCTCAATCTGTAATTCGAATTACCAGACTTCTACAAGACTCCCACTAAAAAGAATTGACACCAAAAACCCAACGTACCCACAAGGATAACACAACTAGCCAGGCTCTGATACCACTTGTAAGGAAAGCTTAGGTGCAGAACAAACTCTCCTAACGTAAAAACCTTAGGGAAGAATGCAAATATGACTTTAAATTTTACAATTACAATTCATTAAGATACACTTGAAAAGAATAACAAAATAAAGAAATGAACATACACAATTGGACACCAAATTTATGTGGGAAAACCCTTATGGGAGAAAAACCCAACACACCAAGAAAAGCCTCTTTGTATTACAGTAAACAAAATTACATATAGAGTACATACTTCACTTTCTGATGTCAATTTATAGCAGCAACATCCACTGATCAATCTTGTACATAATAGCTCTCAGAAAACATACAATGAATTCACTCAGATCATTCTATGATCAATCGAGCAATACTTTGTTATCTCACTCTATTCATCGCCATCTACCATTGCCAGAGCATAATCATTTTCCTCACAATCTGTTCATCTTCCACACAAGAATGGTCGCAACAGTCCAACTGCTAACGGTTCACATTCCGCTTCTCTGATTGGTCCAAAACAGACCACGTAGGACAGTCATTCAGTCAAAGAAGTTCAAACAGAATCGCATGTCGGTGAGACACTAGGTTGTGTCTCCCTGATGCCATAATGCCCGACTGTCGTTATCGGCAAAAGTCACTATCATCGGAAAGACTCATATCAAGTTCAAACCTGTCACCCAAACTCACTCTATCACTAAGACATCACATTGATATCCACAGCAGAACCATTGGCAAGACCATCGCTATCGCTAAGAGTCTTATAGAACCTTATGTTACACTGATGTTCATCATGCAAAGCTTTCAACGAGACAAGTGCTATCAGCAAGAGCTCATACCGAAATCATACCCGTCAACGAGAGGAAAACCATCAGCAAGAGATCATACCAAATGTACCAACCTGTCGACGAGACAAACACTATTGCCAAGAGTTCATACTGAAAGCTAAATTGTCGGCGAGACCTCCACTATTGCTTAGACTCTTATCGAGCCTTCATGTCACTCTGATGTCATTCATGTGTAAAACCATCAGTGAGACATACTCTATCAGAATGAGTCATTCTGAATGTTCATGCCTCTCGCTGATGCCACACGTCGCCAAGATTCTCCCCGATAATCACCAGGAACCAACCAGTCGGCAAGAGGTCTGCCCAAACGGAAAGAGATAGGAATCTTCACAGCAATAGACATGTCCTGCTGATGACTCCCATCGGAAAGACAGAACCAAAGTCTCAGCGACTTTGAACTTTTGAACACAGTTGTTGGTCAGTAAGACATTCTGAGGGTCTCACCGATTTTTCTCTTTCAGGAGTTTCATGTCAGTAAGCTTCAGGCACATTTTCCAACATTTCCTTGTTGATTAATATAGCAATTCTTGTTTGCAGATCTCTTGTGTGGAAGGTGTATTTGTTTGTTGTTTGATCCTGTGGCTCATGGTTTTGTACTTGTTTCACAATTCTACTATGGTATTAGAGCGTGGATTCAGCGAACCCCTTCTCATTTTATGAGGTTTTCTTCTTCAACAAGGGTTGTAGGCTTAAGATCTGAATCCCCTTTGCTCTTTTGCAAATTTTTGAGGTGGGAATTTTTTGGAGCATTTTGGTGCAAAAAGACCTAGCTATTGGATCCAGAGCTTTCAAGAAAGACAGATTTGGCTTTTGTTTCACCTAATTTCGACTCCAGACGCCATATCTATAAGGTTTGAAAGCGGTTGCTTTATTTCCATATATGGAGGGTAGCTACAATTTCGGTGTGTTTTGAGCCCGAACGGACATCACCATCGCGCTCAAAAGGCCCAAAAACCCTAAGATCACCTGTCAAATCGTCAAAATATGAGCAATTGACATCTGAGGCAAAAAAAAATTGCTTCAAGGGTCGTATGGCCTAAGTACGGCCCCTGTGCATGAAGTTCGAGAAAAAATAAATCACATTTTTTATTTTTGTCAGCATTTATTTTTTGGTTTTTTAAATTTCTTATATTTTAGAAATTTTATAAAAATCAATCAAATAATTGTAAAAGCAATTTTATTAAAATTATTGTTTGAAGTTTTGAAAGGGGCGCATTAATTCATGCACAGGCTACTGCGCATGCATGCAATACCCTGCATGCGTCAACATTGCGCATGTACTGGCGTACTTCCTATTTTAACCAGTGAACTTTAACATTTTTCGGCTGACTGCAACCATCCAGTGAGTTCCTTGTTTTGTGCATAGAATATTCCATTGTCTGAGGAATATTCTGTCACTTTTTCTGAGGGAAGTCAAAAAAAATTTCCAGCCGACCAAGGAATATTCTTTGGAATATTCCACTGACATCAGCGTGACATCATGTTGATCTCAGCAGTACAGACAACGGTGATGGCCCCATTTGACCCCCTTTGTGCCCTAAAAGGGGTGTTTTTTTCATTTGGCCATAACTTGGGCATACAATATCGTTTTTTGGAAAATAAGATATCTTCAGAAAGCTAATTTTGTCAACTTTCCAATCGTGTGGGTTTCATCACTTCATTTTTCTATTGGTGCATTCTATAGTCAGTTGAAGTCAAAAGATTTTTTCTCAGTCCTGAGCTCGTAACTTTTGACCAGTTTCTTTGTTTTTTGCGATCTCAGCGGCATTGGAACCGTCTTTCAGAGCTCTTTAGTTCCATCCATGCAATTTTTCCATATTTCACTCTAGGTACATTTTATTCATTTTTTTGTGTTTTCACACTCTAGTGAATTACCTAGACATATTAGGTACTAGGAACTTCTTGTTTGTATGGGTTGCTTCGTTTTTGGCTTTCTTTATGTATTTCTAGTTTTTTGTCCTATTTGGGCATTGTAGACATCCTTTTCATGCATTTTCTCTTTTGTAAATGCACTGAAATAAAGTGTCTTTGTATTGCACCTATATTATGGGATTCTTACACATCACTTTGTGCCTTATTGTACTCACACTATGATATAAAGTGCCATGGGGGTTGATGTTTTCCTTTGTTTTCCTTCATACCTTTCTCATGAATATGTGACTTTTGTTTTCACATCCTTTCTATCTACTTGTACTTTCATGACTACACCTTCAGATGTTCTTCGTTCCTCTTCATGCACTACTTTCAAGCATTCAGTTTCAGTGTACCTATCATACCTCTCCCTTGTCAGCATTATAGGGGGGTTTCAATTATTGGTGCTATTGCTTCCTTGGTTTCGTTGGAGTGAGCTATGTATATAGTATTTGTTCCTATGTACTAGGCGGATGTAGCGGCTAGTTACCCATGCACTTTGGTAAGATGGAACACTTACCATATGGACACTCATGCATTCCTACTTTTGGAGTCGACCTTCCATTTTTACTTGATCAGTTCTTCAGACTTTTGGTACCTTTTCCATCTGTATCTTCGAGTTACGG
Source organism: Sequoia sempervirens (assembly GCA_007258455.2). Taxonomy (NCBI): domain Eukaryota; kingdom Viridiplantae; phylum Streptophyta; class Pinopsida; order Cupressales; family Cupressaceae; genus Sequoia; species Sequoia sempervirens. Next base: position 18,600,994 of record VDFB02270651.1, on the reverse strand, counting down.
GTGTTTTCCTTTGTTTTCCATCTGATTCAAGTAGTGTCATTGGCATAACTCATACAGATTCTTGTCTTCTTGATTCTAATCACAGTGGAGGTTCTTCTTTCAGCATTTTAGTAGTCCTTCTTCGACAGTGTTTGCAGCTTCTTCATGCTTCTGGATGTTCCTTTGTTCCTATCTTTTGGGACAACCTTGTCTTGTTTGGAGGCTTCTTCAGTGCTTCACTTGGCTTTCATCTCTTTTTGGAGTAGATTTTTTCCCATGAGGTTTTCTCCATTTCTCCACATTATAGAGATTTTATCTTTGTACATGGGTACCTTTCTTGGCCTTGTTTGTCGGGACCCATCTTGCATTCATTTTAGGGTTTTTAGCTACTCCCTAAGTTCATCTTAAGGGGGGGTGTTAGAGTTATCATACATTAGCTAATAATTAATTAAGCTTTAATTGATTATTAGTCTAATTTATTCTCACACACTTTAGCTAAACTTAGGAATGCTTTATTAGTTGAATTAATATTAGATCATTATATCACATCTCATGTGATGTTGACACTTGTCATGATCTAATCCCTTTCTCATTTAGGGATTTTCTCTTATAAGCATTCAACCCTTATTGAAAATACCACTCAAATATTATTCATAGGAAATATAACAGCTTTCATATCTTCTTGAAAGCTTCTTCTGTAACTTTTCCTTGTTGATGAATATAGCAATTCTTGTTTGTAGATCTCTTGTGTGGAAGGTGTATTTGTTTGTTTTTTGATCCTGTGGCTCGTGGTTTTGTGCTTGTTTCACAATTCTAACACAAACTTGATAAGGTGACAATGACAAGGATAATGGTCAATGACAAATAGAATATGTAACCAAGAGTTTCCAAAAGATCAAAGGTCTCCCTATGTTAAAAATCTAGAGATCTAAATGCAACCTAAGGATCAAATTCTAGTTTCTGCAATGCAAAGGATGGAGGAATGTAACCTATAATGTGATGTATTTCTAATGGAAATACTAAAATGAGCTGGTGAATCTTGCAAGTCTTTGGTTTATCAATCAGAGGCCACTATGAAACTATTTTGGTCAGATTTTTTACACAAATTTCAAAAGTTTTTGTTTAGCAGACAATTGTGGCTCTGTTTTTAGCAAATGTGTCGCACAGTTGTGGTTTAGGTTATCAAATGTGGCTCTATTTTTAGAAATTACATTTCAAAAAGTCGGTTGTGGTTTTCTATTTCTCAGTTGTGGTTCACAGTATCAAATGCGGCTCTGTGTCTGTCAAATGTGGTTTTCCAAAATGTTGTTTTGATAGTTTTGATGTTTTGAAATGGTTTTGATTCAATTTTTTATTGTTTTTGAAGAAATGTGATTGAAAAACACAAAAAATAGTATCAAGCACTTGTTTTTGGTCTGGTTTGATGTGAAAATGTTTGATTTTTAAAACAACAAGCTTGAATCCTATGGTCGGCAAGAACAATATTCATTGGGTTCCCACTTGGATTTCTCCAACCGCGCCTATTCAAAGTGAATAGCCTAGGAACTTGGTAGCACTGGCTCCCCTCCATGACACTCACTTCTTAGGCATACCAAGTTCTGAATTCCCTAAGACCACAAGGATCTCAATAAATTTTCCATCTCTACAATGAACCGCAAAAATTTGGGACGGCTTCAGAGGTTTGACCTCCTACACTAGCAAATAGAAGGATTTTGGCTTCTTAAAACATGAGGTGTCTAGTAAGGGCATCCGGTTTAGGGGATATTGTGATAAACTCCCTCAAGAGGTCTCCCAACCCTTAGAACAAGGGATTTTTGCATCATAAAGATACTGTGGGAGAGCTATCACGTACCACTTCCTGTTGATTGCAAACTTTCCTTGTAGTCAAGAATTTATATAGTGGTTCAGAAGGACTTGTCTTTAGCCCATTACTGCTTGGTTCATTCCCTTAGGGTGAGTACTTTTTCCCACCAAGGTAGGCCCTCTAATGGGTAAACACGAAAAAATGGGTCTAGATTTATGATCACCAATTTTGCACAAGGTGAGAGCATAATACCTACCATCCTTCAAACACTAAAACAGTGGTTCATTACCCCCTAGTTAAATCTATGTGAGAGAATACAATCGTTCATTTTAAAGCACCAATTGAAATGGTGTCTAATCTAAAGAAAACAAGATTTTTTGGTTTCAAAATAAAGCCTTGGACACACGAAAACCTACAAAACCATGCATTAGTAGTTTCTCAAAGCTATCTTGGACCAACGAAAAGCTACAAAAAACCTTGGTCAACACAAAAGGTTAAAAACTAAATTAAGATTCAGAAATTAACAACTAAACTAGATTAGAAAGCAAAGAAACATAACTAAATTAAAACTGAAAGAAAACTAACTAAAGAGCTCAATTTTTTTGTTGCTTCAAAAGTGTAGTTTTTTGGGAGCTCCACTCCAAAGCCACACGTTAAAACAGAGAATTAGTAACCAAAAAATACTACTCCACTTGAAAAACCCAAAAGAAAAACTAAAAAGACACTAAAACTGGAATTTTGTATTGAGCATAAAAATGTGTAGTTTTGTGCAACAATTGCGTCACTCTGTCGCATCGCACCAGAGCGATTGCGTCACAATTTTAAATTCAAATTTTCTTGCCTATCATGTCTTCAGCAAATGTGTTGTTTCTGGTCAAATGCATCACTGCTTCTGTCAAATGTGTCGCTTCCTAGAAAATGTGTCACTGCATCTATCAATTGTGTTTGATACCTAAAATTTGCAAAAAACAAGCAAAAAAAAAACTATATGAAAAATTTGCAAAACTAGTGTTCACGTCGAGTTCACCAATGTAAGATGGGGTAAAGCATACTAGCCTAGATAAAGTGACAGCCAAACACCTCTAAGTTATTAACCTCATCCAACAAGAGAAAACAAACAAAGCATGAGTAAAATGAAAGCATCAAACAAAAGTACTCCCCATGCTTTCACTTGAATCACTTCTCTTGCTCTCCTATTTCTCCTTTTGCAATATTTTCCCTCAGATTTTGAAGTAGACTTGTGAAAATACCTGCAAATTATAAGTAGAAAGTTGGAGACAAAATGGCTATTAAGGAAAAAATGGGAGAGGAAGGTTGCTTTTATAGACAACCATTCGAATGGACGACTAAGATCGATCATCTTGACATATTCCAAGATCGATGAACGAGGATGGATGAGAGGGAGGTTACAAAATGGATGGACAAGATCAAACTTCTAGAAAGATGCCAAGATCAACGGTCAAGAATTGATGCAACAAGAATATTCCATTCATGGGAGGGCTATGATGTCAATAGCTATGATGCCCGATGACTATGACAGAAATGAATGACAAAGCATCTTTGACCAAAGAGGCATAAATAGTTTATTTAAATTATTTATTCAAAAATGGAGGAAATAGACAAGTGGAAAATAAATAATTAATTCGAATTATTTATTTGGAGAAAATGAAAAAGGAGTATTTAATTAAATCAAATTGTGAAATTAATTTAATTAAATGGGGAGATGGAAATTAGACAATGATAATTGATTTGAATTATTTATTCAAAGGGGAGGAGAATGACACATAATTAAATAATCTTGACAATTATTTAATTATAGAAGACTGAAGAGGTCAAATAATTATTATTATTATCTGACTATAGACAAATGATGAAAGATAAATAATTAAATAAATAATGATTTATTTAATTATTGAAGAAAGGGGGTGTTAATGACACAATTAATTTATTTTAATAGATCAAGATAGAATAAAGATTAGAAAGTGAATTAATTAAATAATTAAAAATTATTTAATTAATAGAGGGATATGATCAAGCATAATTGAATAATTAAAATTATTCAATAATTGGAGGACGACGACCGAGAAAAATGACGCTCACAGACTTAGGACATTTTTCATATGTATATATATGTGTGTATGTGTGTGTGTGTACACATATGAAAAATGTCCTAAGTCTATTAGCATCATTTTTCTCGGTCATCGTCCTCTGATTATATATATATATATACACACGTAAGCATTAATGCTTATTAGAGAAGTGTATATATATATATATATGCATATGTGTGTAAGTATATACACAAGCATATTGTTCAGTGGAAATGATAATTAGGATGTATGCATTCGTGATAATGAATGATATATGTTTACTATCATATGAGTTGATAAATATATATATATAGTGATTACTATATGTTTGAAAAGGGAAAATGTATATGTGTTCGAATATCATGGAATATATATATATATATTAGAGTATATATATATATATATATATATTAGAATATATATATGGTAGCATTTAGGCTATTCATGACATGTATATATATATGTGTGTGTGTGTGTGTGTGTGTGTAAATAAGTAATTCTTAAAGGCCAAATATAACATATATATATGTATATGTGTATATATGAGTATTTATTTATATATATATATATGCTTGGAGGTTGACTAACATATGTGATGTTATGGGGGAAATTTGCATATAAGAACATAGGTCGATTTGGAGGTTATAGGCTATGGTCAATATGATATAGCACTGTCCTTGAGAAAGGACATTTGTATATAAAGCTCGAACCATCGAGAAGCTGCATTCTCCCATTGAACATAGAATTCTTTATATAAAGATAAAAGCTCAACAAAATAGATAAGGAAGCGCATGATATAGTTGTGCATGAACTATGAGCAATACTGTGAAAATATTTATATAACTATGGCAACGTAGCAATTAGTAATGAGGGCATGATATAGTGCTTTCTATGCATAAAGAATAGAAGTTGACAAAGTCAACAAATATGCAAAACATAGTAAATCATTAGCTACGTATGGATGGAAATATGAGGCAAGGAAAATTAATTTGTAAAGTGTTGTATGCTAAACAACGACCAGGTCAATATAATGAGTTGTTTCAAGTCTCTTAACTACAACATGAGAATAGGTAAATATTGAAGTGATGGCACCATGGAGATAAATGCCAAACCATTTAGAAGTCTATTTAGAATGCAAATCGATTGTCATCATTTGATCATGTGCAGATTGAAATAGTCATTAGTTGTCAAATAATGAAGTCGATCTATGGCATTCCTTGCTAAGTACACTCTTTATTTTTGCGCCAACTTTTTAGCTAAGTTGAGTGAGTTGTTTTGCATGGATGCTGCTGTCAATTCTCATGTTTTTTCTATAGGATGAGAAGTCTCTTTTCTATTAGATAAATATTGGAGTTGAATTCTAATTTGGGACACATTCCACAAGATTTCTTGTGCATTATATTTTCCAATCTATCTGCATTTCTTATTTCCATTATTCTGCTATATTTTGAGAGAGATCTTTGAGTATTTTTGAGACTATTTTGGCATATTAAGTGAAGTATATTATCAACTTATGAGATAGAAATTTTACTGCGGCACTGCTTAAGAGATCAAAGCTAAGCTTGTTGTTTTCAAAAGTTGAGTTGTAGCCAGTCGATTGGATAAGCAAATACAGGCATGAGGATATCTTCATTTATCTGTGTTAGCTTTTGAAAGAATGTTTCATGTTTTCTTAAATTAGTCTACTGTGGATACTTGCATTTAGGGGAAAATAATATTGCTTTGAAAAGGAATTAGAAGTTGTTTATACTATTTTGTGAAGTGCTTATAATTACTCCATAATAGGAGGAATTGTTTGTCACGGGTATTAATATACTAGATATGATTAAACAAGGGTAGCTTAAGTGTTAATCATAACTAAAGTGATTTGATTATATTGGATAGCTAGTGGGTTACTCCTGGGTTGAGAGGTATATTTAAACCTAGTGAGTTAGAGTTGTTGCTTGATTAGTGGCATTGCACTCTTAAAATACAAAATTATCATATTGACAAGAGTAGACTCATAGCTTAAACCCTTTTTGTTAAGGATTTTATACTCTCAAATGGAATCATCTATTGTTATTCTTTGTTTGAGGTCATTCATTGATAAGGCTATACTCTTAAATGGGTATCACTTATTGTGTGATATTTTACTGAGTGGAGTCAATTATTTAATCTATGATTATGATGAAGCTTATGTAGCTATACTCTAGATTATAAATTTATACTTTAGACTAGTTTTCCTTTTGTAAAGAATAGCTTATTTATGTGAAGGTAAGCTCATATGTTATACCTAAGATAGAAATATCTATTGAAGGAGTAACTATTGCTTAGGGTTATTGGTAGAGTTACCATTGTATTTTGGGGAGTAGGTTAATTATGGGGTTTAAGCTTACCCATGGGAGGGATTACCTAAGCATAGATAATAGTGGTCTTAAGTCGAAATAGGATTAAGAAGTATAAGTGAATAGTTGACCTTCACTCGAAGTATTGAGTGAGAACACTTTGGCCAAAGTAGTGTGATTTCCTTTGGCTCCACTATCAGCTCACCGTGCCCATGTAGTGCATGCTAGTTATTGAGTGTAGGGTTATAAATTCCAGTCATGTAGGGAACAACACTAAGATCAATGTGTTTTGTCATACGGGGTTACCCAACCAAGCTCTTCATCAAAGGGTAGGACAATCTATCATTGATAGATGTGTGGGGGACCACATATGACTTTGTGGTTGGTGAAAAAGCACTTGAGTGATGCTTCTCCTCCTCAGCAGGCGACAGAAGACCAAGGTTTTGAAAGACGGATTCCTAGACCATCTATATCTATTCCTCTAAAGCTCAGCTGAGCTATGTATGTAATTATGTACATTCTTGTAATATTGTATTTTGTGAAATTACAATGGAATGTAATGAAAGTTTTGAAATAGTGTTATTTCAATTATGCATGTAATTTACATTGTGGAAAGAAAATTTTTTATTGTTATGTTTTGGCATCATGGTTAATCACTTAAGGTGAAAAAATTGGAAATTTTACTATGAAGAACACTGGGGTTGTTACATGTGGTATCAAAGCTACCAAGTTCAACTCTGGAACCTATGAGCTCATTACATAAGTGTTATATAAACCCTATCGGAGGATAATGGTATAAATGTTCTTGTTCCAAGTTGGCAAGAGGAAAGAACTAAGAGAAATGAAAAGGAAGAGGAGATTCCTGGAAACTTGTTTAAGGGTCTAGATAAGAGTTGTCCCTAGAGTTGGAAACTCGTAAACCAACAACTTATTATTATATCCTCTTGGATTGTGGAAGATTATGCAATTAGGTTATGTAGGAAGGTTAGGAAGAATAACCAATATATACCTTCATCCTATGAAATAGATATAAAACTCTAAGGGACAAAGAGGATTGAGAGAATCTCCCTTATTGATAGCAACTTATAGCTTCAAAGAGTCAAGGATTCTTGCATTTAGTAAGAATACTATGAATCTATGAGTATGCATTGTTGGCATAAATTAGATCGAAGTAGAAAGTCAATGAAGGAGGTATCCAAGAAGTTGGAGAAATCTTCACTTGAATCTAATCCTTGTGCAAGGCTAGGAACTTGTAAGAAAGGAGATAGTACCTTAGGAATAAGGGAAGAGACCAAAGTGGTCAAAAATGGAGTAATCAATAAAGTGGAAATGGTTCCACCAACCAAAATCGATGAGATCAATTTGGAGTTTTGATTAATGTGAGAAAAAGATACCAAGAAACCTTGGTATCTCTAAAGGTTATGAGAGAATAAGTTACCAAGAATTGGAACAAAGTCACTTGAAAAGGTGAGTGTGTGAAAGAAACCTGAAAAAGTAAATCGGGTTGGCCTGAAAAAGGTTGGGATAGTACATAGATTGGTTGGAGTCTTAGTAGAACTCACCAATGTGTTAACGAAAACCAACATATGTTTAGAGGTTCCAAGAGGAAATAGAATACAGTGGGACACTATGTGTCATAACTATTGAAATAGTAAGGGAAAATGCTTTAAGTTGAAAAGTATATCAACAAAAGAGGCTTTGTGAGTATGGATATTCATCCACAAAAAGGATATTGGAAAGATGATTGGAATATTAGAGAGCCTCTTACCTTGTAAAGTTTCTAGTTGTTTAATATATCTCTTCACCGATGATCGAAAATGTTGAATCTACGGGATTAGAAATCAACGATGAAACTAACTTTGGGAAAAAGTATATTCAAGGTATGCCATTAAGGCAAGAAAAAGGAAACAGAAATCCAAAACCAAGGAATGAAAAATCATTTGAGAAAGAAAATGTTTGCTAGGATTTCAACTTTGAGTCGAATAAATATCGTGGAAACACTAAGTGGGGAAGGAAGAGAGTGGATTGACTCGAATTAAGTACCCCATCCAACGAAAAACATGAATATATTTTTGATTTGGAAGAAATTTTGACTTCTTCGTAAGTCATGATGTCAAATAAGTCATGTATTTCATGACCATAAGCAAAAGGTATAGGAATTTTTTATAGAAAAATAGTGGAAAGGTCAAGGATTGTGATCTATTATCACATCATACCTTATATATGTTTGATTGAAAAATCAATTGCTATTATCATTGATGCCTTAGGAAAGAATAGGGAGATAACTTGATCATGAAAGGAAAGATCATTTCCTGTGGGATTGGCAAGGGAAGATCTAGGTTACTCATGATTTGGAGGAAAGTGTCTCTATGCTCCTACATACCTTATATGGGGATTTAGATAATGATGTAATTTCTATACATAGGTAGCAATACTACATGTATATTGTGAAATATATCCATGTCATGAAGCAACTTGACACTATAGCTTACTATGATAAGGGTTTTGGAAGAATGAAGAAGATGACCTTTGGGCTTGTTGTCATTGATGCCAACACTGGTTGGCTAATAACTGAGTAAACTGTGTGTCTACACTGATCGGGTATTTTGATCTAGAAATCCTCTCAGTAAAAGGAAATTCTATGAGTTTTTGATATGTTCCTTAGGAGTGTCAGGTACAGCTATAAATAATTTTTCAGCAAGTTTGTGTGATTCGGTTAAGTTATCCAAGTGACAGAATTATCAGCATTCTTTTGGCCGACAGGGTTATGAATGGTATCTAATGAAAACGTTGTATCTAATGAAATCAATACTTCCCTTGAATAATTTTGTATCTGATGAAGAAAACTTTGTATATAATGAAATCAATACTTCCCTTGAATAATTGGACACAAGTGAAGATGAGAAGGAAACTCTGAAAGGAAACTTAAAGGAAGCAAATGAATGCATCAGAAAGTTAAAAGAGAAAATCAAAAAGTTCATGGAAAGGCACAGATAATTCAATGATGAGTTGAAAAAGGCTAATGAAGACATTTTCGGGCTAAAGGTACAAGTATAAGAAAAGAAGCAAATTGAGGAGTGTCAAAAAGCTAAGATTCAAAATAAAATTGATGAATGTACAAAGCTTGAACAAGAAGTGGTAACCTTAAGATCTGATCTGGAAAAAATGAAAGCTCATGAAGAAAAATTCAAAACAAGCTCTACAAAGCTTGATGAGTTGATTGCATCTCAAAAACCTTCTAAGGATAAAAGTGGTCTAGGACTTGAAGAAGGACAAAGCTCAAAGGAAAAACCTGTTTCCAGAAAAGTGGACAATCAGAAGAAGTTTCAAGGAAATATCAAGAACCAAAGGAGCAATCCTATTCCCATCCGACAGCCTAATGCTCAAAGGTACCCATCTTTTAGTCGCTTTTGTTTCTCATGCAATAATTTGGACATAGAGCAACAAAATGTAGAAGTCGGATGAACCATAATAGAATGAGTCAAAATGTTGGATTCTTTACTGGACAATGCTATGCTTGCAATGAGTTTGGACACAGAACTACCAAGTGTAGAAGCCAGATAATGATGAACAGGTTTAATGCTAGTAGAAGGATTCAATATTTTCAAGGCTACTATTACACATGTCATATCTCCAGACATAAGGCTAATAAGTGTAGGTCAAGGATGAATGCAAATCAATTTGATCAAACATATGTTGTGTGCTACACTTGCAACAAACTAGGACATATCTCAAAATTTTGTAGGATCAAAATTGGGAAGAAGCCTAATTTGAAACAAAAGAACAAGTCTATGAAAAAAGTGGATCCTACCGAAGTAAGAAAATAAATAGGTAATATTTGGAAGAAAAAGGATGAGTCGAATACATTTGTATTTACATCCAGTGTAGATACCTCTTCCAAAAACTGAACCAAGTAATGGTTTCAAGGGGAGCAGTTATAGAAAAATATACAAGGCCCCCGATATATATGGTGTCAAGTAGTGACACAAGGATATGTGGTGTGAGTCATCATTTTGAAGGCATTGAAGAAATCTACAATAGAAAATAGGCAGATTTGAAGAATTGCAAAACCCTCTTTGGTTTACAGTGTGTTTCATAAATTATTTGTCAGCTTTAAATGTTGAAAGGCAATAAATGTGAATTAGGGAAAAAATCATAAGTAATAAAGCAAGAAGCTAAGTTAAGGAAAGGAACATTTGTGCAATTGGGAAGAAGAAGTGAAAGTTGAAGCGAGTTAAAGGAAATTCAGAACATCGTACATCAAAACCCTAGCTCTCGACAAGCAGAAAAGGTATTCTTTGTTATCTAGATTCTATGGATTTTAAAGTTGAAAGAACTTTTTGTTAAATCACATTCAAGATATTTGAGGAGAATGGCTACTCCTACTATTGTGGAAATATTTGAGAGGCCCCAACCTAGATTTAGAAGATTTTCATGGAAAGTATATGAAAATGATCCCGTGGATGCATTCTCGCATATTCCAAGCCATGTGCTACCCACTGAAGATACAAGAACATACATTCATGGGAAATTAGAAGAATTCAATCACCAAGAGCTAAAGGATTTGTGGGACAATGAGTTGATAGGAGATTATCTATTGCTTAAGTCAGAATATGAAAACCTAGTTCGAATGAAGCTGAACGTTTGGAACTAGTTTCCAAACTTTTCCAGTGAGAGTGAGGCAAATTTTGTTAGAATGGCCCTTAGTAGGGTTCATAGAAAATTTGTGTGGAGAAATGAACTAGGGGTTATCAACAAGGAGGCAATTCGAGCTGTAACTGGTCTTTGTGATACTGGAACCATTCCAATTCTAAAAGCGGTGAAAAATGATGAAGTCATAAGGCTAATTGGTGCTAAATTTGATGAAAGAGATTTAACTACAAAGCCTATTGCAAACCCTACTATCAAGTATGTTTCCATCATGATTGGGCAAAAAATTTATTACACCAATAAGTTAAATTCAATTTCTGCTATGACAATTCACACTATGTACGAAATGGTGGAGAAAGGAAAAGATTTTGATCTTTGTGAGTTGCTTAGGTTGCAACTTATGGAGAACATGAGTATGACTAAGGAAAAGAAGCATGCCTTTAAATTTGTCACTTTAGTTATTTGTTTGTTATTCTATTTCCTGAGGGAGTTACCAAGAAGAAAAGGCATAATATGGGATAACTCCAAGCTGGTTGCTCATCAAATTTTTGATCATTTGCAAAGTCTAGGAGATTTTATGGCATAGAACAATGCCCTAACTGATTTCTTTGCAGTGTTGAACATAATGAAATGCATGAAAGAGACCAGATTCCAAGGTGTTTGGTGAAGAAGTATGAAAAAGAGATAACCTTTCTTATATCTACAGATGAATGCATCATTCAAGCTATAGAGCCTAGAACTCGATCAATTGAACCACTAGGATATGAGATTGATGAACAAATGGTGGAGAGATACATTGAGATTCTATTGGACAGTCCTAAGGACCCCTCTCTACCTAGGCATGGTACTTATGAGGAGAAATCTACTGAAGTACATTTAGAGGCTACCGTATCTAAAAGAAGAAAGAAAGTTGAAGCTTTCTTCCAAGGTCGAACATTTTCTAAGGATGACATAGAATAGTTGAAGGAGGCTCTTGATGAAAGAAAAGCCAAATCTGTTGAACAACCCTCCAAACCCAGAAAATCAAGAAGACTATCTTCTGGTGCTACACCAACACCTATCTCTAGTACTGTCACCTTCAGTTCTACTAATATTGTGAAAGGGAAGAAGAAAGAACAAAGTTTCCCTGCATCTGTTGATATTGTTTCCCCTACCAATCCCAGTACTAGGGAATCTAAGAAAAAGGACATACCTTTTGCTGCACCATCTGTTGCTCTAGGAAGAAGAAGAGTGAAACAAAAGGCTGACAGGAAAATAAGTTTGAGTGATACTATTCAGGAAGAAATAGAACTTGACTTAAAAGAGGAGCATCATTTGAAAAGAAACAAAAAGGGTAGTACCTCCAGTGAAGAAGCCAAAACCAGAGTTGATATCTCTACAAATGAGGATTCAGAGGAAAAGGAGGATACTTATCAAATCCATGTACATATAAAGAAGAATGAAGAAAGCTCATTTGATCTTATGGATGACATTCTTGGATCTCCTCCGGTAAGTGATCAACCACCTTTAAATCTAGGATCGTTAGTAAACAATATGATTGATGTTGACCTTATGCAAACTACTGAGTTATATGATAAGATTAATGATGAAGGGAAAGAAACCATCATAAGTGCATTTATTTAGTACATAGTTATTTGTAATATAGATATGGATACCATACAATCCAAAGTTATTGAAAATGTGTGGAAATAATTAGTGCTCAGAAGACAAGAGTCTTTAAATGTTGAATTCAAGATGAGAAGTGAAGCCTTAAAATCCATTAGTTCTACTTTTTTGGAGAGAGACATTGTAAATCTACTAAAAGAATTTTCTACATTGTTTAGAGTCAAGGAAAGAGTTAACATGATAATGACTAAGGAAGATGACTACATTGAAAAAGTAAGGAAATAAACTCAGGATGTAATCAAGCAATTAGAAAGGAGTTATGGGGAAAGAACCAGTTCAAAGTCACACACTGCTCAGCACTAGAACATGCTACGCTTGCAAAAGTAATGGATAATCCAATATTGGAGACTATTGATGAGACACTTGGTGTTTCGAAGACCCTTGCCCCTCTGACTGACACAGAAGGAACTACCAACAAAATTTTTGATGATCAACATAAAGATCATTCTGGTGATAAGAGAGAAGAACATCAAGATTCTACCAAAAACAAGGAAGAGAAAAACAAAGATGAAATTGAAGGGAGTAAGGACAAAAAAATAATAATGACAAGGATAATGAGGATAGAGGGGAGAAAGAAAATAGAGACAAGTCCTCTAGGAATTCATCCAGAGAAGAAGAAGAAAAATAAAAGGAAAAAGAAGAAGAAGAAGAAGAAAAGAAGCAAGAGGGAGACAAAAAAGCCATTCCAGCTAAGAATAGAAAAGGAGAAATTTCTAAAGGCCTTGAACTATCAAATCCATCTGAAGAATCATCTGAAAGTACCCTTAAAGGTCTTCTTTCAAGGAAAATTGTACTTCAACCTGTGCTTCCACCTCAACTAGTTAAGCTTCCATCACACACAGGTTATGTGGACTTGACAAAGATTACACCCAGTGATAGAATAAAACTAAGCAATACCTTTCTTAGCTTTGTCACACAAGAAGCTACAGAGTCATATAAAAAGGGAAATGAATTGATAAATGAAGCTATCAAAGCTTTATAGGAGATAGACCTCAATGTTACAATAGATAACTCTTTAGCTCCAATTGAAAATTTAAGGCTCATAGTTGATTCAGTCAAAGAGTACACATCTAACCTCAAGGTTCAAATTGAAAAAGAAGTGGAGTTGAGTCTACTAGAGAAAAGACTGGTGTTTCTACAAGACAAGTGTACAATTTCACGTGACAAGGCTTTGAAAATTTTGAAAGAGGCAATAGAATGTGATAAAGAAGCCCAGCTACCATTTATTTACTGCATGAAGTGGTCAGAAGCCACTCGAGGTATCAAGGATTTAACGGACTTGATTGAGTCTCAACTTGCAGATGCCTCCAGAGATTATAAGATTGCAGATAATAGAAACTATGTTAGGTGGGTTTCTATTACAAATATTCAAAGCAAATTTTTTATCCTACAAAGGCAAAAGGAATATGTTATGAGACGTTATGCCCAACTTGGAGACCTGATCATGTCTAGACATGTTTCTATATCAAATGCATTGATGGAAGCAAAAAAACTTGAGAAGATGAACATTGTTCCATCCACGTCAGAAGGAGAAGAATGTCTGGAAGAATTAGAATCTCTACATAAAAATATTTCTAGGGAAATAGGAGTCTCTGGTGATGGAAAACCTGGTTGGGAAGTGATTCTCAAGGAGTTACAGGTTGCCCCCAATTCTTGATTTGAAGTTTTTATCTTTTCCCAATCCTTTGTCCTTAATGTCAAAGGGGGAGAAGAGGAGAAGAGGAGAAGAGGAGAAGAGTATATATAAAGAATGTTATGTTTTTGTGTCCTATACACATGTTAAGGTGAGTTGAGTGAATTAGTGTTGCACAACATTTTATTTTGACGCAAGTCTCATTTTTGGCACATGTTTCCATCAATGACAAAGGGGGAGATTGTTGGAAGAATGAAGAAGGTGACCTTTGGGATTTTTGTCATTGATGCCAACACTGGTTGGTAACTGATTGAGTAAACTGTGTGTCTACACTGATATGATATTTTGATCCAAAAATCCTTTTAGTAAAAGGAAATTCTATGAGTTTTTGAAATCTTGCTCAGGAGTGTCAAGTACAACTATAAATAAGTTTTTAGCAAGTTCGTGTGATCCGGTTGAGTTATCCAAGTGATAGAAGATCGTCATTATTTTGGCCAACAGGGTTATGAACTATTTATCTTATAAATGTTTAATGTGTTCCTCATTAGGTCCAGGCTGACCTAATTAATATTAGTTATGATTTGTTGAATGTGCCAAAAGGATTTTTGATTTAAGTTGACAAATATTTTTGAGTTATGGATTCAATTAGGCTAACCTAATTGATGTATAAAGATGAAGGCATACACATATATGTAAGCGATGTGGATGAAGTATAATAATGTGACGGATATAGATGAAGGAATAGTGTGAGATACAATGATGTGAAAAGTGTGATAGTGCAAAGTTTTTAACAGTTTTGTATGCCTGCAATCGAAGTAGAAGTTTTAATATTCCAAAGCCTAACCGGAACTGATCTCTGCACATTGAAGGTGTATTTACCCAGTTCATCAAATTGACAGTGAGCCATACCTTTTTGTATCTTGGAAATAAGCCATCTTTTGTATTTAGGATGTAAGCCTTTCAACGACAGTGTGTCCTAGCAGTGAGCATTGTAATATTTTGTAACCAGTTATAATATATTGTGAGCTAATCCTGACCATGGTTTTTCCCTTTTGGGTTTTCCACGTAAAAATCTTGGTTTCAATGTGTTATGATCTCTTTTATGTTTTGGTTTACTCTTGCAGCTAGATGTGGATTGATAATTGGATGGCTAGTAATTAATTGTGTTAGCAGAATACTAATTCATCCCCCCTCTTAGTATTCGATGTATTCAACAAAGGGAACCTTGGGAATGATAGGGTTAGCATTGCAAAAGTAAAGGTATGAGAGATATGATGTGACCTTATGTGAACCACATCAAATATCTTTACTGGAATGATCATTTGATCATACTTTATACTCGAATGAAACCCTAGGTTTATGATAACCTATATGGGACGAGAATTTCATTTGATTAAAGAGTGAAACCTTAGGTTAAGTTTTACCTATTATGTTGGGAAATGTACATGATTACTCATTAATACCTATAGGTTGGGAATAACTTACTTGGTTGGGTTGTACATTTGGTCTTGATTGGAACATATAGGGTTAGAGTAACCTATATAATCAAACTAGTCATTGGTTGATGACTTTATCCTAAGATAGGGTATATTGTGGTTGAGATTGACCTGTGTGATTCAGTGAATCACTTGAGCTAATGAGAAACATTCATGCTTGGTAAATTAGGTATGCAATTGAATTTGATATCTTCTAGGAACCAACATGATTGAACAAGGATTAATACTTAAAATTAGTACCGATGCTCTTTAGAAAAGATAGATTGAGTTGAAAATCGGATTACAATTTTGGAAATGACCCAAGGATGGAAGAAATCCAAGTTGTGGATGTCCTAAGATAAAGGAGATTTATCTCTACAAAGTGTCTAATTATTAGTTGGGAATTAAATGTGGAATGAGGCCCCAAAATAGGTTTTCATTAGTCAAAGAATAGACTATTATGGGATTTTAAAGAATCTATGTACCCAAAATTTTGGAGAATTAAGGGATGAAACGAGGGAATTGATGTTAGGGTTAGGACATTGGAATGAAAAAGTTATTTGTTGGATGAGGAACCACTATAATCTGGAAAAGGGAGTAAGATGTTGCATGAAATATGGCAAGATAATGTCTAGTGTTCCAATAAATGAAGACAGGATGTCGTCATTCGCATGAGGACATGTGTACTCTCTTGAGATTTCAAAGGGGGAGTGATTGTACACAAGACAGTGTAACCTGTGTATGTCAGTGAAACTGACATAATGTTGTGGTAGACAAACTCACCAAGGTAACCAACGTTGGTTGGAAACTTGATTTATGGGATTTCGGTCCTAAGTAATATATTGTGTGAGGTATTTTCTTAGTATTCCTAAGAAGGTTGTCTCAGTTGTGAATGATCAAATAATGATAAGTTTGTGTGGACCATGATCATACTATGAGAAATTTAATTTAACGAATGTGCAATATATTATTGTAGCCGAATAGGAAAAAGTGGTAAACCAAATCTTGAATGATTTGTAGAATACTTATAAACTTATAACATTGAGGTTTAATCCATTATATGGAAAGGAAGGTTGAAAAATCTATTAAGATGAAATAGGCTAAGAAATAGGGTTAACCTTAGACTTGATAGATTTTCAAAAAGGAGTAATAGATCAAAAATATCAATGAAACTTTGTCAATACAAAGCTTAAGTATGAAGCAGTATTGGAATTGATAGATTTCCAAGAGAAATGTTGTGCTCAAGACAGACAAGTGGTCAAGAGCATTACTTTTGGATAAAGAAAATAGATAAGTAGGTGATGGAAGGACTCAAATTCTAAGTTGTACAAGGTGTAAATACCAAAGAAAAGGGACCCGCGGTGTAGTATACAATACACCAAAATTCCTTATCTACTTGGATTACACTAAGGATAAATTCATTAGCGAATGAGAACGTGTTTATCAGTCACTATAGTATATGCATCATGTGGTGTATAGATATTGTTGTGCATGAGATGCACATATGAGGAAAGGTGATTACCATGTGTAAGCTCTTTGGGAGAGTAAGTATGTGTGAGGAATACAAGTTTTCCCTATGTGATAGCAAGGACACTCGATGCAAGGTCCAGGAAAGACAAGGTTGCAAGGAGGGATGCTACATAGGAAGAATGTTTTATGATTCTTAGATGAATTAAAAAGGGTAAGTATAAACCTTTACTCAACTTTATCTATATGTTAAAGTGTTATAGATCATCGGGGACAATGATTCACAAGGGGGGAAGTATGTCACATCCTATCTAGCTATTACTAATTTAATTTTACCTTCACGGGTAAATAGGTTAGTAAATGCAATCATGAGTTTGATATGCTTGCTAAGGAATGGAATACTGAAATAGGTATTATGTGAAAGTATTGATAAATGCTTAATGTGGCTTTGGAAGAGTAAATATGTTTACATTTATTGCTATATGAATATGCTAAAGTTATGGTGCATGTGGATTTATTATGAACGTCTAACTATTGTTACAAATGTGTTGAGCTGGTTGTAGGGATAGGTTCATTCCTCCAAGTGGAGGAAAAGTATCACCAAGGAGAAGATCTTGGTCGGGTAATCGATAACGTAACCTATCTGAGCTTACACACACTCACAATAGAATGGTTGAGTCTAGTCATTGTGTTGTGAATTTGTAAGTCATCCTTAGTATGAGTGTTGAATTAGTAAGGGTCTTGATTACTATTGAATGCATGATTGGATGATGTTTATATGTTTAGAACTTATGAGTTTTGCCTTATGTTACTATGCTTGATTATGTGGTCGAATGAATATTAGGGATATATGCATATATGCACATGTCGACATAAGCGTACCTTGGATATAATGGGATGTCCATACAAGTATGAAAACATATGTATAGGTATGTATATATGTGAATAAATATGTTATTATGAATATAGTCTCATGGTATAATCATTTTGGATATCGAATGGATTATTTGACTATTTATTGCTATGTCATATATATATATATATATATATATATATATATATACATATGCACGCGTAAGAATTAATTCTTATTAGAGAAGTGTGTGTGTGTGTATATATATGTATGTATATGTGTAAGTATATACCCACGTATATTGTTTAGTGGAAATGATAATTGGGATGTATGCATTCGTGATATTGAATGATATATGTTTACTATCATATAAGTTGATAAATAAATATATATATATATAGGTATATATAGTGATTACTATATATTTGAAAAGGGAAAATGTATGTGTTTGAATATCATGGAATATATATATATATATGAGTATAAATATACATATACGTATATATATGGTAGCATTTAGGCTATTCATGACATATATATATATGTACATGTATATATGCAAATATATATATGTGTGTATATAAGTAATTCTTAAAGGCAGAATATAACATAAATATATGTATATGCATATATATGAGTATTTATATATATATGATTGGAGATCAACAAACATATGTGATGTTATTGGGGCAATTTGTATATAAGAACATAGTCGATTTTGAGGTTATAGGCTATGGTCAATATGATATAGCACTGTCCTTGAGAAAGGACATTTTCATATAAAGCTCAAACCATTGAGAAGCCACGTTCTCCCATTGAACATAGAATTATTTATACAAAGATAAAAGCTCAACAAAATAGGTAAGTAAGTGCATGATATAGCTACACATGAACTATGAGAAATACTGTGAAAATATTTATATAACTATGGTAGCATAGGAATTAGTAATGAGGATGTGATATAGTGCTTTCTATGCATAAAGAATAGAAATTGACAAAGTCAACAAATATGCATAACACAGTAACTCATTAGCTACATATGGATGGAAATATGAGGTAAGTTGAATTAATTTACAAAGTTTTGTGTGCTAAATAGTGACCAAGTCAATATAGTGAGTCATTTCAAGTCTCTTAACTACAACATGAGAATAGGTAAATATTGAGTGGTGGCGCCATGGAGATAAATTCCAAACCATTTAGAATTCTATTTAGAATGCAAATCCATTGTCATCATTTGATCATGTGCAGATTGAAATAGTCATTAGTTGTTGTCAACTAATGAAGTCAATTTGTGGCATTCCTTGTTGAGTACACTCTTTTTTTTTGCACCACCTTTTAGCTCAGTTGAGTGAGTTATTTTTCATGGATGCTGCTGTCAATTCTCATTCTTTTTATGTAGGATGAGAATTCTCTTTTTTGTTGTATAAATAGTGGATTTGAGCTCTCATTTGGGACGCATTCCACAAGATTTCTTGTGCATTCTATTTGCAAATCTATCTGCATTATTTCTCTATATTTTGAGAGAGAGATTTGAGTATTTGTAAGAATATTTTAGAAGATTGAGTGAAGTATATTAACAACTTGTGAGATAGATAGTTTACTGCAACATTTCCCTAGAGATCAAAGCTAAGCTAGTTGTTGTTTTGGAAAGTTGAGTTGCATCCAGTCGATTGGATAAGTAATACAGGAATGAGGATAATCTTCCTTTATTTGTCTTAGCTTTTGAAATAATGTTTCATGTTTTCTTAAATTAGTCTATTGTGGATACTTGTGTTTAGGGGAAAATAGAATTGCTTTGAAAAGGAATTAGAAGTTGTTTATACTGTTTTGTGAAGTGCTTGTAATTACTCCATAATAGGAGGAATTTTTTGTCATAGGTATTAATATACTAGATATGATTAAACAAGGGTATCTTAAAGGTTACTCATAGCTAAAGTGATTTGATTATACTGGATAGCTAGTGGGTTACTCCTAGGTTGAGAGGTATATTGAAACCTAGTGAGTTAGAGCTACTACTTGATTAGTGGCATTGCACTCTTAAAATACAAAGTTATCATATTGACAAGAGTAGACTCATATCTTAAACCATTTTTGTTAAGGAGGTTATACTCTCAAATGGAATCATTTATTGTTATTCTACGATTGAGTTCATTCACTAATAAGGCTATACTCTTAAATGGGTATCACTTATTGTGTGATATTTTATTGAGTGAAGTCAATTATTTAATCTATGATTATGGTGAGGCTTATGTAGCTATACTCTAGATTATAAAGTTATACTTTAGACTAGTTTGTATTTTGTAAAGAATAGCTTATTTATGTGAAGGTAAGCTCATATGTTATACCTAGGATAGAAATATCCATTGAAAGAGTGACTAGTGCTTAGGCTTATTGGTGGAGTTACCATTGTATTTTGGGGAGTAGGTTAATTCTGGGGTTTAAGCTTACCCATGGGGGGGATTACCTATGCATATATTATAGTGGCCTTAAGTAAAAATGAGCTTAAGAAGTGTAAGTGAATAGTTGACCTTCACTTGAAGTACTAAGCGAGAACACTTTGGCCAAAGTAGTGTGATTGCCTTTGGCTCCACTGTTAGTTCACCATGCCCATGTAGTGCATGCTAGTTACCGAGTGTAGGGTTATAAATTCTAGTCATGTAGGGAACAACACTAATCTCAGTGTATTTTTTCATACAGGGTTACCCAACCAAGCTCTTCGTCGAAGGGTAGCGCCATCTATCATTGCTAGATGTGTGAGGGACCGCATATGAGTTTGTCGTTGGAAAAAAAGTGCTTGAGTGATGCTTCTCCTCCTCAACAAGCAACAGAAGACCAAGGTTTTGAAAGGTGGATTCTTGGACCATCTATATCTATTTCTCTAAAGCTCAGTTGAGCTATGTACGTAATTATGTACATTCTTGTAATATTGTATTTTGTGAAATTGCAATGGAATGCAATGGAATGCAATGGACTACAATGGAAGTTTTGAAATAGTGTTATTTCAATTGTGCATGTAATTTACATTATGGAAAGAAAAAAAATTATTTCTATGTTTTGGCATCATGGTTAATCACTTAAAGTGAAAACATTTGAAATTTTACTGTGAAGAACACTGGGGTTATTACACAGTGTCTCAATTCAACTTTCATGTGATGAAGTTTACCACAAGTTGGTTTGTAAATATCCTATCTCACATGATCATGTCTTTTGGGCTTCCAGGATGAAGTGTTTTTCTTTTTTTTTGGTTTGCACTAGTTATTTTTGACATGATAGTGAGAAAGAAGTACATGGATGTATTGTTAGATGTTCATGGAACATCTCTTTATGGTCCACACATCAATGGTTGATCTCTTTGGTGCTGCATATTTTTTGAGTTGGTTTTTTGTGTAATTTGAGGATGTTTGGCTAACAAGGATTTTTTCTCTTTCTTGTGCTATGTGCTTGGGGGTCTACACCAAAAATTGAGGTTATGTTAAGATGATTTTGTGTCCTACCCTATCCTTTTGAGAACCACAATGAGTTTAAATTTAGTTGGAAGATGTGTTTTTGGGTCGACTAGTAAAGTGCTACACGTTTCTTCTACATGTTTCCTTGTTTTCGACTTGGGATGTTGTGTGCCAATGTGTTTGATGTTTGGGATCACATTGGTAGATGTATTAAGTTGTTTTTTGTCCTCTCTATCTCTTGGATAAGACCACATTCATTGCAATTATGTTTTGTGTCCGACTTGTTGAGGTCATTGCTTGTCTATTGTTTTGGTCAACCTAATGTTATGTTTTCCTTACTTACAAAGGATATAAATGAAAGAAAAAATGAGTTTCAAGGTATGTGAGTGAGATGGATGGAATAAAGTATGTGAGTGGGATAGATGGACAAATGCAGTAGTGGAAAATATTAATTAGATGTGCTTCAATGCCTTAGCCAACAAGAGTGTATTGTTGACATATGTTGTAAATCCAAAGCTTCATGTATCCTGCTTAGAGATAGTGATTCTTCTTAGCAAGGCCTTGTATCTTTCCCTGAGGTTTTGTGCCTCAACCTGCAAGTCCTTTTATCTTTCCCTAAGGTTGTGTACCTTAGCCTGCAAGTATTTCAAGGAGTAGTGTGATTCCTTAGGCAGTAATCCTTAAAATAAATTGTAATCTTATTCATTTATTGTGAAATTTCTCACTATGGTTTTTCCCTTCTTGGGTTTTCCATGTATATTTGGTGTTATCTTGTGCATGTGTGTTCATTGCTTTATCTTTCATTATTACTGATCTATTTAAGGTTTGTAGATCTTGTTAAAAGATTGAATTTACATTGTGTTGAAGGGTTTTAAGGATATTGATTTAACCCCCTCCTAAGTATCTGGGTGTGCTCAACAATTGGTGTCAGAGCCAAGTTCCTCAAAAGGAGCTCAACCACTTGAAGAAGTTCTAAGATGGCACAAGATGTATATTCCAAGGCACCTTGGTTTGATGGAACAAATTACACCTTTTGGAGAGTAAGAATGGAAGGCTATCTATCCTCTCTAGGGTTTGGTGTTTGGAAATATGTCAAGGATGGTTATACTACTGCTACTCCTACAATAGATCCAGTTAAGATTAAGGTGTATGAGAACAATTCCAAGGAAAATAATGCTATCATCAATGGGTTAGCTAATTCAGAACTTATAAAGTTGATGAAATGCAGATCTACTAAGGATGTTTGGGAAAAGCTTAATAGCATTTATGAAGGAGATAAGGGTGATCCCACAATACTGGTTTACAATTCCCTTCACGAAGGAAATTTTAAAAAATGCTCTAAAGAAAAAAAATTGGGTTTTCAGGGGTTCGCTAGAAGGGGGTTTACATGAACCCAAAAATGGGTTCGCTCGAACCCCCCTTCAAGCGAACCCCCTTGTGATGTCACCCCATTTTGGCACATTTTTTTAATGAAAAAAAATAAAAATTTCAAAGGTTCGAGCGAACCCCCCTTCACTTAAAGGGGTCAAGGGGGGTTCACTCGAAGGGTGGTTTGCACGAACCCCCCCTTTTCGCCCTTCTCCCCCTCCTTTCTCATTTTACTACATAATTTTGTGTTTCTAGGCTAAGGTTGAGGATGAAAATGGAGGAAACTTCACAGACCCAACTAAATGATGGTAGTCCTCAAAACGAGCTATCCATCTAATATAATTTTAATTTGGTTTTATTATGTGATTTTTTAGTTTAATTAAACATAGGTTTTTCACCAAAAATCAAGCTCTTTGTTCTGCACATGTGGAAAAATAGTAGATTATCAAAAAAAATCTAAAAAATATTTATTCACTAGATATTGATGTCCTTGATCCAATAAAAAAAATGAATTTCGATACATACAAAAAAAGTTATGTTTTAGCAAGTAAACCTATGTCTAAATTGTAACTGATTTGAATTTACAACTTAACTAAGAAAAAAATATTAAATAAAACACTATGAAACCAAATGCATGCACTGATATCGTAGTTACGAATCTAAATTCGAAAAAAATATAATTTTATCCTTTATAGAAAAAAAGTTGTGTTATCAAGTACATATCACTATTTAAAAATGGTGTTTACTGTTAAAATCTAGTTTTCGAAGGAGATGGAAAATGAAATGCAATTTGATTCCAAAAAATTAAAATATATATATATTTAGAATTTACATACAAAATGTCACAAATCACTAGTTTGCATCATCTTCAAATTCCTCATGGTTTAGCAGCTATAGGTGCCCAAAAGTGAAGATTTAGTTACTGTTATCACCTAAAGTTGCGCCCTTGTTGAACCTGATGTTCAACACCTCAGTGTAACATGGGAAGACCTCCAAAGCTGTGGGTCACTTATAGACAGAGGTCAACCTCCGGAGAAGGCTGGATTCCTTTGAGTATCACCTAAACTAACGATTCTGTAAAGGAAAAAGGGAGAAGGAGAATGCATAAAAATAAAAATTAAATCCTAAGGTGATACACCAAACTAATAAGAACAATGAGATACTCAATTTACAATTGAAAACTGATGATGGATATTGGACTGCACAACAAGATTCTGTGGATTATGCATACAAACAGGTTCGACATGCACACACTTTTAAGAAGGAAAAACAAACTTTCACAAATTAAAAGCTCATGTGCAATTGAGTAAACATAGTTTATAACCTGCATGATACCACTTTTTGCAAAGAAAGGCATGCTAACATGAAACAAAGCTATAAGGAAAGGAAATATTTCACTAAGTAGCTTGATGAATCACTTAAAAGTGCACAATACTTCACAAGAACCAGAAGGCAAAAAATGAACCATCAATAGTCACCAAGGTAAATTTTATATAACATGTTCCAAAATGAGTTACAGAATTCTACTAATCCGAGAGAGGACTGTAGAAGTCACAGACTTCAGAAAAGCATCAAGAGAACTGCTTTATAAGAAGGCAAAAATGCCTTATATACAAAAGTGTGTCGGCCCCTAGGGCTTACAAAAATATTTGCTCAGAAAATATCTACCTTTAGATCTTTTCATGTAGTTAATGATGTGTTCGATTGCATCCCTACTGTCCATGTCGGTGAAGAGTCACTTCCATGAATGGTCTTCTTCAGATCTTTCTGCAACCACCGTATTTACTTCTGCTCCTCGTGTCCACCTTTGAATCCCCTGGTGAGCTACTTTGAATGCTCCTGAGCTCAGAAAAGATACACATTGATTTTCATTCTGTTAATCTTCTTCTCCCTGGTCAGACCGCCATGGCTCGCCCTTAGCTCACTTTGATTGGTCAATCATATGACACACGAGATCGCCAGACGGTCAAGGGTCTCTTAGACTGAATAGCATGTCGGTGAGACACTTATCGTGTCTCCCCGATGCGATTAGGCTCTTCATCTGTTATTGGCATAGCATGCCTCTGTCGGTGAGACCTTATGTCGAGCAGAAAAAGTCATATCAACACCCTTGGAACCATCGGTAAGACATCGATCATCGTCCCGACGACTAGGGGTTTCCTATCGGCAGGAGATTTTTCCTTCAGGGTGAAGTCTCATCGACTAATCGCATCGAGTAAACACTTCTGCAGGAGTTGTCTTCTTCGGTGGGTGGTCTTGCCGAGTCCCTTAAGTCTTGCTGACTACCAAAAAGATATGCATCTCGGTGAGAAACTTTGCGGCAGGGAGATGTCTTGGCGAATGCATTTGGTTTCACGGACAAAGCACAAAAAAGGTTCTATCGGTATGAGGTCTTGAAGTCTCACCGACCAGTGATAGTCACACCGACATGTTGCTTCATCAGGGGGAGAACGAGACTATCACGGTGACCAAAAGTGAACATATGAAGGTTTCGGCAAGACGTAGGGTATCTGCAGGAGGTCTCTTCGACAAGAGGATGTTACAGCGATGCATATGAACATAGGAATACATATCGGCGTGACTACAAAGAGGTCTCCCCGAAATGAAAAGATCAGCAAAAGGTTATGCCTTCGAGATAAAGTTTGGCCAACGTGCTAGAGTCTCGACGACACGAGAGAGATATCGCCATAGGTCTGCCCGAAAGAAGAAGGCCCCACCAAAGTTTTAGTTCAGCAATAATTTTGCCTTCGGCAAGAAGTCTGGCTGATAAGCATGGTGTCTCACTGAGAGTACAGGGGATTCGATGTGATGTCATGCCGAGGAGATAAAGTCTGGCCAAAATGAAATGAACTCGGTGAGATGTCTCACCGATGGTTGTTGGTCTCCCGAAGTGCTCAGGGCTCGGCAAAAGAAAGCTTCAGTCGGTGTAAAGTCTCACCGACTGAAAGGGTCTCACCGAGAGCGATTCATATCGACATAAAGTCTTGGTGACCAACTGAAGTCTCACCCAAGGGTTGTGGCTTCGGTATAAGGAGTGAAGATCGGTGAGATGTCTCGGCGATCGATAGGAGGTCTCCGCGACATGAAATGAGCTTGCCAAGAGTTGAAGCCATCGACAAGATGTCCCGGCGACCAAGTAATGTCTCCCCGACTAAAGAGAAATTAAACTCGTCGCCGAAAGAAAGGGTTGCTCGCCGCAAGGTCTGGCCAAGTGGTGAAGGTCCTGCCAACAAAGGAAGTCAGCCTTCTCCAGAGGTTGACCTCTGTCTATAAGTGACCCACAGCTTTGGAGGTCTTCCCATGTTACACTGAGGTGTTGAACATCAAGTTCAACAAGGGTGCAACTTCAGGTGATAACAGTTACAAAAATTTAGTTCAATGTACAGTTTGGCCAAAAATTTTAAACCACTATTGTGGGATCACCCATAATAAAGTGAAGCAATTCAAGATTAAATTTGAGACCCTGAGGATGACAGAGGATGAAGATATTGCTAGTTATATACTTCAGGTGGATGAAGTAGTTTGATGTATATATATATATATATATTTAGAATTTACATACAAAATGTCACAGATCACTAGTTTGCATCATCTTCAAATTCCTCATGGTTTAGCAGCTATAGGTGCCCAAAAGTAAAGATTTAGTTACAAAAATTTAGTTCAATGTCCAGTTTGGCCCAAAAGTGTAAACCACTATTGTGGGATCACCCATAATACAGTGAAGCAAGTCAAGATGCAAAAATTCAAGATTAAATTTAAGACCTTGAGGATGACAGAGGATGAAGATATTGCTAGTCATATACTTTAGGTGGATGAAGTAGTTAATGACATCAAAGGTCTTGGTGGAGAAGTGAAAGAAGATGAGCTTGTGAAAAAGGATATGAGGTCTATCCCTAAGTCTTATAGTCATAAGGTATCTGCTATTGAGGAGCCTAAGAATTTGGATAACTATTTAGTAGATTAATTGTTTGGCGCTCTCATAGCCTTTGAAATGAGTGAGTTTGACAAAGATGCTTCGA
The DNA here is from genome assembly GCA_007258455.2 of Sequoia sempervirens. Classification (NCBI taxonomy): domain Eukaryota; kingdom Viridiplantae; phylum Streptophyta; class Pinopsida; order Cupressales; family Cupressaceae; genus Sequoia; species Sequoia sempervirens. The sequence goes on along the minus strand of VDFB02270651.1, from coordinate 18,574,221 downwards.
AGAAGGAAGCAAAATTCAAAGTGAGTAATAAGGAAGAAGATGAAAAAATTGATTAGTATGCTGACCTTGATGAGGAATAAGCGAACTTTGTGAGAAGATTAAAGGTCATTGAAAAATACAAAGGTAAGTTACCTTTCAAGTGTTTCAATTGTGGGAGAATTGATCATTCTGCCTCTAAATGTCCTTTTTAAAAAATTGGAGGATAACAACAAAAGAGAGAACGTTAAAAGATGTCTTTATTCCAAGGAGAGAAACTATTATTCAGAAGATGAGGATCATGATGATTCAAATGATGGAACACTCTTCATGGCCTTGAAAGTTGGTGACAAAAAGAGTGATATGAAAAATGTAATTACATGCTGACAAAGATAATGAAAAATCAATGGTTGTGTGGACCGCCTTTCATGCAAAAGAAGAAGAAAATGCTTGGGTAATTGATAGTGGTTTCTATAAACACATGACTAGTGAGAAAGGGAAGTTCATTAGCCTTAAGAAGTGGAATGGTGGAGTTGTCAAGTTTGGTGGTGATGAGTCAGCATAAATTTGTGGAAAGGGTGCTATAACCATTGATGAAAAGAACAAGACTGAGAATGTCCTCCATGTCAAAGGTCAGAAGCACAATCTCCTTAATGTTAGTAAGATGTGCAGTAAAGGATATAACTTTACATTCCATGCCAAAGGTCATGAAATCAAGAAGGCAGGGTTTGGAATATTAGTTGTAGAAGGTACTAGAAAAAATGAAAATGTCTATCATCTAAAGGAGGAAAATGGAAGAACTTGTTTATTGGATCAATTTGATGAGTGTTGGTTGTGGCACCTAGATGGGACACATCAAATTTGACAATATGGTGAAGATCATCTCTACTCATGTGATGTGAGATATGCCTAAGATAACCAAGGCTGCAAACACATTATGCAAGGAGTGTCAAATGGGAAAGCAAATAAAGACAAATTTCAAAAGCAAGGAGTGTTCTTCTACAATACCATTTGAGTTGAATCACAATAACCTATGCAAACCTACAATAACCAAGAGTCAACAAGGTGAAAGGTATTTCATGTTGCTTATTGATGATTACTCTCGAATGACTTGGGTTACATTTTTAAGAGAAAAATTAGAATCTTTTGATAAGTTTAAGATTTTCAAAGAAAAATTTGATAATGAAATGAATGATAAGATCAAATGATTAATATATGATGGAAGAGGTGAATTTACTTCAAATGGATTTGAAAATTTTCATGAAGATCATGGTATTAGGAGATATTTGTCTACTCCTAGGACCCTTTAGTACAATGGGGTGGTAGAGAGGAAGAATAGGACTGTACAAGAGATGGCGAGGGTAATGTTGAAAGATGTAAATCTACCTAATATGTATTGGAAGGAAGAAGTATTGGAACTAGGAGAACCAAGGAGATAAAAGACAAGAACAAATGAATAATACATAATATTGTATTTAGTTGACCTAAATGATAATGAGTACAAAGCCTTGCATATATAGGAAAGGATGAGGAAATCCACCTATGAGGTGGATTGAGAAGTGCCCCAATATGTGGCACAAATGAGTAGACAAGTGTCCTATAGGTGTCAACCTTAGGAACACTTGGAGTGTGCAAACCAACAACCTCTATGACCAATTCATCAACCTTGTGTGACATTTGAGGTGAGATGGAAATTCTTCCAACCTTAAAAAGCTATGTGCATGAGGTTAACCAAATAACTTGGCAACCTATAGAGGTCTAAAAGGTTGTGCATTCGATTAGAAAAGATGTTGTCTAACCTTATCAACTTAAGTACACTTAACTATAGTGAATAAATAAATTATTCACACTAACAAGAAGTTCACACTATTGTCTACCTTCTTAAAAAAGAACAATTGAGGGTCAATAGCACTAAGACCCCTTATGAGCTATGGCATGGAAGATATCCCACTATCAGATACTTTAGGATCTTTGGAAGCAAATTCTACATCAGGACAGATGAAGAAGATCTTGGAAAGTTTGAGTCAATGTGTGATGAAGGGATCTTCCTTGGTTACTCAACAAAAACCAAGGCCTATAGATGCTACAACAAGATATTGGGGAAGATGATTGAAAACACAAATTTTAATGTGGATGAAGATTTGTGTTAGATCTCACAAGAACTAGAGGTTTGCAAATCTAATATGCCTCCCTGAATTGAAGAAGAAGAGAAAGAAGAGAAGAAACAAGAATCAAAAAAGGCCCCTAATACTCCAGCAAAGTATGTTCAGAAGAATCATTCAAAAAATCAGATCATAGGAGATAAGAATGAAGGTGTGAAGACTAGGAGAAAGCTTGCAAAATCAAGTAAGCAAGTGAATTTTTGCTTAGTATCAAAGGTAGAGGCCAAGACCTTTGTTGATGCTAGCAAAGATGAAGGATGGATGAAGGCAATGAAAGAAGAATTGAATTAGATAGAAAAGAACTAGATGTGGGAATTGGTTCTCAGACCTACTGATAAGAATGTTATGGGAACAAAGTGGGTGTTCCAAAACAAGCTAAATTAATATGGTGACTGTTATCAACTAGATTTGCACCCTGCTAAACTTAAATTTCAGCAATCTATTGACACATGGGAATGATCCCAAGGTGTGGGTACCTTATACGAGATCAACCTCCAGAGAAGGTCGGATTCCTAAATGTATATCACCTATATTACTTAACTATTCTACTGTTCTACCAAGGAAAAGGGGAAGAGAAAAATGCATAAATTGAAAATGCTAAAAAATGGAACTAAGAAGGTGATATACCAAACTAAACTAGCACATAAAACTCAGTCTGCAAACACTTGACTACAATGACAAAAATTAAACTTGCACAACTCATCAATGCATGCCTTTGCATAAGTGTTTCACAAAGAGGTCCTAATGCTCAAAATCCTAGGAGAAAGATAACTTCACAACTAAAAGTCATTTGCATTTTTGACATAGTTTGCAACCTGCATTAACATACTTTTGCATAAAGGTGCTAAAATCTGAGATAAAGTTATAATGAAATAGAAAATACCTCACAGATAACTTGATCAATCACTTGAATGTACACAATAATACAAAGAACAAGTAGGAAAAACTTCAAATCAACAATATCCAAGGCCTCCATTGTATTTCATATCCAAAATGAGTTACAAAAGTATGCCAAAACTATCTAAGGACTGAAATTTCACTAAGTCCAGAAAAGTGCATAATCAGAACTAAGTACAAATGAGTCAACCAAGTGACTATCTCTCTGAATCTCTCCAAAAACCCACCAAAAGAGGATCTAGAAACTAAGTTGGATTGGATGCCTCCAAAAAACCAAGAATATAGCAACTAAATCTTCACCAAAAAGACTCCAATTGGCTAAAAAGGTCAAGTAATGACCTTACCCACCATAAAAGCAGCAAAACTACCCCTATATGCTCTCCAAGACTTTTAATTTTAGTCAAAATAGTCACCTATATTGTTGGCACATGTTGGCTACCCTCTCCAACATTCCCCTGTATGCTTGCAAAGCATAAACTCTCAACTAAGTCATTCAAAGAATTTACATACCACTTTTGCATTAAAATAGCACATAACTAATTGATCTATAATACATCACTTAGTCAAATGCTTTACATTTGAAAGTGAATGTAAAAATGAAAATACATACATTCGACTATGAATGATTAAATGCAAAAAGAAGACTAAGTCCAAAGGACTCCTAAGCATCGTACAAGGGCATATGAAAAATTTACAAAGGCATAAGGTAGACCATAGGAATACATTAGTTCATTGCAATTTTTTAAAAGATAGATAAAAAAATTCCTTCTCTCTTGTCGGCATAGGATTCGGGTAAGAAACCGTAAAACAAAATCAATGCAAAAAATTGTAATGCATTTCATTTTACTTTGCATTCTAGAAACTTCATGGCCGCCGACAAAGGGTTTCCATGGAGACTTTTTGTGAAGGATTTCATGGAAGACTCTAAGGAAAATAGTGGCATTTTTCTATCATTTTTTGGAAAAAATCATCACAATAAAATGCTTTAGGTAAATTTTATAAGCATATTCAATCTTTTAATTTCATTTTATGTGCAGAAAATGCTCAAACTTGGGCTTTACTATGTAGAAATAATGAAAATTCTTTTCAAAAAATTTTTGTACTCCATATGCTTGATTCTTTTTGGAAAAGGAAACACATCTTGTTCTCTGTGTTTTATTATTTTCCACTCTGACTAAAAACCATAGGCCGTGGCATCTTTTATGCATTTTTTGAAACAACAGAATCAAAAACCCTCCTCTCTCTTTCTAAGTTTCATTTTCGTTTTGAGGGTTTCATTTACTTGAAAATAAAAGAGTCCTCTGTAATTTAGATGGCCACGACTACATGCAAGTATTTGAGGGCTTTGTTCTCCTTTGTGCATTCATTGTATCTATGAATGCATTTTGTAGAAATTTTTTGGGTTTCATTCTTTTACATTTTGAACAAAAACCACAAGTTGTGGCAACACCTTATGCATTTTGGTTCTACACCATTTGACATTGAGGATTTCATTTTTATGCTTCTCTGTTTCTATAAAAGAAATGAAGGAAATCCTGTGAAAGCTTTCTTTATTCTCAGTCCATTGAATTTTCACATCCTCTGTACATTTCCTTTTGCATTGGTCTAGAAGAACTTCATATTAGAGCTCGACCCATGAAGAGAAAAACTCCTTGCACCTTAGTTTATTGACTTCTGGGTTTTAAAACCCCTAATGGCTATGACCATGCTTATTATAACACCCAGAAATCTTGTTCTCCATTTTCTATTGTTTCATTCTTATAATATTTTGAAGCTTAACCCTAACACTGTTAAGGGTTTTGAAAACTTCTACATCTCTTGTATTTTTTGGGCAAGACATTTATGTGTTTCATTTTTTGTATCTAGGTTTCATTCTTTTGCACACAAAAACCTTCTATTCCTTGGCTCCTAAGAAACACTTCACAACTTGGGCTTGTACCATTGTCAATGTATGATTTGTCTGTGACCTTATCATGTATACTCTATTCATTGTGACTGCTATGTTGCCTTCAGGAAGGTTTCTTCACTGTCTTTACCTCAGAGATTATAGATAATTCCTTTTGTGAAGATGTATGGTGGCTTCAAACTTGGTGATTGTCCTCTTATATTGTCTTATTGTATACTTTCACATGCTCATTCATAATCACCTTTGTAATGAATGTTCATTGTCTTATGTTTAAAACCATATCATTGCACCACTTCTATCTTTCCTTGACTGGAGATCAATGATACCAATCGTAGGTTTTTGGATTTTTCCATCTAGCATTGAGTATTTTGAACCTTTATGAAGACATTCAATTAGTTACCTATACCCATTAGCATGAGCCATTTGTGCTATATTAATGCCTTTGTAAGGTGAAACTAAGTTATTGGAGCCATTGTAGCACTCCACTAAGCTTCACTATCATGTTGTCATGCTTGATGAAACTCAGTGTTCCTTACTTTTAACTTGCTCAAACAAGTGCTATAAGGAATCTGCATGGTCATAAAGCTTTATTATACTTGATAGAAGATGAATGCATTTTTTGTCCCTTTATCATCTCTTTGTCATAATAGTGAGATGTGACTTTAATGTGACTGCTCTCATATTCCTTTCATCATGGAATTATCTTGGTGGTCACATGATTTTTAAGTTGCAATTGACCACACTGTTGAGACATCTTATTGCATAATACTTGATAATCACTATCTCCTTTATGAAAATTAAAATTATCTCTATAGCTAAGACACCTGCCTGTGATACAAGATTTCATTATATCCATGCTTTACATTACTGTCACTTTATTTGTTGCTCCATGTGACATGATTGAGAGCAAGTTTTCCTTTATCTTTTACATATTGTTTTAGCATGTTTTCTCACTATTATGCTCATCAAATGTATTAAGGTTTGTCCTAACAATTGTATGCTAGTTTTGAATAACTATTACACAGACTAGTCATACTTTGCTAACATTATTTTCCCTGACTACCACTCTTAATGTCTTATCATTAAGCACTAGAATGCTTTGATTGTCATACTATATCATTGTCTATGTCACTGTACCTGATGAGTACCATTGTTTAGTCTTTTAGGACACTGTGATTCTATTGAGCATCAATTTATTATTAATACCAGTGAATTTGAATTCATCAACTTCACTGCTATGAATGATGAATTCATCCTTGATTGCATCACAATGTCATGGAAAACATAACAAGCTTATCCTATCAAAACACAAAATGATAGCACGTTGGGCTCAACCCTTGTGGGAGCCACATTTATCCCATGTGTTGTAATTAGATGAAATAAAACAGTAGCATGATTTCACCTATACCTACACAAGAAGCAAACATGTTAGATAAAACCAAGCATGTGATAGGTGTGTTTGATAACTCTCTTATTTTCCTGGACATCTATGGTATGTTTGGCTATTTGAATGCACATGAGGATCAAATTATATGTTTATAGATGTATGCCCATATTTTGACTGGTGATCCTTCATTGCTCTAACAAAACTTTTCTCATAGATGCAGGGAACCTAGGAGAAGCAAGGAGAGCATCAACTAGAAGCAAGACAAGCGAGAGGGACCGAAGATGGTGCAGAACAAAGCAACCAAGATTCTTCATTCAGGTAATGACGGGTCCCCTCTCTCTTTATGTGCATTATTGTTCTTATGTATCTATAAATGTATATTTTTTTACATTATATGCATTCAGATAGTTAAGGTGTGAGAAATTGAAATTAAATTCTGAATTTTGTGTCTCAGTCCAGAAACAGGGCAGTAAAGGGAGTAAAGCCTTAAGGTTTATAGAAATACTTTGCAAATAGACTTTTGGCATTCTTGTAAGCATATGCAGGCCTAATATAACATGTTCTAAACATTGGTTGAGTTTGTTTGAGTTTGGAAGCATTAAAATTAATAAGCCTAGGTCTGAAATTATGAAGAGGACTGGTAAAATCAGAAATACAATAATGTTTTATGGATTTTTGTTTGAGGTTATTGAGTCCCACTTATATTACATTATTTCTAAAATATGTTTGAGTGAATGGTAAGCCATTACAAGCATTGAATTCAGTGTTTGAACTTTGGAAAGCTAATTTCATAATTAAGACTTGTAAATGACATTATGAACAATAAGAACAGTCAATGATGGAATAGTGAATACACTGAAGGGCAGACTTTGGGAAGAGTTTTGTTTTGTTATTTTTCCTCATATGAATATGTATCAAGCATTGAATGGATTAGTTGTGCCTTTGAAGGTTGAAGTTTGTAATTGTGGTTAAGTGCCATTGAGGCATAGTAAGGACAGTCTATTATGAGAAGTACATTCATTTGATTTGTCAAGTTTGTAACAAGGTTTGAAACTGTTATTTTAATGTTGTTTAGAGATTTTGAAGAATCAAGAACTGGTTGTGGGCCTTGTTAACATTTTGAGTGTTTGAAATCAATGTTTTGTGAAGGGAAAAGAGTCCTAATTACAAGGACAAGTAAGATATGTTTTGAGTTTTGACAAAGAGATTGAGTGATTTATTTTCTTCCTTTGATCTTGCATCAAGAGATGACCGTTACACTTAAGGACGTCTATTGGATCCTCGGGCTACCCATCTGCAGATGGCAGGTGGCTCTTGATGATGTACGATCGGTGTGGGAGCAGTTGGAGGACATCCTCTACTACATAGGGAGGACCAACGATGGCAACAACACGTGTCATATCTATACGCACTGGTATGACCATGCGAAGACCACTACACCATTGATCTGTCAATTCATGGTTGTGGCAGTAGGTACCTAAGGAACTTGCAAAAGGACCATTTTTTGATCGAGCGAAGGGATTTTGTTATAGTACCCTACTACTAGAGTTGGGTCATGTGGCAACATGGCCGACCACAGAATATACCAGTAGACGTGCCCACCTACACCAGGGCCCATAGGAGTGTAGCAAGGGTTGTGGACTGCCCTTGCCCCACTATTATAGATATCGTCCTGTCAAATGATGATGAGCCCAATCATGATCTGTCGCCTATATCAACGATCGATAATGTCAGGGTAGCAGCTGAATTTACACGATGATGGGAGCAACATCATCCAGCTCCTGTGTTCGGCAAGGGTGCTCTGAGAGGGGACCTTGGTCCACAGGAGGAAGTACCACCCCAACCGCCACAGGATATAGGAGAGGTCGGCAATAGGCCGAGGAGGAGGAGGTGGCACCACCGAGGCCGAGGCGGTGGAGGAGGTCTGATCCCCCACCAACTACCCATGTCTCTTCGACACCACCATCTTCTATTACAGCTACAACACTAGCAGCACTAGGAGTGGCCACTGAGGCTAGCAGCGCGGTCCTAGCACTAATCCTCACCCTGACCTAACATGGCAGCCATGGGACCCAAGTATACATGATACGTTGCTTATGTTTTTGTACTTTTAGTTTTTTGCTTATGATATATGTATATATATGCCATGTGATAATGATACCTATTTCTTTCTATGTGGTTGCAAAGGATGCACAGGGATGGGCTGGGCTCATAGCTCAACGTATTTTGGAGGTCACCCCTACTGTGCTGATTCAGGGATCAATTCTCAAGGTGTACAAGCCAAAATCTACGATACGTCATGCCCCCAGCTACAAGCCAGTCGCGCACCTGAGGACCACTTACGAGGAGCAGGGCGTGGAGATCGTCCAGCTTACTATGGAGCTGACGACCATTTGGGGGCAACACAACCAGCTATCAAGGGAGCTATGGACAGCGCTCACCAAGTGAGAAATGACAATGAGGAGGGTTGATGCCACCGAGCAGGCATGTGATGCTCTCCAAGTCCATCTCGATGACCTCTACGAGCAGCTGGTAGTTGTGAGCCCAACAAAGGTTTAGCGACTACGGGACCAGTTGAGGGAGGCAGAGCTGACGATACTCTCTTCATGGGGAGATCAGGGGGATGCAGTCAGCTCTGTCTGTATCACGCTCTCATCACTCGTGCTCCATGACTACCATTTAATCTCTTCCCAGGGTTCCATAGAATCCACCAGAGCTAGAGGGATCCAGGAGCCATGCACCACAATGACCAAAGACATCATCATCATCAATTTTGTATATCATTTTTGTAGTGAGATACATATACATTCATATATACTTGTAGATCTTTTATATAGACATATATTCAGCAGCCACTCATTTTTTATAGTAGTGGACAGATACATGTATATGACATTGGATACATACATTAAGTATCTATATATATATATATGGATACATCAATTCTGATGGCATTGTTTATCTGGATGTGTATGTTCTTTATCTTTTACATACGTTTATTCCATGGATGTATGCTTACATTAGATGCTAGTATGATTTAATAAACACGCATGGTTGTATGTTAATTAAATACAATGATGATTTAATGGTTTAAATAGATGTTGTGTGATGCATAGACATACACACACGCATGTGGTCATCAAAACAATTCTCATAATGTGTTAATGAATAATGTCAACATGTATAGTGCTACTTCCCTTCTGTAGAGAGAACACCATATAGATGACACATAGAACACTATTCATAGTATCGACAAAGATGCATCGCATTAACAAGCTATTTTAAAGGCATTCCATGCATAGATGATAATCCATAGGTGCTTGAACCATATACAAAGATCACAATGTAAGGGCCTAACTAGTTAGGACTGAATTTTCCTCTTTGATCAAGCAACGCGTTTACATTTCTCTGGTTTTCACAAAGAACCAAATCTCCTATTTTAAAGGTTCTAGGAAGCACACTTTGATTGTATTGTCTAGATAACCACCGTTGATAAGCTTTAAGATGTTTGAGGGCCCATAAATGACACTCATCGAGAACCTCCAGCTAGTGTAAACGGTTAACTCGATAGGTTTCATTATCAATTAGCCCCTTAAGAGAAACCCATAGAGACAAAATCTCCAACTCCAAAGGCATGATAGCTTCGGCACCATACATGAGGTTATAGGACATTGTTCCTGTAGCCCTCCGAACACTCGTGTGATGGGCCCATAAAGCGTACATCAGTTGAATGTGCCAATCTTTACCATGTTTATTAACTATCTTATGAAGAATAAGGTCGAGACTTTTGTTGGACACTTCCGCTTGACCATTAGATTGTGGATAGCGCGGTGTGGAAAACCTATGTTGAATATGGAATTTATTGAGGAATTGCTTCACTTCCTTATTCTTAAATGGTGTACCATTGTAAGAAACAAGCATAGCAAGCAATCTGAATCGAGAAATGATGTTTATGAGGAAACTACAAATAGATTCAACATTCATGGATCGGAGTGGGATATCCTCGACCCACTTCATGAAGTAATTCGTAGTGGTAATGATAAAGATATGTCCCTTGGAAGAATTGTTTATGTTCAATTTAACACAACATTAAACAAAATATTTCTACCCTATTTCTCCTGAAAAAGAAAGATAACCTAAAGCAATCTATCTTCCAAGGTCTTTGTAGTTGGTTCTCAACTATGCTGATGTGATTCAATGGCCAATGCAACTATAACATTCAAGGGGTCTTCCGGTAAAAAGGATACAAACTGCATCATACAAATTAATCTACGTTTCGTGGGGTTGTAAACAAATATCAATAGATAGGACAAAGCTCAGGACAACAAAACATGAATGTAAATTTCCTTCAACTCAGACATGCAAACTTCATAATGAACATTGTTTCTAAACAACTAAACCATAAAATAATACAATCTATAGCATAATTTATACCATTGCATTCATTCATAGTGCAAATTCAAAACATACAAATCATTCACCATTCCTAAACTTTAAAATTAACAAGAACATATCATCAACTCATCATTAAAACTCATAGATCAATGAACACAAAAAACCTCATTCACAGATAACTCAATGAAAATAGCCTTAGATTCAAAATATTCTATTGATTTTCACCAAATAAGAGACATTTATGCACAACATTCACTGGCATACAAATGACTATTGTTCATTGACATCACCATTAAGTTTGAAACTTGAAAATAACATCTAACTGTATTGAAAACTTGTAAAAGTATCTAAGTGTTTTTGCATAAAAGTTGTAGAAAGAGTTTATGAAACTATAGAAATATCTAACTTTCTCCTTAGGTTTCTAATCCTTCTTCAATTAGCTGACCTTTAAAAAATCGAGAGAAAAATTCCATATAGACCAGCCCTCACACTAATTTCTCTAATCAAAAGAATGAGATCCACAAATCTAGGGAATCACTAGAGCCGCATGAGACGACTACCCTGCTAATCTTTAGTTCGCTTGTTGATTAATTTGTTACCAAAATCTGATGCACCAAGAGGGAAGGTAGATCTTTTGGGGATCTCCAGTTGAAGTAAGGTCACAATCCTGAAAAATAGGAGGGAAAGAGAGAGAGTTGTCTAGCAGACCATGTCATCAGGTGTCCATTAGTAACAAAATGTTCACTACCACTTTATTCCTACATTTTCTGCTCAAGAAGATACTCATCATAGTTGGTGAACACTTGTTGGAGTATGTTTGCATCAGGCCTATCTACCCAATCATCTTCAAATTTGATTATTTTCAATTTTTCTGAGGCAAAATCTTGCATATCTTTCAATATAATTGACTCCCTCCTAGTAGCCTTCACTTCATCCTTGATATCCATGAGTCTCTCAAGCAACAATTCATCACCATCCTCCTCTTTCTGCATCACCTCCTCAAACCTATTATTCCACTTTTCCTTTAATTTTTCAAGAGGAATACCTTCCTTCACATGCATATCTAGATTAACCAAAATGGCAATCACTACTTCCAATTCATCAATCTACTCATTTGGATCTTTACTAGCTTGTTGAAATTCATTTATATGTTCATAAATGAATGCGGATTTGAACCTGATAATGTTGATTGTCTTTTCAATGAATTCCACATTATCCTCATCAAGGATAGACTGTTCCAAGAGAGTTTGTTTTGGTAACTTGTTAATATCTTTCAGCTTCTTTGTATGCTCTCTATACTCATCCTCTTTTTTCCCCAAGACTTCAGCATGCGAATTCATGTCCTCAACCAACTCCAATACACCCTCATGTTCCCTATAAGTATCAACAAGTAACTCATCCACCTCTTGATTCAACTGATCTATCCATCTATCAAGCATTCCAGCCTTACTCCTCATTTGTACAAGATCATCGACCTCCTTACTCAACAAAATTGGTGTTTTTGGAGCAACAAATTGAGAAGAAATAGGGGTAGATACATCCTTCAAAAACCTATGCAATTGGTCTAATTGAGCCTTAAGCTCATCTTTTCTTTGTTTGTCCTTTATCATCCTAGATTTGGTGGGGGATGTCACTATGTCAATAAGGTTCATCTATTGATTTCTTGTTGGTTTCCCCAAATTAGTCATACCCAACTGATAATCAGTCAATTGCACATCTTTCTTATCCTTGTCCACCATTGGAATGGAACATTCAACTATGATTTCACCTATATTTGTTAGCTTTGTGGAATGAAGGACCCTAGCCTTTTTCTTGGGCCTCTCTTTCTCTATTTCTTTCATCATGTCTTCCCAATTCAAGGGCTGAGGTTGGACTATTTGTTTCCTTTCTAGGTTGAGTTTCAACCATGTGGAGCAGCAGCAGGAGTTATCACTTGTGTGGAAGAAGAAGTAGCAGGAGAAATAGGTTGCCAAACTACTGCCCTAGGATGAGAGTCAACCTCTTGTTGTTTCTCCTTCTTTGCTCTTTCCTTAGCCAATCTTTCAGCCTCAACTTTTTCTTTTTGCTCTTACACCCTTTTAGCTTCTAGCTCCTTTTGCAAAAGCTCTTCTTCTAACCTCTTCTTCTCTAACATTTGATCCCTTTGTCTTTCAATATCTCTAACTCTATCCCATACTTTTTCAGACTCTTGCTCATGTTCAGCAACTGCTTCTGCCTCCTTTTCTCTCAACGGGCATTCTTCCTCTTCCCTCTTCTTGTGATCTTCCTCAACTACTCTAAATTTGGCCTCAAGGGCCTCTCTATCTCTCCTTTGTTGAGCTTTCTATTCCTCAAGCTCATGAATCTTCTATAACATAGCTAACTTATCCCTTTCTTCTTAGTCTTCAATTCTTGTTCCTGTTGTTGTTGCAACAAATCCTCCTTTTTCCTTTTGTTTCCTTGCTAGCTCTTCTTCCTTAGCTTTAGCTTTAGATTCTTGTTGCCTAGAAAGTGCCTCAGCTTGTTCTTTTGCATTCGTTTCCTTCTTGGCATCCTCAAAGAGTTTACATTAATCCCTTAGGGTGAGGACATGCTGAGTCCCCACATCTTCAGTCTCTTCATTGGGTGCAGTCACAAGAGTTTCCTTATTTGATTAGGTAGCCTCTGAATCAGTATCAATATCATGGATCTCAACCTCATGCTCTTTCCCTTTTAAAGATTCAGCCTCTTTATGAAGGCTTCCAATGGGAATCTCCTCTATAGGTTTCTCTATAAGGGGAGGTTAAGTTGAGGTTTTACCTCTAGCAGTTGTTGAAGCTCCAGGTTGAGATGAAGTCTCTTCTCCAGCAATTGAGGTCCCGAGGTGAGATGAGGTTTCTTTTGCAATAGTTGTAGTTCCTTCATCTTGTGATTCAGGGATATCCTGAGCTGGTACTATTGGATGAGGCTCCTCCCCAAAGTTAGGAGGGAGAAACTCCAATGGGTCCTTGGGAGTTTTCCTCCTCTTCATTCTTCTATACCCTTCAGTACCTGCAGCTTTCCTCTTCTTAGAAGTTTGAGCCTCTAGCTCCTTGATCCTCATCACCACCCACTGGATACTTCGATCAATCACTATCCTTGCAATTTTCCTAATATCAATGGACTCTTCCTCATCCCATTTTACTGGATCCAAGTCCTTGGTACCTATGTTTTCAGCCTTATACTGGGGATCCAAGGTTACACCATCATCTGGTAATGTATCAGGAATATCTTCCTTCACCCCATACTCAATCATTAATGGGATGGGAAACCTTTCATAGTTCCTCCTTCTTACATCATATTCATCTTGTCAATCAATCCAAAAATCTTCTAACAAATTGAAATGATTTTCAAAGATATTAGGGAGAAAACCATTCATCTTATGCTTGGGATCAAAATGCTTCTGAGATGTATATAAACCCAATTTTAAATAAATCAATTCATCACAAATTGCCTTAGCAGCCACATTATGTGCGCAACTATACTCTCCTAACTTCATGGAAAATTTATGGTAACTAGTCTTATGCTTGCTAGCAAATTTAAGATTGACTCCTATGGCCCGATAGATGAATTCCATAAGGACAATTCTGTTACTGCAACATCTTGGAAGTAGATGAGGATGACCATCAAAACCTACCAACCTAAAGTAAGTAAACTTGGGGTATTGAATGTACCAATGTCCCCATTCTACAATGAACACCATGGATTCTCTACTTAATCCATACCCTACATCACCTATCAACCGGTTAATGATAACATACAAGAATGCATCATTAACCCTTCTATAGTGCAAATTTGATGTTTGCAAAGTTAGTTCATCATAATGATCCCACACATTCTTCTGTCCAGGGGCTTCTCCCAATACTCCAACTGCATTCAAACTAGGGAAAATGCCCCTCCTTGCACCTGCATACACTACATAAGAATTCATGAAGAAACTCTTTATTTTCCCCACTCTAAGCATCTGATTATGTGGGCTCTTTGACAAAATCATTGGCCAATCAAATTGCTACTTGCCATCCAAAATGGTTTGAATGAATGGAAACATCCATTCCTTAAAGTGTGAAGAATCTCTCTTTTTGAACACTCTGGAAAGCATCATGATTATGTCACCAATCTCCTTACTGAAATTTACTCTCTTTGGCTGATCAGGAAGCTTAGTCAAGGATTTCTTTTCCACCCTCATCCATTTCTTGTTCATGTGGGTCATTTTAGCTTCCTTGTGATTGCTATACAATTTTAATGCCTCTGCTTCATTGAGTTGTTTGGGGTTATGTGGTGTAGGTGCATCAAACATGAACCTTATCATCTGTGGAGTGAGATCAATGATGATATTCCCTTGCAGGTCCACACATTGCCTTGTTGTCAAGTTGTAAGCTCCTGCTCTAGTAAGTATGAGCTCTGTACATTGAACTAATAGAGGAAAGAGGGAAACATGTGCCAATCCAGATTGAACAATTCTTTTTGTTCTCCCAATTGCATCCTATGTGAAATTTTCTTCAACCAACTCCTCATAGTTGAATGGCCCTAAGTATGTATCAATGATATCAGCCCAATCTAAATCCACCTTGCTGGTTGTAAGAGTGGGACTCTTGTGCTTGTATCTCAAGATGTAAGGGAGCTACTCCACCTTTATCTTCTTAAGCTTTCTTGGCTTTGAACTTTCTGCAACTTGGCTCCCTCTTTGAGAAGCTTCTTCGGACGCTCCTGACATTTTTCACTCCTACAAAATAGTCCTATATTAGATCAATAAAGACTTGGAAACCATTACATCGATATTACCTTTCATATCATCTTCTATTCATCCAAGGAAACTCTACATACTTCGTCAAATTTTGCACTTACCAGAAGCGGAGCCAAGAGAAAATCGGGAATAAAAATCCTTTTAACATAGGTGGGATAGGGATCAGAACTGAGATCAGAATGGAAACCAAACCCAGAATCAGCTGATGGTTCCAAATTCATTTCCCACTTTGGTTCCACTTCCACTAAAAGAATAAGGGTGTATACTAGAATCAAAATTCATCGAAAGGGGAATCATTTTTGGAATTGATTCTTATGCAGACACTTATGGGACGAGTTCATTCTCGAATCCACTTCCGCCAGTTTATTATTCAAACGAAGCACATTTAAACACACAAACACACTGACTTCAAACTTAGGTCACATGAAACCAGAAGGAAACTTTAAATAAGGGGTTTAACCTCACCCTTAATAGGACAAAACCAAATTTGAACTTTTTAGGGAACGATATTGTAAAGGTCAACGCACAAACACTAGTTTACACAACTCATCGACTTATAGAAATTAGGGCATCAAAACCCTGATGTCAAAACCATTAACTCGACACAATAATAGGATCAAAGGGTTTGTCAAATAGATTCAAACAATTTTAAAGTATAGAAGATCCCTCAAAATGAAACCCTAGTTAAAACTAGGGCACGACAGCATAAACACGCCGCCAAAACAAAGAAAACGATAGCAGAACGACAAATAGAAGGGGAAAAGCCAAAAAAAGCAAAATAGAAAATGGGAGGAAAATAAAACCAAACTGGAAACAACAAGCGAAACAAATAAGGAAACAAGCAAAGATTCGTGAAAGAATGTCTCGCGAACACGCGAAGAACACAACACACAACATAAAAGGAAAACACAAACGAAACGGGAAAACCACCTACCTCAAAACACCACCAAGAAAGGTTGAAACTTTGACAAGAATCCACTTGCAAATGCTTGCCCGCAACCAAATCATGCTCCTCTCAAAGTTACTCAGGCTCTAGCTCGTAAAAATGTTTTAGATAATGATTATGAGCTAAAATAACCTTGATTAAAGTTTAAAATCCATTTCGCATGTGTGAGGAGGCTATAATTAATGCACTTAATGTGGTTGGTTGAGCATGAAATCGAAACAGGAATGAGTATTCAACCAAAATGCAAATCAAAGGTAGGGTGGATGCACAAGCAGAGTCAGAACAAAACAAGAAACTTACCCAGGTCTCTTATCTAATTTTGAATCCAGTTCTGGTCCCATGGCAAGGAAAAGACAACAAAGGAAATGGGGGTAGAATCAGAACCAAAACCAGACTTGGAACCTTTACAAAGTTTTGATTTTGGTTTCGATTCTGATTCTGCTCCCGACAAAGGAAAAAAACTGACACAAGGACAATGACAAAAGAAATGAAAGGCAGTGGGACCGGAATTAAAACTGGACCTAGACAAGACGCAAATGAAGAAAAGTGAGAGTGAGGTCAGAACCAAAACTAGACTCATAACTTTTACAAAGTTCCTAGTTTGGTTTCTATTTTGATTCTGCTTCCGCTAGAAGGAAAGAAAATGAAAAGAAAAAGAAACAAACGAAAACCCAAAGGAGGAAACCATCCTAAAGGCACAACATGAGAAAAGCAATGAAGAAACAGACAAGGCAAGGAGCGGAGCTAGAACAGGAGCAAAAACTGAACTAGGAACTTTGGAAAAAGTTCTAAGTCAGTTTCAGCTTGTGGAAACAAAAGAAACAAGGTCTTAGGAGGAAAAAGAACAACTCCTAAGACCCAAAAAAAACACGAAGGACAAAAAAAAAAAGGGGGGGCCCATTTTGGTCCAAAACAAGATGGGGTGAATATGCAAGGCATAAGAAGAAGGAGATCATATCTTTCCAAGAATATCCAATCTGCATTTAGCGAATGGCCAAGGGGAAGTTTGATTTTGTAATTCTTGGGCAGGTGCATGAATGAGACAACTGTGTTGTTGACATTGAGGACACTTCTTAACAAAGTTAAAGGAATCTTGTTCCATCATTTTCCAATAGTATCCCATGTGTACCAATCTTCTTACCAAGGATTTACCACCAAAGTGTCCACCCCTGGAGCCCACATGGGCTTCCTTAAGGGAAAGGGGTATTTCAGTTTTAGTGAGGCACCTAAGAAGCAAGACATTATAGGCTTTTCTATAAAGGATATCAGACAAAATAACATAACGAACTGAAATCTTTTATATGCGAATGTGATCATTCTTTGTCACATCATCGAGAAAGTTTCTAGTCTTTAGGTAGTTGTAGATATTAGAAAACCACTCTCCAAAGTCCACATGGGAACCTACAAGGGACTCGGCTTCGGGTTAATCGGGAACCATAGGGGTCTGCAGGACCTGGACCACAAACTAGTATTCTTTTGTATCTTCTTCAGAAGGTACCAAGGAAATTGCACTTTCCATGGCATCAACGTGTCTATTTTCTCTCCTAGGGACACTATCTATCGTGAAAGAGGAGAGTCGTTTAAGAAAGGACAAGGCAAGGTCTCGATATTGAGACAACTTACTTTGCTCGGCTTGATAGGTTCTTGTTATCTAGTTCACTATAAGTTCAGAGTCACCTAGAATACAAAGACGTTTGATTTTTAGGGAAATCACAGCACGTAAGCCAACAATAAGGGATTCGTACTCAGCAATGTTATTGGTACAAGGAAAATCTAGTCGAAAAGATAGGGGAACTAGTTTACCTTCGGGGGATATTAGAACCACGCCTGCTCTGGAACGAGTTTGATACCTCGATCCGTTGAAATACATTTTCCATTCAAGGTCATGACTAATTACAAAGATATTTTCATCAAGAAACAAATCCAACCTTGGAAAGGAGCGAGATGAGGGAGTGTCTGCCAACTGATCCGCAACCGCTTGACCCTTTATTGATTTTTGAGTAACGAACTTTATATCAAACTTAGAAAGAAACATAACTCATTTTTCTAATCTCCCAACCAGGTCGAAGCTAGAGAACAAATGCTTTAAGAGATATGTTTTTACTATGACATGCGTTTCGACATGGAGGAGATAATGCCTCAACTTCTGTGTAGTGAAGACAAGAGAAAGGCATTGCTTCTCCATGGAGGAATAATGGGTTTCATAGTCAACCAGGACATGCCTAATGTAGTAGACCACTCTTTCCTTCCCAGTGTCATCATATTGAGCTAAAAGAGTTGCCAAAGCATATGGTAACGCAGCAAGGTAAATCAAAAAGGGACTATCTTGCATGGTTGGCATCAATACGAGAGGATTGGCCAAATAGGCTTTGATTGACTCAAAGGATCTTTGAAACTCTTCATCCCATATGAAACAAACATCCTTTTTCAATAAACGAGTGAAAGGAAGGGTGCGATCAACGAACTGAGATATAAATCTATGAATCGCCTGAATCTTCCCTTGTAAATTTTGTAACTCAGTGATATTCCTTGGTGGAGGCATGTTAACAATGGCATCAATATTATTAGTATTAACCTCGATCCCATGGTGAGAGACTATAAACCCCAAAAGCTTTCTGACATCAATGTCAAAGACACACTTATGGGGATTTAGTCTCATTTTATAGAGCCAAAGTCTCTCAAAAATAAGACGAAATTTCTTTGCGTGATCTTGACGGGTTATCAATTTTGCTAATATGTCATCAACATAATCTTCTAAAGTCTTGTGGATAAAATCATGAAATATTAGGGTCATCGCTCATTGGTAAGTAGCTCCCACATTCTTTAATCCAAAGGGCATGACCACATAACAGAAAGTACCCCATGGGGTAGTGAAGGTTGTCTTGTACTGATCATACAGGTTAATACGAATCTGATTGTAACCCGAGAAGCCATCCATGAAAGAAAGTAATGCATGGCATTTAGTCGAGTCGACAATCATATCTATATTAGGTAGGGGAAAATCATCTTTAAGAGACGCCTTATTAAGGTCGCGAAAATTGATACATATGCAAATACGTCCATCAAGATTACTAACAACAACTATATTTAAAATACAAGGGGAATGGTCAATAGGACGGATAAAGCCTACTTTCAACAATTTCTCTATCTCAGTCTTGACCATCAACGCCACCTTGGGATTGATCTTTCATATTTTTTACTTAATAGGCTTGGCGTCGAGACATAGGATGATATTGTGAACCACTATAGATTCATCAATACCGGGCATATCCTCATATGTCCAAGCGAAGATGTCAAGATGAGAGCACAAGAGATGGGAGTGTTCATCTGCTTCCTTTGAGGAGAGACACTTCCCAATTTTGATCACTTTTTCAGAGGATTTAAGATCCATAGAAATTTCAATAGTATCTCCTTTAAGAAGGGAATTTTGGTCTTCATGATGAGATATCACAACGTCATCACTGGTGTTAGATAGAGGGTCTTCCTTTTCAATACTCAAAATAGACTCTCCAAAGTACTCTTGGCTATGCAAGCGGTACGGGAATCATTTCTTGTGATGATAAGGAGGAAACAGGGAATAAGCACCCAGAAATTCCTCTAGCACTTCATCTAAAGAGAAGGCATCAAGAGGGATTTTATTTGCTTGTTCCCCTTCCTCTATCAACTTAGGGTGAACTAGGTTCAGCGGCTCAGCTGAGATCATATTAACACTCCACCAAGGCTTTTGTTTAGACAATTCAATGGAACATCCGTAACCCAAATAGTGTTGTCATGTCTTAAACTAGATGGGGACCTAAATCCCTTCCTCGATATGACCTAGGCCTTTCTACCCATAGCCATAACGAGAAGTGAGCTCATATCTGAACCCATAGTGAGTTTGTAAAACCTTAGGAGGTGGTGGCTTCACGTAGAGCGTTTCATTCCACCAATGTATGTCAAATATTTCTACAAGGCTACTCTCACCTCCCTTACCCAATTCAATGAGGCTTCACGTAGAGCGTTTCATTCCACCAATGTATGTCAAATGTTTCTACGAGGCTTTTGTTTAGAAAATTCAACGGAACATCCCAGACCCAGATAGTGTTGTCATGGCTTAAACTAGATGGGGACCTAAATCCCTTCCTCAATATGACCTAGGCCTTTCTACCCATAGCCATAACGAGAAGTGAGCTCATAGCTAAACCCATAGCGAGTTTGTAAAACCTTAGGAGATGGTGGATTCACGTAGAGCGTTTCATTCCACCAATGTATGTCAAATGTTTCTACGAGGCTACTCTCACCTCCCTTACCAGGCTCACAAAAATTAATCTCTTTTATAAGAGGGGGATTCTTTTCCTTGGCACAAGGAGTGATCTCCTTGTTGGCAACACAAGGCCAGACAATTGAGAGGGGGGTGAATTAGTTGTCACATAAATTCAAAACTTATTAAACTTATTAACCTTATTCTCAGATCTGATCAATGACCATGAAAGCATAAATCAACAACACATCAGAAACACACATAACACCAAGATTTTTTACGTGGAAACCCTGTTAGGGGAAAAACCACAGTGGAAGTTAGTCCACAATATCATACCCTATTAGAAGTATAAAGAATAATATAGAGAATGCACATGCATTCAACCGCACTTCCTAGAGCTCACTGCTTAATTACAAAAAGGCTTATTGCCCAAGGAAGACACACTATCTTAAAAAAGATTTGGATTACATCCACAAAATTTGAATTGAGAAAATAGCATCTGCTAATGCCTGATTATAGTTCCAGTTAAGCACATGAACACTTCTTCACACTCTTCTCACTCTTCTTCACACTTTACTTCTACCTTCAAAATATCTAAACATTATTCGCACATAGGACTCACACACTTCGCATACTCATGCCTTCAAATTATAAAACAATCACTCATATATATCCGTAACAAGAAATTACATCGCTACATGTTGGCCTCAAAAAAATGAATACAAACTATCGGCCCAAAACATTAAAGATTATTAATGTGAATCAACCAAGGTCAGCCACAACATAGTGAAGAGCCAAGATAAAATTCTCAAACATGAAAACACTTCAAATAATTATTCCTCGAAGATCCACAACACGCTACAACACCTTGTCAGCCAAGAACATGAAAAACATGAACACGTAAGAGAAATTCTCCAATTGCAAGCACAAAAATCAATGCAAACATGCAACATAGATAGAGCACAATATAGAAACATCCACAAACATCATGAATCACCAAAGAAGCATCCACAACAACCGAACTTCCTAGAATCACATCATCTTCATTCAAGAACACCAACTAAAGCAATAGAATGACTGTTAGAATACAACTGCTCATAACTCAATCAAATCTTCACATGGATCTCTAAAACTTGAAGTGGATAAACTAGATATACTTGACAAGAAACCCTTTAATCCACAACCACTGATCATCAACGTACTGAGGTAACCAACCGACTAAACTTTACTTCACCGCTGACAACCTGCAACTTACTTCATTACAATTTTCTCAATATCCTCGACATATACAACCTCTAAGACATTAATTCCAATATTGTTGACATCAATGGCAACCACATATCAGCAACAAAACCACAACATCCAACAATCTCCTCCTTTGGCATTGATGGCAACACATGATGTGAAAAACACCATCAATGCAACTATCTTTAGCACTTACTCCCCCTTAGGTTTTGACTCTTTTCTCCTCAATTCTTTTACACAACTCTTCTCCCCACATAACTCTTCTCCCTAGATAATTCATATTTTTTCACATGACTCTTCTCCCCCTTTGACATCAATGACAAAGATCTCTTTTCTCCACATAAGCATTGAACCACATATCTAAACATCTAACTACTCCCCCTAAGTAGGAGCCACCACAACATCAATCTGAATCAAGATATGACTTTGAAATGCATAAATTGATGCAATTCAATGCATCTTAGTTCTAATTAGGAAGGGTAATCACCCCTAGCTTCCCTCTGAGATACTCAAATGTATCCTTAGAAAATGGTTTGGTAAAGATATCTACAATATGTTCCTTAGTAGGCACATACTCCAATTTGACTTCCTTTTCACTCACCTTCTCTCTCAAAAAGTGAAACCTAATAGATATATGCTTGGTCTTTGAATGCGACACTGGATTCTTAGAAATGTTAATTGCACTTGAATTATCACAGAATATAGCAATAGGTTCATCATACACAAATCTGATATCTTCATCCACAATACTTGAGTACAATTATTAGCAGCATCAATGTATTTTTCCTCTGTAGTAGATAAAGAAATGGCATTCCGCTTCTTCCTTAACCATGAAATCAACTTCTTACCTAAGAAAAATGCACCACCACTACTACTCTTTCTGTCATTCACATCACCTACCCAATCAACATCAGTAAAAGCACTCAAAGTAAGATCATCATCTTTAGGATACCACAGGCCAAAATCAACTGTCCCCTTCAAGTATCTGAAAATCCTCTTCACAACAGTCACATGAGATTCCTTAGGATCAGCTTGAAATCTTACAACAATGCATACAACATTCATGATATCTGATCTATTTTGAGTCAAATAAAGAAATCCACCAATCATCGATCTGTATCTAGTTTGATTTGCTTTCAGAGAATCATCATCTTGTGTCAACTTGCATCTGGTCACCATAGGTGTACCAACTAGCTTTGAATCTTCCATACCAAACTTCTTAAGCAATTCTTTCACATACTTGGACTGAGATATGAAGATCCCTTTATCTAACTAAGTAATATGCAATCCCAAAAAGAATTTCATCTCACCAATCATAGAAATCTCAAAATCATTCTACATCTCATTAGCAAACTTCATGCACAAACTATCATATCCTCCAAAAATGATATCATCAACAAAGACTTCAACAATCAAATATTTATCATCATCAATCTTGAAATACAAATTACTATCAACAGTGCCTTTATTGAATCCAAGCTTCAATAAATACTTGTACAATCTAGCATACCATGCTCTTGGGGCTTACTTAAGTCCATACAATTCTTTCTTCAACCAACAAACCATATCTCCCTGATTAGTCAATTGAAATCCATTAGGTTGCTCAACATACACATCTTCTTCTAGTTCACCATTTAGAAATGTTGACTTGAAATCCATTTAATAAACCTTATAGTTTTTGTAAGCAGCATAAGCAAGAAATAGTCTCACAACTTCAATCCTAGAAATAGGGGAAAAAGTTTCTTCAAAGTCAATTCCTTCCATCTGAGAATATCCTTTGCACAAAAGTCTTGCTTTGTTTCTAACAACTTCACCTTGCTCATTCAACTTGCTTCTAACGACCCATTTAGTTCCAATTACATTTTTATCCTTAGGTATAGGAACAAGAATCCATGTATTATTCTTCTCAATTTGTTGTAGTTCTTCTTTCATTGCTTCCACCCAATTTCATCTTTGCATGCTTCATTCACACTATTAGGCTCAGTCTTTGGAATCAAATAGTATTCTTCTACAATTTTTCTCCTAGTATGAACACCTTTATTGTTATCAACTATAATCTGATCTTCTAAATGATTTAGTCTTACATACCTTGGAGTTGTAGGATATTCTTGAACTTCTGGCTCTTGTGATCTCTCTTCTACACTTTCACTAGTTCATTTCTCTTGATTTTCTTGATTCACCGGAGTGATCTGAACTTGATTTTGAGTCTGAACTTTCTTTCCTATGACTAAACTATTATTATGATCATCTGAATCATATCCACAACTTTTGCATGGTCTAGCTATGTCTTCATTAACCTTGACATTTTCACTTTCAACTACTTTCCTCAATCTCTTGTTGTAGCACCGATATGCCTTGCTCTTAGTAGAGTAACCAAGAAAGATTCCTTCATCACTCCTATCATCAAACTTTCCTATCTCTTCATCTCTTTTGATATAGCATTTACTCCCAAATATTTTGAAATATCTAATAGTAGGCTTGTGACCAAACCATAGCTCAAAAGGGGTCTTACCAGTATCACCTTTGACTTGTACCCAGTTGAGAATGTAAACAGTAGTACTCACAACTTCTCTCCAATAGATATGAGGAACATTTCCTTCTAGCATCATAGTCCTAGTAGCATCTTGAATTGTCATGTTCTTCCTTTCCACAACTCCATTTGTTGAGGGGTCCACGAGGCAGAGAATTGTCTCTTTATCCCATGCACTTCACAAAAAGAATTAAACTCATGGGAAGTGAATTCACCACCTCTATCTAATCTCAAACATTTAATCTTTAGACTTGTCTCTGTCTCAACCATAGCCTTGAAAATCTTGAATTTCTCTAGAGCTTCAAATTTCTCCCTTAAGAAAGTAACCCAAATCAATCTAGAGTAATCATCAATAAGTAACATGAAGTACTTGTCTCCCTATAAACTTCTGACTCTAGAAGGACCACAAAAATCAATATGAACAAGATCCAACACTTCATTTGAACAATGTTGTTTGCTTCGAAATGAAATTCTAGTTTTCTTCCCTAACTGGCATTCCTTGCATATAGTATTAGTAGGCTTTACCAACTTAGGAAGATCTCTCACTACTTGTGTAGAACTTATCTTGATAATATTGTCAAAGTTTACATGACACATTCTCCTATGCCACAACCAACTTTCATCAACTTGAGCAATCAGACAACTTTTACCAGTAGCATTCAGGTGAAAGATGTTACTTTTTGATTTTGTTCCTAAAGCAATCACATTTCCAAAACTCCCCAATATTCTGCACTTTCCATTCTTGAATTGAAGATTGTATCCCTTGTCAACCATTTGTCCAACACTTAAAAGATTATGCTTCAAACCTTCCACATATAGAACATCATCATTATTATTCTTACCATCAAGAGAAATACATCCTCTGCCACGGATTACACCAGCTTTGTCATCACCAAATCTTACAACACCACCATTATACTTTTCTAGGCTCACAAATTTTCTTTTATCACCTATCCTGTGATGAGAGCATCCACTATCAATCACCCATTCATCTTTTTCTTCAACTCTGGCCGCTAGATCTTTCTCCACATTTGAGCAACTAACAAATTCAATAAGGGGTAGGATCATTTTCCTTGATAGCAATAAATACCCATTCATCTTCACTTGCATTCCCTTTATCAGATTCATCATCTGTCACACCTTCATTAGCAACATAATAACACTTTCTTTTAAATCTAGGCTTGTTAGGTCTTGGCTTAAGGACTCTTTCCGGACACCTTGATGCAAAATGACCTATCTTATTGCAAGAAAAGCATTTAATAGGTAATTTCCCTTTATACTTACCTTCTCCTATGGCTTCTCTCTTGATAATAAGTGCTTCAAGCTCCTCTAGTTTTCTCTCCTCTTCTTCAATCTCTCTCATTTCCTCCTCATACTTGAATACCTTTCTAGAAGAAATTTCTCCCGGATCATATCTTTTTTTATCTCTTCCAGAAGTAGTAGCCTTGAATGCAGATTCTATCTTAGGAAGAGCATCACCAAACTCAGTCAACTCAAAAGTAGTAAGCTTACCAATCAACATGTCTCTGGTTACATTTGTTATAGTCTGGAGCTCCTCAATAGTAGTAGCTTTGACTTTGTATGCAGCAGGGAAGGATCTAAGCACTTTAGCAACAATCTATGATTCTTCCAATTGTCCACTAGCACATCTGACACCACACACAAGTTCGTTCACTCTAAGCATGAAAGAGGTAATGTTCTCATCATCACCCATTCTCAACATTTCATATTTCCCTTTCAGACTTTGCAACTTAGCAATCTTCACATTAGCATTACCTTCATACAAAGTTTCCAACTTTTTCTAGATCTCATAAGCATTCATCAGATCCATAACATTCATAATCTCATAATCAGTCAAAGTACTCAACAATGCTTCCTTAGCCCTAATATTGTACTCAGCTTCATTAATCTCATCTGCAATAGAAGGACCATTTGTGGAATGATATACCTATTCTTTCTAATTTTCCAATAGGGTTCACCAATGCATCTCAGATGACACTCCATTCGAGCCTTCCATAGAGAATAATTTGTTCCATCAAATCTCAAACTATCCTTCTTGTATGTCACCATCCCGGATCACCTCAAGTTGTTAAACATCTTCCAAGGAACCTGCTCTAATACCAATTGTTGGCAACACAAGGGCAGACAACTGAGAGGGGGGTGAATCAGTTGTCACAGAAATTCAAAACTTATTAAACTTATTAACCTTATTCTCAGATCTGATCAATGACCATGAAATCATAAATCAACAACATATCAAAAACACACATAACACCAAGATTTTTTACGTGGAAACCTTGATAGGGGAAAAACCACGGTGGAGGTCAGTCCACAAGATTATACCTTGTTAGAAGTATAAAGAATAATATAGGGAATGCACATGCATTCAGCCGCACTGCCTAGAGCTCACTGCTCAATTACAAAAAGGCTTACTGCCCAAGGAAGACACACTGTCTTACAAAAGACTTGGATTACATCCACAGGATTTAAACTAAGAAAATAACATCTGCCGATGCCTGATTACAATTTCGGTTAAGCACATGAACACTTCTTCACACTCTACTCACTCTTCTTCACACTTTACTTCTTCCTTCGAAAGATCTGAACATTATTCGTAC
This sequence comes from Sequoia sempervirens, assembly GCA_007258455.2. Lineage (NCBI taxonomy): Eukaryota > Viridiplantae > Streptophyta > Pinopsida > Cupressales > Cupressaceae > Sequoia > Sequoia sempervirens. The sequence continues at coordinate 18,547,178 of VDFB02270651.1, read as the reverse complement.
ATAGGACTCGCACACTTCGCATACTCATTCCTTAAAATGATAAAACAATCGCTCATATATATCTACAACAAGAAATTACATCACTACATGTCGACCTCAATAAAATGAATACAAACTGTCGGCCCAAAACATTAAAGATTATTAATGTGAATCAACCAAGGTCGGCCACAACTTAGTGCAAACCCCAAATAAAATTCTCAAACACGAAAAATACTTCAAATAATTATTCCTTGAAGATCCACAACATGCTACAACACCCTGCCGACCAAGAACATGAAAAACATGAACACACAAGAGAAATTCTCCAATCGCGAGCACAACAATCAATGCAAATGTACAACACAGATAGAGCATGATCTAGAAACATCCACAAACATCATGAATCACTAGAGAATCATCTGCAACAATTGAACTTACTATAATCACATCATCTTCATTCAGGAACACTAACTAAAGCAACAAAATGACTGTCAGAATACAATTGTTCATAACTCGATCAAATCTTCACGTGGATCTTTGAAACTTGACATGGATAAACTAGATACACTCAACAAGAAAACCCTTTAATCAACAACCACTGATCATCAATGTACTGAGGTAACCAACCGATTGAAATTTACTTCACCACTGACAACCTGCAAATTACTTCATTACAATTTTCTCAATATCCTTGACATATACAACCTATAAGACATTATTGCCAATAGTGTTGACATCAATGACAACCACATATCAACAACACAACTACAACATCCAGCACTCCTAAATAGGATCACACTTCTCCTCCTCCACAGGAGTATCATCTGCCTTTATGTTAAGGGCACCTGGAAGGTCTATGCAAGAGGGATTCACCTTATATTCTGCAATGAAGAACTCAACGAAATTCAAGGAGCCCCAATCATCTCCAAGGAAAGCATTTGTGTGAGAAGCAAACGAGGGAGACTCAGGGTCCTTTGCTTTAGGTGGTTCTTCATTTCTGACACTCGCCCTAGGCACTACTTCCATAGAGGGTATCGATGAAGAACATGCCATAACATTGGTAGTCAGAGATGAAATACAATTCTTGAGAGTAGATATAGTCGAATCAAGACCAACATCAGCTAGTTCACAGAAGTGAACGCTCTCTGGATCCACCTTAACTATAACTAGTCAGTTATTTGCGACGAACTTCAAGGAATGTTGTAGAGTAGAAGTCACTACATCCATAGCATGGATCCAAGGTCTCCCTAAGAGGAGGTTATATGGTAAAGGGTCGGGCATCACATAAAATAACGCGAGTAAGGTAACGGGACCCATCTGCAAAGGTAGTATTATTTTACCTAGATCTTGGCGGCTAGTGTTATCAAATTCATGAATGTACAAGGAGGAAGCTACTAAAGAAGATGAATCAATCCTAATTTTAGGTAATAGGTCTATACCACAAATGTTGAGAGTCAAAACAGTGTCAACGAGGGTGCACCTAGTACCGATGTTGTTAACATTCACTATAATCATCAAAGGCTCTACTTGCTTCTGCACATCTAGAGGTAGGAGATCTTGCAGGTGGAACGTGATATTCGGTGAATCTGCACGAATATGAGCCAACAATGCATTAACATCCGTGGGCCTAGCGAAGGCAAGCAAGAGAATCTTTTGTAAACCTTCCTGGAGCATTTCCTGATAAACTGGAGCAGTCTGAAGCAAGTCCCAAAGCGAGATCTTAGTTGGAGTAATGCAAAGTTGTTCAACAAGATCATAATCACCTAGTGCTTTGATTGCAGGTTTAGGTGTTGAAGGAAGGCTTGGTTGAGAAGGTGGTAAATAAGTAGGGATAGACAGTTGTTATGTAGGAACAGAAGGTTTTTTATTCAGATTTTGTTTATTACTCCTTGTAGGATATGTGTGTCTGACAACATTATAAGATGTAGAGTCCATAGCTTTCACAAATGTTGAGTATAATTCTAATGAATTGCTATGACATGAAATCCCATAGACAGAAGGATTGGTTGGGGTCATGTAAATGACAGGTTTCTTAGGGCTTGGAGGAGCCACCGAGACTACCACCACATTTATTGATCCCTCATCCTGTCAAGAGGAGACTTGTTCGGGAGATTTATGAATAGGGGAGAGCACTTCTAAGAATTCATCTAGAGCGTCCTCTAGCATATCGAAATCTTCCTCAGAAAAGTCATTATCATGAACGTGCAACATCGCGAAAGAAGTTTTCACATTCATGTTGGGTTTACCAAAATGTGATATAAGAGGGATTCGCTGCACACGGGTCTCCTCCTCTCTCGAGAGATCACCAGGGAATGAACTACCCTTATACACCTCGAAATAACAGATTAATAAAATAGGGGAGAACTAAGATTCATTTATGCTTCAAGAAAAACTATTAGAGATCCTAAGAGAGAAAAACCAAAAGATTCTTGTCTCAGAAGAGGGAGCTCTCGGCTAGAAGATGTTAGTGTAGTTCTAGGACGCCAACACAGCGTGCTATCATCTAAAAGACACGTTGGCATCCTGAGCAATAGAGAACTCAGGAACTCAATTGACAGAAACAAATTCTACTTCCAAACTGATGCAAGCAAGGTGGAGAAACTCACTATTCTACACCAAGTAACCTAACTCAAACAATGAAATCAACCTTTGATTACCAAATCACCCAACTTCCCTTAAAACACCTCTAAGGATTCTAGCCCTCAAAACCATCAAAATGGAGATATCCTTTTGAAAAGGTCATACAATGGCCACCCAAACATCAAATTAGACTTGTCACAAATCCCAACACCTTGTCCTAAAATATCTCACGAGGTTTCTTTGTGCCAACATTGAGAAACAACAAACTGACCCTGCAAAAGGTTACTAGAATTAGCCCAATTAAACAAAGGAGGTCCCTCCTAATCATTTTCCCTTCATAAAAACTCATCAAACAATCATAAGTTAGGTGTCAAAACTTCAAATTCCAACATTTGTTTCCATATTCAAGGTTTTTACAACGCTGATCTCACAAACCCTCCATTTACATGCAATACACTAGATTTTTAATGAAAGTCATATCTCTAGGACTTTCCAACCTCTGCCAAAGTTTCAAACCAATCAAAAATGATCTGTACATGCCCAAAAATCTCACACAAAGTCAATACCATTCATATTTCTCCAAATCCACCCTTTAGTAACTTATTTTCACATGCATTTTTTTGCTTTGCCCACCCTAGGGCATCACCTCCAACCCATCAAAACACTTTATTTGACTCCTAACACCTATGAACTTCTAAATTAACATAATACATGCAATTCCTTTGAGTAACATGAAACAACAGTAGGAGGAATGGCTTCTACATTAATAAAACTTCAAAGTTAGACCTTGTTGGCTTGTCACAGGCAGTCACAAGGTTTTAATGAGATCTTCCTCTAAAATTGATAAGAGACTCTCAAAACATATGGAGATGGAAGTTAAAACATATTCCTATTATCTACAACAAGATTCAAACCAATAGTATCCTATACGGGTCAGTACAGTGCAAAAGAAGATCAAAACACAATGAAATCTGTTAAGAAACACTTGAAATTTTATTGGAATTCTTCTCAAAATGATTGAACCAAACTTCATTCGAGCCTCTTAAGGCCTTTTATACATTTTCAATCCAAAAACCAACCACCAATGCCTATAAATACCCTTTAAACTTCCATGACCTTTCATATTCTCTTGTAATTGCATTTTGACAATTTTGCATTGACAACTTTACATCTTTTTGAAATTGTTGACATGTGAACTCCAATAACTCCTAGACACCTAAATACATAGAAAATGGTCTTTTTAGACCTTATTAAACATTAAAAAAACTTTATCACCCCTCTTCTAACCTAGACCCACTCAAATTCACCTAATTACATTTCACCATATCAAATTTTGCATTATGGTTGTAGGTGCTCCTGCACCACAAACTCAGTGGTGATTTGTACGAGACTATCTAACTAGTCAAGAAACCAAAAATTGACATGAACACAAAGATGCTTGGGGAAAGCTTACCTTTTTCTAGATGTTTGAATCTTCACTCTAAGCCTCTTTTCGTGACCTACACACAAAATACCAAGAAGAAAGTTGTTGGGTGGTTGTATAGGGGCCTACCTCAGTCAGACCCCGCTTTAGTGTTCCCACCTCCACGAACAACCAAGTTGGAAAGGAATGCTAAAGAAGTAAACAAAGTGTGTGGTGAAATCAAAACCCGCTTAGGAGTAGAACCCACACCACGATAAGCGTGTGGTGAAATCAATACATGCTCGAGAGTAGAACCCGCACCACGATAAGCATGTGGTGAAAGCAATACCCACTCAGGAGTAGAACCCGCACCACGAAATAGTAAATGAACAAGTATGAAAGGAAAGTGAAAGGGAGAGAGAGCATTACCCACGGGCCTAGGCCATCTCTGGAGCACATAGACACACCGTTGAGTGCTTGCTTGAGAGCTACTGCTGCTGCTGGAAGGACCTCAGTCTGACGTGGCTTTGCGTGTGAGTGCACTGCTATCAAAGATGAGGAGATCTCAAAGTTGGAGCAAGTGGAGAGAGAGAGCTAGTGTGGTGTCTTCCAACCTTCAAAATGAGAGGTAAAAATAGGTTTTAATGCTTGCAAGGGTGGAAAAGAGCCGTTACTTTCATAATGTAACCGCCAGGACACGTGTCTCAAGGGTTAACCTTCCAGATTCCACATTTTGAACTCGGAAAACCGTCAAGATGTTAGCGTGTCACATAGACATTTGTGCGTTGTGCATGCGTCTAGAGCCTATATTCCTAGAAAACACATCGCCAGTTTTCTGTTGCTCAGCCACTTTTCCACATGTAGTTAGAATCACAAAATTTCAATCCATGGGATCTCATCATTAATATTTCATGGTGTCATAAATTCTAGGCAAAGGTACCAAAATATGGAATTGCCCCTAGGTGCAATTTTGCGATATTACAAGAGGTAATCAGGATGTTTCATGCCTTTCCTACTCACAAGAATTTCAAGGTCTATTAGATGGATGTCAAGTCATCCTTCTTGAATGGTGATTTAGAGGAAGAGTTCTACATTGATCAACCAGATGATTTACAACTATCAAAAGATCCAAACATGGTGCACAAACTCAAGAAAGCTTTGTATGGACTCAAGAAAGCTCCTAGAGCTTGGTATTCTTGATTGGATAAGTACTTCAACAAGGCTTCAAGAAAGGTATCACAAATAGTAATCTTTACATTAAGGTAGAGGAAGAAAATATTTTGATAGTTGTGTATGTTGATGATATCATATTTAGTGCAGATATAATATATGTAAGAGGTTTGTGGAAGAGATGCAGAAAGAGTTTGAGATGTCTATAATTGGTGAGTTGTCTTTCTTCCTTAGGATTCAAATTGTTCAACTAGATGATGGCATATTTATTTCTTAGGATAAGTATGTTAGAGAGATGTTGAAGAAGTTTTTCATGGAGGATTCCAACCAGTAAGTACTCCTATGGTTATTGATTGTCACTTGAGCAAGGCTAATGAGTTGCCTAAGGTTGATCAAATTATTTATAGGTCTATGATTGGAGGTTTATTGTACTTGATTGCTTCTAGACCTGATATTATGCATGTAGTACATTTGATTGCTAGATATGAAGCTAATCCTAAGCAAACTCATGAGAAGGTAGTAAAAAGAATATTTAGATACTTGAAGGGAACTCTGAATTATGGTTTGTGGTATAAGAAGGATGATAACTTTTCTTTGAGTGCTTATACTGATGCTAATTGGGCATGATGTGTGGATGACTGGAGAAGCACTAGTGGAAGTGCATTTTTCATAGGAAACAAATTGGTCTCTTGGTTTAGTAAGAAGCAAGACTCGGTATCCTTATCCACAATGGAAGCTAAGTATATTGCTACAACATCTTGCTACACCCAGATGCTCTAGATGAAGTAGAATTTGAAGGATATAAAGGTGGTGTATGATGAACCCATTCCCATATTATGTGATAATACTAGTGCAATAAACATTTCCAATAATCTGGTGATGCATTCAAGGACCAAACATATTTTTATCTAGTACTACTTTCTAAGAGAGAAGGTTGCAGAGCAAGAAGCCATATTGGAGTATGTTCCTACTAAGGATTAGATTGTAGACATCTTCACTAAGGCTCTTTCAAAGGATACTTTTGAGTATCTCCATCAAAAGTTAGGGATTATTGCCCCTTCTTCTTACTAGATGCATAAATAGTGCATCTATCTAGGGGGAGAAATTCACATCATACCCTTTTCTCCTAGATTGATGTGAGCTACCTCTCAGGGGGAGTAGGTAGTTGGTTGGTTGTTTTTTATATGGGGAGCATGTGTAATTGTTTGAAGGAGATGTGTAGTTGTTGAGAATGTGTTGATGATTTAAATGAATACCTTTGCTCTTTTTCCTTGACGTCAAAGGGGGGAATGTGCAGGTGTGTGTTGCCATCAATCCCAAAGGGGTAGATTGTTTCACATATGTTACCTAAGTTTTTCATTGATGTCAACACTTATTTTGGGCTATCATTGATGCTTGCATATGTATGTTGGTGGTTTACTACAATAATGTGCTAACAGTGATGTTACTGATGTTAATGGTTGGATGTCATGCCTTGTTTGATGTCAATTAAAGTAGTATTGAGTATGTTTGTTGTCAGAAAAGTTGCTATCATGATGATATATTAAGAGAGGATTAGAAGTAATGTTGATGTTGGGGATATGTTGTTGATGGTCCTTGGTATGTTGTATGCTCTCTCTTATTGTTCCCGAGGAAGTATGCCATGCTATAAGGAAGTTTTTCTCTCTGGATGTTGGTGAATGTTTTTGTTGCTGGAAGTTTCTTTGAAGACTAACAAGAGAATGCTCATAATTGTGTATTGTTGACATATATTGTAAATCCAAAGCTTCATGTATCCTGCTCAGGAATAGTGATTCTTCTTAGAAGGTCCTTGTATCTTTCCCTAAGGTTGTGCACCTTAGCCTTCAAGTCCTTGTATCTTTCCCTAAGGTTGTGCACCTTAGCCTACAAGTCCTTCAGGGAGTAGTGTGCTTCCTTAGATAGTGAGCCTTAAAACAAGTAATATTATTCATATATTGTGAGATTTCTCATTGTGGTTTTTCCCTTCTTAGGTTTTCCACAACTATTTGGTGTTATCTTGTGCATGTGTGTTCATTGCTTTATATTTCATTATTGTTGATCTATTTAAGGGTTATTGATCTTGTTAGAAGACTGAATTTACATTCTATTGGTTTTGAGGATACTAATTCACCCCTCCTCTCAGTATCTGGGTGTGTTCAAAAAGTATCCCTTCAAAAATTAGGAGGATGAATACAAGAAATTCAAGTAATTATACTAGCATAAATATTACTCAATAGAAGAATACACCAAGTACCATAATTACTATGTATGTCTACAAATAAGTGCATGGAAATAGTAGAAAAAAAGAGGGTAAGAACTATCCATTTTTTTTAAATTAGCTAAACTTAAACTTTGATGAGTAATTTGAGATACATACACTCAAAATTTAAAGACATGGTAAGAACAAGAATTGTAGTACTCCAAGTCTAGTTTCTAAAGTACTAAGGATTCTAAAAAATTATTAAGATTAAAATGTGAAACGTTGCATACACACAAAATTATTCTTATTTTTTACTAAAATATAACATAGTGTTCGATGTGTATGTCCCAAATTTTTTGTTGCATTAGGTGTTATTTAAAACCAATTGGTAGAAATATAGTCAAGACTTAGTACTATAAGTTGTGTATTTTAATTTTTTTATTGATCGAGCATGTTTCTCACATGATTTCTACACAAAAAATTACAAATGAATGCATAAAGAATGAATCTTTTTTTTTTTTGCAAAATTTTGATAAGTAGATGAAGTTTTAAAAAAAATTAATACATATGTATCTAAGGAATAAGAAGATATTAGTAAAATAAATTTAAAAATATATGTTAATGTATTCAAATTAGAAAATAAATAGTTAAAAATTTAAGGAAAAAAGAAATATGTTGGTAGTAATTTTGTCAAACATTGTTTAAAAATGAGTAAATATGATGACATTGAAGTTTAAAATTGTTATGAATAAGAAAAAAATGTCTCTTGAAGGAAAATTAAAAGTTCAATCCCTAGGCTCATCATTTAAGCCTCACACCAAGCCTAAAATAGAGGGAATTATTTTTGAATAAATAACATGAACAATAAGGTGCTTCCATTATGTAGAATACTAAAAGGCTTCACTAAGGAATGAAAAAATATGATATAACCATGATTTAGTTTGACAATACAATTTGCATACACTTTCCATGATATTCTATGCGATTTTTTATTTTATATTACTACAAATGATTGGTTTGGATTGAAAATCAATGTTTTTTCAACCAAGTCACATAATTTTTCTTTTTTTAGTAGTTTTAGTTGTCAATTTTTTTTACTATTAACATAAAATTTGTTTACTGTCAAGTACTTTATTCTATTCAATGGGGTTCCACATGGCTTCTTCAACGTTGGTAGAGGGATATGACAGGGAGATCCCCTTTCCCCATGCCTCTTTATTATGGTTGTTGATTTCCTTAGTAAGAATGTTTCAAGGATGCTAGTTGATGGTTCTATTATGGGGATCAAACCAACCACTTCCCTCGAACCTTCGGCCATACAACAATTTGTGGATAATACCATCCTTTTTGGGAAAGCTTATGTGGTGGAAGCCAAAAAATGGAAGAAGTGTCTAAACAATTATGCCTCTAGTTATGGACAGCGTATAAACTACAACAAGAGCATGATCTACTTCTTTAACAACACACAAGCCCTATAGGATAGGGTGACTATTGTTTTGAGTTGTAAGAGTTCTTCTCTTCCTTTTGTGTACCTTGGACTCCCTCTCACAGTTAAAGAAGTAATGTCTAGCTTTCGGAACTCGTTCTTTGAAAGAATGCAGAGAAAATTGGATAGATGGAAAGGCTTTACCCTTAGCCATGCTGGTAAGCTGCAACTTTTGGTTGCTAGTCTACAAGGGATACCACTCTATTTTTTGTCCATCTTCAAAGTCCCTAGGTATATTACTGAGAAATTTGAAAGAATTCAAAGGAATTTTCTTTGGTCTAGTATGGATGAAAAAAAGAAATTGGATTTGATAAGTTGGGATACAATCTGTCTCCCTAAATTTGGTGGTGGCCTTGGCATAAGAAGAATTAAACCTACTAATAAAGCCCTACTTGTGAAGGTTGTATGGGACCAACTAAGAAATAGGAAGGAATGGTGCTAGTTTCTAAATGTGAAATATCTCAACAACATCTCCCTGATCAAGTGCCTCTCAGATAACCATCCTAGTGGTTCATTGATTTGGAACAATATCTATAGGGTTAAAAAGCCATTGCACTTTGGGTTGAAATAAAAAATGGGTAATGACAACAAAATTAGATTTTGGGAGGATCCCTAGCTGCTTAAAATCCCCCTCTCTCAATCTAACTTTAGGAATTTGATGGTACCTGCTATGGTGTTTTTCAAAAAGAATGTGAGAGACTACTTGTGCGGGCTACATGGCTCTATGAAATGGAAAATGTTGGAGAATTATTGCCCTCATTCCCCAGAGTTAAGGAATTAGGCTAAAACTCTATAGGACATCCTCTCCCTAACTAGAATACCCATTTCTACCCTAGAGGATGAATTCTATTAGACTAGGGAAAACAAGGGTAATCTCTTAGTAAAGTGTGCCTACAGTTTGTTGTCACTGCAAGGAACTCAGAATAGTATTTGGAAACAGGTTTGGAACATGCAGCTTACACCAAAAATTATTTGTTTTGGTGGACAATGAGTCATAACATGATCCTCACTCAGGACAATCTAAGGAAAAGGGGATTTCAAATCCTGAATAGATATATGCTATGTAAGAACAATGAAGAGATTGTCCCTCATCTATTACTCCATTGTCCATTTGCTACTAAATTCTAGGAGTATGCCTTTGGAAGATTGGGTATTCATTGGACTATGAATGGTGACCTAACAATCTAACAAGTCATCCATTATAGGGAGGGGGTATCGATACTTTACCATGATCTTGTTGATAGCTCTAGATTCTACACACATCCTCCATTCCCCTCCTTTTTTGGTGAAAGTAAAGCTAGTGTGGCACAAGGACTCATGCTTTCCCTTATGAACCTCTTTTCTAATAATTTGCAAATTTGTCTTCTCATCTCTTCATTTTCTTTTGGAGATAATCGATATGCAGCTTGGTTAGGAAGCTTGGACCTAGAACTAATTCAATATGGTGTGTAATCCCTCATGAAGGAGGTAATCTAACTCGAAGCTCTATTGATGTTAAATCAAAATATTCTTCCAACAACTTGTGCATCTCTGGTGGGGGTTGGATCCTACTAGGCTCTCTTGCTTCTTTTTTCCATAACAAATAACAATTTGATCCCTTTCCTTCATTGCAAAACTTCTTATAGCTGGTTGAAATAAGAGACAAGGTTGTCATTTCAAATGCATCATCTTCTTTCCATGGTTTTAAGAGTGTTTTTTCCTTTATGTTGAACCTCATAAGTATTGTCTTTGCCCTGATGAGTCACATTTTAATCATATTGCCTAGGCCTACACAACAAAAAATGGCATGCATCCATTAGCACTACATCACATAGCACTTCATCCTCATAAGGACTGAATGTTATGAGACAATATTTATCCACAAGCACACTATGATTTTTTTTTAACCAAGAAATTTTATAGGGACTAGATTTTAGAACACAAACAAGTTATAATTTGTTAACCATCTTTGTACTCACCAAATTATCAGTAGATCCACCATCTATGATAACTTTACATACCTTGTCCTTACATTTTCATTTTGTCCAGAAGACACTTTTCCTTTTCCAATCAAATTTTGGAGTTTCCTTGTCTCCAAAAAATAAAGTTCTTCTCAACATTAAGTTTTCTCCTAATTCAGCCTCAGCTTAATCTAACCAAGGTTTTTCTTCTTCTTGGGCTACCATTACCCTTTTGGGGTTTTGAGGACAATCTATAGCCTTGTGGGCTTCATCACAAATAAAACACCTTAAGGGCTTTCGCTCCCCCAATGGTAGTTGTCCATGTCCTCTACCTCTAAAGCTTCCTCTTCCCTAGAAATTTGGCCTCACACTTTCATCTAAGTCTTCCTCTTTAGCAGGCTTGGAGGAACTCTCTCTCCCTCTATTCCGGTAGTTATCACCTTTCTTACTCACAAATTTTCCCTTCGATTTAGCTTCTCTTCTACCCTTGGTGCATATTCATAAGCTTCATCCATCACACTCACTTTAAACAATGCAAGCTCATCCTAAAGTTGAAATTTTAGTAAATTGACATACCTAGCTGCTATTTGCCCTTCACTTTCTTGTATATCCATTTCAATTTGAAGCCTCATGAACTATTCAATATAAGCCTGGGCTGGCTGATCCTTTTGTTTCATATTTTGAAATTCTTTAAACAATTTCTCTTGGTAATCAAAGGGCAAAAATTGAGCTCTCAAATTTTTCAGCATCTTGAGCCAAAGCCTAATCTTATTTTTCCCTTCTTTTCTTCTCAAAATTTGTACATTCTCCCACCACAAGTGCATGTGACTTCAACTTGGATGTGACAATTTTCACTCTTTTTAGATCATCCTCATCAATATCCTCCATGCCAAAGTGCTTCTCCAATTCTTAGACCCAATCTAAAAAATCCCTTGGGTTAAGCTCACCCTTAAAATCAGAAATATCAACCTTTATCTTAGAACTTTGGATTTTTAAGGCTTCAATAAGCCTCTCCATAAGGTCTACAACATTAGCAACATTCCTACGAAGGTCAACATTTCTCCTACCCCTTCTTCCCCAATTCACATGGACTCCCCTCTAGGCCATTGTTAATTGCTCTGATACCAAAACTTATGCAAATCAGACCTCTGTACCTACACCTGAAGTCTCCAAATGTTCCCGATTAGCTTCTTAGCTTAACCCCATAACACCCTACAGCTAAATGACTTAACATGCACTCAATGTTTTATTCAACAACCAACATATGAAGTTAAAGCCCATTAGCTAAGATTACATAACACATGGAATGAAAGAACAACTATGGATGTAAGAGTAAAAGAAATTGAAGATTTTCATTAGAAACAAGACAAAAGGATTATGTAACATTCACAGTTGAAGGAAACAGTCCTCACATTGCTACCATGCATTCTAAAAACAAAGAAAGCAAAATCTCTCCAAATAAAGGAGAAGGCAAACCAAAAAAACTGTCTAGATTTTATAGTCGCACATACCAAAGAAAGAAAGTAATGATTGATAGAGGGAGTCAACTATCAACTATTACACATCTGCCCAATCATGGATAGATTTGGCAGTTACATCAAAGGTAATTTTCCTCTCCTTTATGTGAACTTATGATGGGTAGGGGGATAATAGTTTGTTATTACTAGGGTTTATATAGCATGGTTTGATACAGTGGGGGTTGGTTTGGGTCTAGAGATGGACATCAATATAAAGTTTGCTTGATACATATATAATAAAAGCTAGTTTGGATATCTTCATTTTGGATTTTTTTTCAATTTGGTTTGGCTGAAGACTCATCAACCACTCTAGCTTTGAAATAATCTATGGATAAATTACAAATGATAGAATTATAGGACTCATTATTATACATAATAACCTTTTTTCTAACTCCTAAACCTTAAACAAATTAATTAACAAAAAAAATATTACTAATTTTTATAAATGTTTTGCTATGAATACTACCATCAACATAAGACGAATACAAGCTATTGCGAGCACAATCATTAGACTAATATCAACTCCTTTCGAGCAACCAAACTAGAAACTACCTACAATGAAGACCAAAAGTCCCAACTTAGAAATTCACTTATTTAGAAACCATGTCCACATTAAAAGTCAACTATAGAAGATCAAGAGACACAACTCAAAATTTCATATTAGATGTCTCATTGGTATTTGAACTTGGGTTTCCATATTGAAAACTCAATGCTTTAACCATTTAAACTCAACCCCTTAAACTTTAATAAAAAAAATTACAATAAATATTTATGATTTATTAAAAATAACACTTTATTATACTGAAATTCTATTGTATGTACACATCTATGACCTCTTTTCAATTCAAACTCTTCTCAATTTTAAACTATTAAAAAGCAGTTGAAAATGAACAAAAAAAGCTTGTACAAATCAATTTCAAATCTTATGTCCCAATATCCAAATCTTAAATTTCTATTATTATACATTCTCAATATATTATAATGAGAACATAAAAAAAGTTTTATAACAGAAATGTTGATGTCTTATGAAGAATGTCACCCCTATGTTGAATGCAAAACTGACCAAAATAATAAACAATTAAAAAATCCAAGCAATGTGCATTTTATTTCGAATTAATTATTATTTTTAATTTTTTAATTAATTCTCATTCTGGACGAATGTGCAATCCGCGTGCTGGGTAGCCGCCGGCAGGAAAGCTCATTTCAAGTCAGCTCTTAATTCCCACACGTGCGACAAAGTCTATAGAAGGCCTGGAAAATTGGAAACCCTGTTCGTTGGCTTGCAGTCACCGGCGACCAGAAAATCGGGAGCCAGAGAGGCTAAACAGTGTACTTGAAATTTTATTTTATATTACAAAATCTGGGTGTTTGGATTACAGGATGGGTTTCCGTGTAGGAATCTGGGAAACAGGCATATAAAATAATATGTACTCATGGATCCTTAAAAAGATAAGACTTTGGACGATTGTCAGAAATTGACGTTTTGGCGGACGCCCCAACGCATGGGCGGACACGCACGCAGAGCCGTAACTCTGTGCATTGTCTTATTTTTCTTCCTTCCCCCGTATTCGCATTCGGTACCTGTACACGGAAAGAAACGCCGGGTCTTGGCGCAGTAGCTTCCACTTCCGAGCAGTGTAGGTGGCATAATGTGGTACAGTGGCAGTGCTTCATTGGGTATGATCAGTTCCGTCCAACCGTCAATGTCGGACACTCATCGATCCACGTTGGAAAGCGTAATGGCGAAGAACTTTTGAGAATGACCGTTTTGGAGGTTGCGCCGGGCGCCAACAATAAAGCCCCGCGCTCTGCCTGGTGATGATTTCAAAAACTTGTGGTCTTACAAGCATGGGTACACAGGTGCAACAGACCCCCCACCCGCAGCTGCCTCCGGGCTTCAGATTTCATCCTACTGATGAAGAGCTGGTGACCCACTACCTCAGGAAGAAGATCTCCTCGTCTCCTCTGCCGGTCTCCATTATAACCGATGTGGATCTGTACAAATTCGAGCCCTGGGATTTGCCAGGCGAGTCATATTGCCTACATTTAGTTAATGTCATCAAATTTTTACAATTCATAGTGATTATAGTTTCTGTTTTTGGATTAAGATTGTATGAGATTTTTTTCATTAACATTTTCAATTACACTCGGAGATTCATCGTTAGACTGATAGAAAGCTCAAAAAATCATGAAATATAATCGGAAACATTGATGCAAAAACCTCCCATACATTCTGGTTTGTAAATGTTGATGGGTCTGTCTTTTTGGTTTTTGGGTGATTATGCAATGGAATTAGAGATGGGTGTTTGGTTTTCAGGTCTGGCGAAGTTCGGCGATCAGGAGTGGTACTTCTTCAGCCCGAGGGAGCGCAAGTATCCGAACGGCTCCCGCCCGAACCGAACGGCGGGTTGTGGGTACTGGAAGGCCACCGGCATTGACAAGCCCGTGGTTTTATCAGGAAGCTCTCTTCAAGTGGGCGTGAAGAAGTCTCTGGTGTTCTACAAGGGGAAACCCCCCAGGGGCATCAAAACCAAGTGGATTATGCATGAGTACCGCCTTACAGACTCCATCCGGCCCGAGTCTGGTTCGCCAGGGAGAAAACGATCCATGCTGGTAAGTAATGGCAAGGCAGAATTAGTAATTCTCTTATACCCATTTGGTACTTTACCCAACTGACATATTTGCTGTCTGTTTTAGTTGGATGATTGGGTGCTCTGTCGGATATTCAAAAGAGTGAGTCATTTGCCCAGAGCAGGGGAAGCAGGGGAAGCAGAGGACGCTCTAGCATTTTCTGCCCAACAGAAGTTACAGGAGCTGCCGCCCACACCCACTTTTGAGTCGTTTCATGGGCGGTTGCAGGACAAAGAGAACGATGATTTTCTTAACAGTGTTCTGAGGAAGGACGACCCGTCCGATGCAGGCGAAGCTCTGGCAGTGGCCGCTCAGGCTCTTCCCACAGATTTGATATCCAACAAACTAAAGAGAAATCTATCATTTGTTTTTGATGATCTCTACTCTCTCAACAATAACACATCCTCTGTTTTGCAATCCTTAAGTCCCTTGGATGTGAGTGTGGATGCCACAATGGCCGATTTCCATCAAATCTATTCATTGCCCTTCACTGAAAACAGGCTGTGGAGGACAGAATCCGCCTGGTTATCTTAGCCCTCCATCGTGGTCAAAATCAAGAATTGAAAATATGGAGTGAAGGAGAATGAACCAATATCAAAGAACT